>CM054180.1:99800634-100195634 GCA_028829895.1 Sinotaia quadrata
CCCCACAGGTGAAGCACACATGGCGTCATTAGTTCTCTGTTGTCCAAACACGAGAGTGCTTATTTTCCATATCACACGTGACGTATACACGTCCGTAAAACCTATCACTGACATCCCATAGTGAAAATAAATAGGAAATGACGGCTAAACGCAACTATCAGGTTACAATGAGAAAGTTATTGCATCAATTAATATATAATGTATTCATGAAATCCATGAACGCCTCACTCCTAATAATAATGTATTTTATTAATGTCACTTATAAGATGAATCTCTAACAAAACGCTTTATTATTGGGAGATGGGGTGGGTGGGGTGGAGTGCGCTCGACGCCCGGAACTAAGGAGACCGATGATGCGGAGGCTTAAAAAAACAGCTGAAAGTAAATGAAGGTGTGAACACCCCACCCCCATCTCCAGCACGTGAGTGACTTTACGGCCACCGTGGTGCTGTATGGAAACAAAACATCGCGCAATACCAGGCCATGAGAAATCAATCGGTTTAGTGGAGGTAAAGAGCATTTTTAAACAACACACAGGGGTAATTTTCTTTTGGAAACACATAAAACAAACAAAAGATAACCCGAATGTACTTTCACCCCTGACACGAAAACTGTCAGCATAACAGCACACGCCAAAGGCAAGATCAAAACAAAACAGGTGCCGACCATCAGGGATCTGCTGGGATCACCACCCAACACTGAGATGGTGGCACCGCAACAGCAACACCAAGTAATTCGATTACAAAGCGATAGGTTGTAGAATATTTTCATGTCAGTGGAGACAAACAAAAAGCACAGCCCGTACTAACGCACAAGAGGATCTAAAAGACAGCTAGGCGAATGGTTGGCTAAATGTTCTGAAGTGAAGCAATCCACAAGTGCTCCCGTTGCTCGTGCGCAAACAAGAGGAGATAATGCCGATGACGCTATACTGTTGTCATTGGTGTGGGTCTCGCCGTCAGCAGTGGCTGACTGGCTATGTATATCACTGTCTATTACACGTTGAACATAGTTATTGAGTAATGCGGAATTCAGTGCATAGGAAATTTCTCAATGTGTGTTTGCATGTAGTTTCTGAGTTGAACTCAGTTCTCAGAAAGTGTTCTGCAAGCCTCGTGGTTACTGTAGGAGAGCTGTATCAGTGACCTACTCATGAAATCAGTAAAGTCCCTTCTTTCTCTCCACGTTTCTGAAAGTAAATCGTGCCATCTTAGCATATATATTAATAGCAAACTGACTCTCTCACGATGAGTTTTAAAGGGTTCCAATATTAATGGATACATTTCCTTTAGCTTAGTCCATATTAATTCTGCTATATATAATTATTTGTAATTTATCGTAGTTTATTGCCGCAAAAGAACTTGCAGACATTTAGTATTTAGTATCCTCATATTGTTAAGAATATTAAATCGTTATTTTAGCACTTTTACTCTGCTTATTTATTTATATTTCAGTATTTATTTATGACTCAAGGCTTTCAATTCCCACCCACCCATCCCCTTGATCATTAAGAATAGGCCGACTACGTAAGACACATTTTGTGTCTTCGGCTGACAGTGCTATAAATAGATTCAGCCTCTTTTTGAGTTTGTGATCAATACTTACGAATAATTAATGTTCTGAGCATATTATTATCTATCTGTTAAATGTGCGATTTATTTCTGTGCAATTTGTTTCACATCTCAGAAAGTGGTAACTATTGTAGGGCAAAGGGAGTTCAATAGTAATATTGTTTTCCATCATCAAACTATTTAACCACTGTTACAGTGTAAATAGACGGGAGAGAGAGCCATTGTATCTTTTACATATAGTGTACATAAACAAACAAAATATTTGGGGGGGGGGTGTCTACTATTATTAAATGGAAACAAGATCTGAAAATTTAATAAGCTATTGTTTTTTATGCTTCTACCTTTTCAGATAGTTTTTAGGTCCATTATGAGAATGCTTCTTTGATTTCCTGCTGCAACTGAATCAACTGCGTAAGCTGGACTGACAACTGCTTGCTATAAATAACATGATCCTTAGGTGACACCGATGATCAGTTTAGTTCATTCAGTGCATCTCAGTCGTCAATGAACACTCACTCACGCGAAAGTTTAGTACATTTCTCATATGCACACGCACACAAAATCTCCACGGCAGTTTAGTTTATGCAGTGTGCTCCTCTCTCAAGATAGCTCTCTCATATACACAAATCTCCACGGCAGTTTAGTTTATGCAGTGTACAAACAACCAAGATTTCCACGGCAGTTTAGTTTATGCAGTGAACCCCCTTCCCATTCAGTGCATCTCTATGTTCAAAGCGCACACATCACACACACGAAAGATCTATACGACAGCTTTCGACCCTGAAACGTGAAAGACTAAATACGGAGAGGAAAAGCACACAATGTAACTGCTGTAGCGTGTCCCTGACTCTCGGTGCTGGAAGTCTGCAAGAAATCTAAATATATCTAGCAAGAAACAGTTGTGGCGCTCGGTCGGTGGTTTTGAGGTCAATGCACTATCCTCACGAACAAGATCATGAGTTCGAGCCCAGCCATTTTCTGTAGGATTCCTCTTCGATCTATCCCACCTCGTTAAGATCCCCCCCCCCCCCTTCTTGACCTAGCCTCGCCCACTCTCTGTAAGATTCCCCTCCTCCTCGATCTACATTTACCCACTCTCTAGCTCATGAATGAATATTCACTTTAGCAGCCATAGTTTTAAGCGCGTAGAACCCTTTATAGAATTAAAATACATGAACGTAAGTAAACTTTATTATAATTTAAGACAATAGAAAAGTGTGTGAACGTGTTGGAATGGGACACGAAGAGAAGCGTTAGTAAAAAGCATCCAGAAAGTTGTCGTAGTTGAAAGTTAGCAGGGCCTGTACATTATAGGTATATCCACGCGAATTGTGTTGCTCTGGTCAAGACGCAGTGTAAATGTTATCTTTAAACATGTATGCTCGCCAGTAACTTCTATCTGACCTAGAGTATTAGAAATTGTTCTGCAAGCAGAAACCAGTGCGGCTACTGTTGGAGAGTGCACGATTAACCTACTCATGAAAACGAGCAAATAATACCTTTTTTCTCTCCGTTATGTACCACCTCCATTAAGACCTCATACTACAAGAGAGAAAGGGACATAAATAAAGAAAGGGAGAGAAAAGAGAATCCGGTATCAAATTAGTTTCCTTTCACATTAAAATAAAAATATACTATACAAACACGAATGCAACATCAAATTGCACATCACAGATATACATTTCCACTTCTTAAATATTCATGACCACTCAATCATTCTATTCAATGAAATTCGTGTCCATGAAAATGCTAAAAATATACATACAACACAGGATCACTTGTGTACTTTCTCATAAAAACGACAAGTCCGGTTTGTGCTTGTTTCACAAATGCATGACCTTCAAACTGCTGGCAATAGATGAGTTTACTTAATGGCTTGTTATTCTAGGTCAACAACTAAATGGAAGACAAAACTTATAAAAAATTTAAATCAGACAATCATCACTCAAGACTATACATGAACCTAACAACGTGATAAAAATTGTGTACAGGGAGGTAAACAAAATTAATAAAGCAACAATAAAAATATAGAGCATACTACTGAGAACCTCTGCAATATCCCCATTAACACACACAACAACTTTTTTTCTTCTTCCCCTAATTAATCAAGTAAAATGCCATACTCAGATACTGTCTTTTTAATTTTTTAAAACATTGTTGTGAATCAACAGTTTTATTTATGAATAATCTATGTAATAATAATAATAATAATATATAGTTACAACAATGATCAAGTGCAAAATGAATATTCAATTAAACTAATTAATCTGAAATATATGCAATGTTTACCACTCACAAACCCCACCCCATTCACCCATTTGTTTAAATTTAATCTTTACAAACTTCTGTTAATTTGTTGTTCAAAAGTATGATTTTGTACAAACATGACAATTTACAAACTCAAGCCAATTAAATATTTCAATGCTCACATTTTTTTCAGGTAGAATGCCATGCAAACAAATGCAAATCTGCTGGCAAAGGGGAAAAAAAAGCTAATTTGTTCACACAAATATTCAAATAAAAATATACCTGAAAAATTATTTATTCTACTGTGCAAATGCATCCATCCTGGCCACTAGACATCACACAAAGATCACCATGTAATCCAGAAAAGAAAAAATTAATTCATTTTACAAAACTCATTTTCAAATTCAGTCATACCTGCTTAAAACATCAGACATCAACTGAAGATAAGTGTACTAAAATGAATACTGACTGTTTTAAATATGGTAGCTATTAAAAATAGCTATCAAAATGTGTTTTTAATATATTTGTTTCCAAGATAATCATTTAACTGCTTAAGATTATAATAAGAATAAGAGTAAACAGAAGCCAGACGTGTAAAAACGACTTAAGTATGAGTAGTTTCACTTTACAGGAACAACAAAAAAAATTTTTTTAAATCAGCTGTTTGCCAAAAGGAAGTACACAGACTTCAGGCTCACTTAATAACATTTCATGTGACACAGACACTCACCCAAGCAATCAGCATTAACATTACACTTTTACTAAAATCATCATGAGCTATATATTTTTTAAACCTCCAGTAATTCTTCAATGTGCATGAGTATTCTGATAACACAAAACAATAACAAAATTAAATTAAAACAAAAATATATTGAAAGAAAAAAACAAGTCTAAATCATTACTGTCTGAATTAAAAGGATTGAACTGTATAAAAATTAAAAGACATTTTTTCAAAAATATGGTTTTTAAAATCAACCCACCCTTGGATGCAGAGATATATGAACCAATCACAAGATTGCATTGATAATATTCTCCAACAACAATATTAAAGAAAAACAATTATTTTAAATTGAAAGAAAAACAATTTAAATTATCAGTTTATAAATTAAAGGGTTTGGCAGTATACTGATGTAAGATTAGGTTGTTGGATTTTTTCAATGCATATAAAGTACGACTCACAAAAATTTTTAATGGTAAAGATGACAGCCAAATGACTATCAAATATTTATATAGGTCAATGCTCACTGAACAACTATCAAGGGTTTAATAACATTGTCAAAAAATTACAGCTTAATAAAAGACTAATAATAATGTCATCTCTGTAAACCTCCTATAGGAGTCATAATTAAAACATGCATTTCAAATAAAAGCAGCGCTGGTTTCTAAATTTATCTATGCTTTGGTAATATATGTGCAGGTATCATTCATAATCATTACTTATAAATCACTAATCCTAATATTAATAACATCTCATTTTATTTGTTTGGAATACATTTGCACATATTATTACAATCATAATTCATGTATGTGCATATAAGTGTTTCTAAGTGTAGTATTTCCTAATTTTATGTTTGGTAATAATTGTTCATGTCGTATTCACCAACATACACATGTAGTAGTTAATAGTAGTAGTACTGCTATCTTTTTGCCCTGAAGGAATTGAAGTAAAACTTTTCATCTTGTCGATGTTCTTGGTTTTTAATGGTATTCAGGGAGGGTGGGGTGGGTGTTATTGCGTTGTTGTGTTTGTGTGTTGTATTTCTGTCTGCTCACTGTCACGACTGTTGTTGGTGTGTTTTTGTATTAAAAATTTTTTCCCCCAAATATTATTTTTTTTAAAAAGTAGGTGGAGTGTATTTGTCTCTAAGAGGTATGTTATAAGTGTTAGGTGTATGTGGCTTTGGTTGTGTTCTTTGGGGTAAGAGTGCTTGAGTGGAAAATGGTAGGTTTAATAGGTCTGTTGTTTCTCTGATGATTTTTCTTTCCTCGATGTATTTATTGCACTGAATTAGGAAGTGTTCAATTGTGTTGTTTCTTCTGCAGAACGTACATGCTTTTGTTTCATTATTTGCTTTATGTGTGTATCGTGTATTATTGTATCTTAATCTGCATATTGCTCTAATGTGGCTTATGTTTGAAAGTTGGTGAGGGGGTGGAGGGGGCCTACTTTTGTACATGCTTTTGATTTGTGCGTGTATTTCTGATGTGTGTACTGGTGTGATTTGTGGCTTTCCTTGTTTGCTTCCATATTTGGCTCCCCTGTCTGCTGTTTCATTCCCAATAATGTTGGTGTTACTGGGAATCCATAGTGTTATTTGTATACCTTTTTTCTAGCACTTTTAATAGTTTTATGTTTTGTTATTTTGATTTGTGATTTTTGTTCTTGTTGTTTGGAAGGGGTTTGCTAAGTTTTGTAACGATGTGAGTGAGTCTGTTAGTATGAGTAATTGTGTCTGCTCGATTGTGTAGTAGTTTGCTAATATTAGTGATTGTTTGATAGCTATGATTTCTGCTGTAAGTATTGAGTGTTTTTGGTCTAGTTTGTATGCATGCGTGCTGGGGGTGGGTGGGGTGCTGCTGCTGCTCCAGTTCCTTTTTCATTTTTTGAGCCATCTGTATATATGTGGTGGTAGTTGGGGTAGTTTTTGTTTATGAGTTGAGCGCTTTTTGCTTGGTTATAGGTGGGTTACTGTATTTTGGGAGATGTTTAAGCAATGTTAAGTCTATGTTGGGGGGGGGGGGTTGTGTTTGGTTTTTCCATTTATATTGTGTTTAGTTTTTGTTTTTCTAGCAGTCGCTTGGTGAGTTGGTAGGGGGGTAGCTTGTTTTCTGTCCATTTGTTTGGGTTGTTTTTCTTTGTTTTCTGCCCTTTGTATCCTCTTTTATCCTAACTTTTATTCAGCAGATGTATATTTGTGGGGAGGTTTGTTCCATGGTGTATTCTGTTGGCCCATTGTTTTAGAATTTGTTTGTCTCTTCTTTCTTTTAGCATTATGTGCCCTGTTTGGTGGTATAATTCTGCATTTTTTTGTTTGGGAGTGCGTACGTGCTTAGTCTAATTTTACCTGTTTTGGTAGTAAATGTACATGAGTTTTAACTTTTACATCTTATACATATAAACCAATAGTTCCTAATAATAAATGAGACAAATACAAATGACTCCTACACAGAACAATAATACAACGGACTCATACACAGGGAGTACAAAGAACTACCTAGAGTGAACAGAGAACTACAAAAAAATTGTGTATTTACTTATGAATTGTCTAAGTGCCTGACTTCTGTTGGGCTCATTTCTGGCACAAGGCTTCAATCTACTATCCTAAACTAAGCTAGAAGAATGAGCACCAATCTACTCATCCTATTCCTAAAAGCTGTCAGTTGCCTATCCTCATCAGCAACTCTGCCTGGGAAGACATCCTCTACAAGACATCAATTCTAAAAGTCTCTATTGATCAAATGATGGGAAGTATTTTTTAAAAATTATGATAAACTTTTTGAAAATAGCAACCATTTTATTTGGTACTGCTCTTGTTATTATTTGTACTCAAAGAAGAGCTAAAGATAATTCTAAATAACTGCAGTATTAACAGTATTATTTGTGTAGAATAAGTTTATTATGTCTATTATGTTACTCTTCTAGTTCTACCAATGTTTAAATGTTTGTAGCATGTTCATATTAAAACTGACTGTAGGGTGCAAGAGAAATGAGTGTGGTCCACACAAACATCTAGACAAAATATATCACAGCTATCTTAATAAAAAGCCTGAAACAGCGACATTTTATCTTTAATGTGTCTGCTGTAGTAGATCTAGAACATTACAAATCTCTGTTTCATTCAGTAAATGTAACATAAATTTTGAGAAGACATTTGTCATAATATATGATTATGAGAAGGAATTTTGTACACTGACAAGACAAACCAAAGCAGGAATCTGTTTCCACCCTACCCAATAATGAATAGGGCCAAGGAGATACATGTGTTTACAATTGGACAATAATTCTCATAATCCCAAGAGGATAAAGGAAGAAAGGCAGTAAGAACTTGCACCAAAAGGAACAGTTCCAGAAAATTTCTTGGCGATGATATAGTTACCAGTGCCAATTGTATGAAGAGCTTTAATACTATTTCCATTATTATGTTTGTTACAATAAATATCAAAATTTATCTGATTTTTTTCACTTTTTCTCATTTTCCTGTAAACAAATTATTTTATTTTGGTATATATTAACAAGTCAAAGTTTCCGTCATCTCTCATCCAGTCATACATGTAACATTATTAGTGAAATTTTATATTTAAACAGAATCATATGTAGTTAATAATATCTATTGCAGTATTATGTATTTTCTACAATTGTGCTTTATAATCTTATTTATATACATATGTGATACAGTGTATTTATAAATGACAAATTAATTTCAACATCAAAAGGCAATTAATATTTACATTACAATTTACAATGACATACTTTACTATAAAAAAAAACCCACTATTATTTAAGGATAACATTTGTTATTTTTCTCTTTTTTTTTTCTTTCTCAAGAGCATGAGCATGTGCACACACACACACACACACACAGATTCACAAATCCTTCCTGGCTTACAAAAATAATGATGGTTACAAAATTTCTGAGTACTAATTATATTCAAATTTTACAAATTATACTTCAAATCTGGACCCAGTAGAATAAATTTTGATAACAATTAACATACAGGTGTAGGATTACACAAGAACAATTTATTGAAATAAAATATTTTCTTATTTCTTGTCCACTGATATTTTTTACCAATAATCAACATGTTTACGACATCATCATTTGTTGAATATTATCATTAATGCATCTCTAGTTATCACTTGTATGCTAAATAATCAAGTTTACTTTTCTAAAAATAATTATTCTCTTTCTAACCTCCCCTAAAAATAGTTCTTCACTTCTTTACTTAATAATGAACTTATAAGTCTTAAACAGTTAAAGGAAGGACTAAGCATAAGTGCATCACTTGAGTAAATCAGCAATTTAGTATTAACATTATTAATAAAAGTACCATGTTATAGTAAAATATTAAAACTATAAAATGTGTAGACCTAACTTATATTATAACAATGTAGCAAATACTTAGCCATATTTTACTTTAGCAGAGTTAGGTTATAAAAAAAATGTTCAACACACACACATAACAATATCATATTGAATATGAAAGAATATAGACAAACTTTAAAAATTACTCAACTCTATAGTAACAGTTTATGCAAATTTGAAAAGGATATATATATATACACTGATATATAAAACAGATTATTACTTATTACTAAATATTAGATATGCTGATGTTAAGCACCAAAGAATTTTTATCTAACTTTTAAAAAAATGTAATTAATTTTAAACAACTGTTCAGTATTTCTAACTTATTTTTAAATAAATAATATTTATTATTTAACTGTTACTTCGTTAGTGTTAGTATTACTCTTACAATCTTACTTTCTTAGCACACGAAAACTTTTAAAAATAATTTGTTTTTAAATTCTTGAATGTATTCCAATAAAACTAGGTAAATGTTACCTATAAAACTTTACAGGATGAAACAACTGGAATTATAGGTCTATATAATTATAAATCTTAGCCTATACTTTATTACTGCCTTAATGTTCTATCAGTTTATATACTAATATAGGCCTAGTGCTAAACAAAAGACAAATAAAGCTTAACAATAACATGATTATTATCGATAGAATGCATGCACACCAAGAAATGTTTGTTGTCCTGGAGATGGATGCCACAATAGAAGAATAGATTAGATGTTTCATTTTAAAATAACAATAAAATCAAATTCCCACAGTCAAATGTTGTAAGTAAAAAAAAAAGTAACAACTAACATTTACTGATGCAGATTATGCTCAACCACATAAATTCATACTATCACTGAATCCGGGTTCAAACTGTGTATTCGACAATAACTGAATAAGAAAGTATTGCAGGCTGTACAAGTTATTTTGTTTTCATTTTGTATTTAATAAGACATACAGTAGTTTACTTTGCATAATCAGTAGGCCTACTTAAAATATTTCAACACACCAAACTACCAACTGTTACTGAAATAACATATAAATGTATTAAAAATAAATCTCATAAGTTAATTTTGGAGTATAAAATTTACAATAAATAATTAAATTACACCAGTTTCATCAGTATATTTTTTTAATGAATTATAAAAGCACATTCATTTGACTTGTATTTGAAGCTTTGGAAATGTGGGTTATTTTATAAACATACTAATTCCAGTATCAGTTATCACATTCACAATAATATTAATAATAAAAAATATTATTATTTAATTAACTCAACTGTAGTGTTTAAAAAAAAAAGTTGTTTATCTTAGTGCTAAATATATTAAACAGTTCATTTTAGTAAAACTAATGGTACTATTATTAATCATAATATTAAATATATAGGTCTATAGTATTAGTAAAATACTGTAATGTTAATTAGTTTAATATCAATTAATTAAATATAAAATAGTGTCTAAACAGTAAAATAAATTATCAGTACCTTATTTAATTGGGTTCTTACAGATTTTTTTAATATTAAAAGAATGTGTGGTTAAATTAAATAAGCTGGATTTTCCTTGATTATCCTGTACGCGTGGAACGTTCTGTATTTGTTGTAGAATCTAAAGAACGATTGTTTTATTTCGACAACTGTCGTGAGCGAAAACAATAAAACATACTAGCAATGCATTTGAAAAAACCTGTCATTCACCTTTTCTGGAAAAAACTTATTAGGTAAATCAAAAATTTCCTTACCTGATAATAATGAGAAAAAAATATGTCAAATCTGGAGAGTAAAAATTAATAGAACACCACAGTCGGGGAGGGCGCCCATGCGGTTTCTCTGTTAGTGGTCTTTTGAATATTGTCTCGATGAACCGTTTGAACAGCTCTGTCTGAGAGCACTTAATGTGTGAGTCCGCCTAGATAATTTTTTTCTCTCTCTCACAAGTACGATGACGTCATAGGATTCTGGTTTCCGCAATGATCTGAGAAATAGTTCCAGTAAGAGATGCTAAACGCTTCCCTCTATGTCTGAGAAAGGTCACCTACGGACTATTATATTACGCCTAGTTACAACCGTTAGAGCACGTAGAAGGTGTACCCTGTCTTTGTGAATGTGTATGTCAGTAAGGGAGGTAAAAGTTATAGCGCCAAAATCAGCACTACTACTTGCGTGCCCTTGATCAAGTAGTTTAGCCAGAGCACCATTCGAATACCAACGCAGAATATTACAGTAACTTGTAAGTCATCGATACAGAATAAATAAAGGGTGGTTTTTAAGGAAATAGATCACTTGCGCGAATTGTTTTCAGTACAAATTAAAGGATTTTACCTCTTCGGGACTTAGAAAATAGCTGACAGCGTCAAATCAATGTTGATAAATGTTAGACAGACTGGTAACTGAAACTTGGCTTATTAAGCGGCGAAAGCTTAGCGAAATAAATTTTGTGAAGTAAAATTCTACATCGCTTCATTCCGGTGCTGCTCGTGAAGATTGATAAACATTTTAATATTTAAAATTGTATAAAACTGTTGAAAATTCTGCCATTTATCGATAATAACTGTTAGAGACAATCATTGCGACATAATGGTGGATCACTACTTTGAAAGACTTAATTACTAAGCCGATTTTCTCCTATTTTTTATATTTGTCAAATCCAGTTCTATCCCCCTCTCCTCCTATACATAATGTATTTATTCCTCCTAGCATTAAAAAAAAATAAATGTTTTAGTCCAATATGCGTTTTTTCCAAAGTAAACTTTTAAACCAAACTGAAATATTTGTCTCTATTTCCTTAGTCCCCCCTCCCCCTAAAAAAGAACACCATACAATTCAACGTTTCAGCTAGGTTGCAAATTACTTTTTATACTGTTTTAGTGTTTATAACCATAAGCATTTAAGAACCCCACGTTTACTCTTGACTATTCTGAATTGATCTGCTGAGCGAACCTGAACCCCACTCTAAAGAAATGAAATAAAGTAAAAAGAAACCCGGTACTTTTATGTAATGTTCATTCTATTTGCAACATTAAGTTTCTGTTTAGGAGGTATCTATTCCAATTCGGTGAAGGTGTTGCGACCGGTACAAATTAAATACTATTACAAATAAATATTGAACTATTCTCGGTTTGTTTGAGGGGTTTTTGGGATGAAGAATTTGCACAAATTGACTGAAATGGGGCGCTTTTGAAATCATAAAGTTAGTGATTTGATTCAGTGGTTTACATAAAAGTGCAAACTCAGATTGTCAGTAATAACAAGAAAGTTACTATACACATTTATTAAAAGAACTGCAAAACTGTCCAATATTAAAATATTCTTTCTTAAATAGTTTAATAAATGAAATTGTGCGGGATTCTGGGGCCACGTGTAAGACAATTATTAATGATTGAGAAAATAGGAGTTGCTCTGTCTGAAAACCGGGTCATAAGAGACATTAGAATCATAATTAAGTATTACTACTTTGTATTTGTGACAGATTTGCATATGGATAATAAAAAATTCAAGGTACGTTATGTAATTAGAATAAGATAAATGCACATTCTTATCAGCAGTAAAAAAAAAAAAGTACAACAGCGTTTGTTACTGAATCAGATAAAGTGATTATGAACGAGTCATTTGGAGTGTCCACACATGTTCTAAATAAACACAATCAACTACGAGTTTCTTTTTAAACCGTGAATTCATATACAAGTAAGAAGAAAATAAAATTAAATAAAATGACTTAACTGTAAACATCAATCAATTTTAACATTGCGGTATATTTCTATCATAAGAAAGCACCACACCAGCACACAGTTACGCATGTAAAAAAAAAGAAGAAAAAAGTAGAATAGCAACATATGTAAACAATGTACTACAACTTAGTACAATGTATAAGAAATTAGACACAAAAATGGGACGCACACCAAGTCTTCCAGCTGTGCCAAAACTAAAAATTTTCGAGCAACGCTAAAGCGTCCTTGACCTTCGAGCACGTGGGAAGTTTTTCACAAGGCCAATTTTTTCTTGCATTATCGCATTTACTAAACAGAGACAACAACATCAAAGTACTCATTAAAAATAAAAACGACGGTCAAGGTCATTTGCTAAATGATACTCAAATTTTCACTCACAATGTGACTTATAAATCATATATATCAGGGGTGCACAAAACGTGGCTCCAGGAGGACTTTTGGATGTTACCATTATTAAGAATGTAAAGCACATTATTTAATTATTTGTTTTGATTTTTTCTACTGAGCCAACCGTGTGGCTACCCTCCATGCCCTATCAACTAGAAATTTGGCCCTCTGGCCTAAAAAAGTTTGTGCACCCCTGATATATATATAGTTTTCCAGCTCTCTCTATCTGTGCAAAATGTTTTGAATATGGAGCGATGCTAAAGCTCCCTTGACCTTCGAGCACATGGGATTTTTTTCACATGTCATGTTCACTAAACAGAGACACTAAAGTACTCATTAAAAAAGACGACAGTAAAAGGTCATTTGCTAAATGATGCTCAAGCATAGGGGATTTTTTTGTGTGTGTGGTGGTGCTAAAGCACTCAACCTTCAAGCACATTGGAGGTTTTTCACATAACCAGCTTTAAGTTGCATTGTGGAGTTCACTAAACAAAGACAGCATCAAAGTGCTCTTTAAAAAAAAACAACGACAGTCAAGGTCATTTGCTAAATGCTGTTCAAATTTTCACTCATGGTATGACTTACAATGTAAAAATAATAACCGAGCAGGTAAAGAACAAAAGTTACAAAAGCTGTCAGTGGGCGTTCAGAAAGGGAATAATGGATAGAATGATACAGTTTTAACTCCTGAAATGTTTTGGCAAACCCATTGCACACCACATGATCAAGTATGCTTTGACATCATCTGTACACCAACAGGCATTGAGTTTCATTTCATTCCATTAATTGATCCAGTAACAAAACTTTGTACTTTGTGCTTGCCTGGAATACGTAATGCTGAGTAGTGCAATGGGCATCCATCTTGAATGGCAGCTTATGTCTGGTCAAGGTCATTTGCTAAATGATGCTTGAATTTTCACTCGCAATTTAACTTGTAATCAAGCATTCCAATAAACAAACTCATTTATGTTCCTAGCAATGCACTCATTTTAATTTTCTACCCTTCATATGACAGGCATAAAATATGCCCATCATATTCTAGTGTAAAAATAATAACTCAGTGGGTAAGGGACAAAATTATAAAATCTGCCAGCAGGCATTCAGAATGGGAATAATAGATAGAATGATACAGTTTTACCTCCTGAAAGGTTTTGGCAAACCCATTTCACACCACATGATCGAGTACACTATGATGTCAGTACATCCTGTTGGTCCCTATAAATTAATGAATAATCTAGGAGAACACAACCAATTGAGGTAAAACACTTCCTGTAGCTTCAGGAGCCCCCAAGCGATGCCTAGCTAAATATAGAACAGGACAGAGACAGCACAAAAATTACAATATGGAATTTAGAGAAAGTGAAGATGATAAGGAGTGACACAAAGATAAGTGAAAAATTAATAAAGAATGTATATAAATTAAAAAATAGAAGCAATCAAATTAGGATTCACATTTACAATTTCAATTCCTAATATAGCTATTTCAGAGAGTTTAGTATGAGACTACCAGGCACAACTGACTGACTGATGAACAGTACCTGGAAGGGGGGGGGGACACAGGCAGCATCTGATTAAAGTAGATGAGTCTGGCTGGAAGTTAAGTACACAGTTGCAAATGATGAATGTGATGGCTAGGAGGGAGAATGAATGGTTCTGGTTAGTTCACGTGAAGTTAATAAATACCCAGTCAAACCCATTTGGCTATACTTGTGATCAATTTTGAAGTCTGGTTCTGAAAGGCAAACCATGAGCTAGTTGTGAGTTGTCAGGGCAATACTGCAAGAATGAACATAGAATAATTTGGTGTTAAAATTATTGCTCATGTATAGATTTTGATATATTGTATATTTTGATTTATTCATTGATATGTATATTTTAGACAATTATGTATTAGTGAATTAGGTATGTAAGAGGGCTAACAATTATCTTGCAGACATGTAAGTTGAGTGACTGGAGATAGATTGAAAGAGGTTGAGAATTGTAGACTGAATTAAAAAAGCATTGTACTCGAATGTTTCCAGGGCGTGCCTTTCTATTTTTGGTTTCTTGTTGATGTTACTTCATCTTGGTGTTTGGAGTCATCAACATCATTTTCGTCTTGAGAGATTTCTGTGATCAACATATGAGTTATCTCATCAGGCTAATATCTGCCACAGGAACCCCAATGGTGGTGAGAGCTGAGACCTCTATCATCATTCCTATTTCCAGAGAATCCCAGAGTGCTCAGCAGACCATGTACACAAGTGAAGCAGACCCTGGTGTTTTATCAACTGTCATGAACTATCTACATGTGTTCTCTACAACTTGGCCTATGGTGGCCCAACAACACAGGTAATGAACTTAGTCAATTACTTATCTTTCTCTTTTTCAGGTCTATGAAAAAACTTTGAACTTTAATTTGAGATTGTTACCTCAAAATAGCTAGTGTTAATATTAATTGTCTGAGATAAACTTGAACATTTATTTAGATAGTGTAAATACATGACTGTTTCAAACTTAGTTGTATTTTGTGATATCATTATGTATTAGTGAATGAAGTATGTATGAGGGCTAACAATTCTCTTGCAGACATGTAAGTTGAGTGACTGGAGAGAAATTGAGAGAGAGTGTAGGATATTATGAACTGAATTAATGTCAGGCTTGAATGCTTTTCAGGGCATGCCTTTCTTCCTAGGTTTTTTTGGTCTTGTTGATGTTACTCCATTTTGGTATTTGGAGTCAATGATGACTGTTTTCTGTAATAGATGTATGAGTCATCATTGCTTACAAGAGTGAAATGGGCCCTGGTGTTTTATTGACTGTTATGAACTATCCACGTGTGTTCTCTACGACTTAAAATATGGTGGCCCAACAGAACAGGTCATTAACTCAGTTTTTTTTTATCTCTTATCTTTCTCTTTTCCAGTCCTGTGATAGAAAACTATAAACATTGATTAGAGATTGTTCCCTCAAATAGTTGTTGTTAAGTAATTGATTGTGTATGAGAAGAAAACTTGAACATTTATTTAGTAATATACATGACTGTTTCAAACTTAGTTGTATCTATTTATGAGAAGGTTATTTTTTTATAATAAATCTTTATTTTTGTTAATTCCTTCTTACACATGTTAGTTGATACAGGTCTGGAGTAGTCAGTGGGTGGATGGAGACGTGACGAGTCAATGATTGGATGAATGTTAGTAAGTTGATAAATACATTACTCATTACGTAGGATGTTCCACCTGCAAACAGATAAATTATGTGTCGGTAGTACGTTATTTATGGTGGTGTATGAATGTGGGATTCATACTGGAAACAAATCCTAAAATAAGATTAACCATTGATAACTGATTATGCTTATTAAATCATAATAATAATCATAATAGAGGCTGAACGTATTAGCGCCACAGCTACGATAGGAAGGCAAATGAAAAACTCGATACACTGATGAAAGCAGGCGTGTGCGCGTAAGAAAAAACCATCACAACGATGGTGACGTGACAGACGTGGAAGAGGTTGTGATTCGAGGAGGAGAAGAGTTCAAGATTGAGATTTATCTACCAATATTGGATAAGTTATGTGCAGAGCTTTCCCAGTCGTGTGGAAGCATATAACAAAGTTCATTCACTGTTTGAGTTCCTCGTTGAGTTCCCATCGAAGACAGACGCCGGAATTAAAGAAGCTGCCCAAAGATTTAGAGAGAATTATCCTGAGAACATCTAGTTGGAGTTTGCAATGAAAGTGTTCATTTCAAGTTTTTCATATCACAGCTGGAAGATTCTGATGAAACAGTGCCAGCACTGCAATCGTACAAACTCTTTTTGCATATATTGTGCAGTCAACGTTTCCAAATGTTATGACAGTGATAAAAATTTATAGGTGTCTCATGATCACGAACTGCTACTGGTGAACGAACCTTTTCGAAGTTAAAATTACCGAAAAATTGTCATCGACCTTCATTGACACAAGAACGACTGAATTCACTTGCCATTATGGCCACTGAATACGACGTCATCAATGACACAAGAACGACTGAATTCACTTGCCATTATGACCACTGAATACGACGTCATCAATGACACAAGAACGACTGAATTCACTTGCCATTATGACCACTGAATATGACGTCATCAATGACACAAGAACGACTGAACTCACTTGTCATTATGACCACTGAATATGACGTCATCAATGACACAAGAACGACTGAACTCACTTGCCATTATGACCACTGAATACGACGTCATCAATGACACAAGAACGACTGAACTCACTTGTCATTATGACTACTGAATACGACGTCATCAATGACACAAGAATGACTGAATTCACTTGCCATTATGGCCACTGAATACGACGTCATCAATGACACAAGAACGACTGAATTCACTTGCTATTATGGCCACTGAATACGACGTTTTTAATGACACAAGAACGACTGAATTCACTTGCTATTATGGCCACTGAATACGACGTTTTTAATGACACAAGAACGACTGAATTCACTTGCTATTATGGCCACTGAATACGACGTCATCAATGACACAAGAACGACTGAACTCACTTGCCATTATGGCCACTGAATACGACGTCATCAATGACACAAGAACGACTGAACTCACTTGCCATTATGGCCACTGAATACGACGTCTTCAATGACACAAGAACGACTGAACTCACTTGCCATTATGACCACTGAATACGACGTCTTCAATGACACAAGAACGACTGAACTCACTTGCCATTATGACCACTGAATACGACGTCATCAATGACACAAGAACGACTGAACTCACTTGCCATTATGACCACTGAATACGACGTCATCAATGACACAAGAACGACTGACTATAAACACTATAGATCTATAAAATCCGGAAACTAAGAAGGATTACGTTTAAAAATAATTTAATGTATTTTTAAGCTAAAAATCCTAACCGTGCAAACGGTTGGTGGAGGGGTGGGTTGCGGGTATTAACCAATAAAACAACCTAAGTACTCGAACTTGTGGTTTGTACCATTAATAACTACCGACCGTCAATATCATGGTCTATAAACAATGGGCAACTTAAGGCTAAGGCTCTGGATAATAAGGTACAAATATAAATGGCTCTCTTCCACATTGCAACATATGGCAGCGGGAACTGATGCCAAAGTGAATGCGAAAATACCAGTGAACTTGTCATTGAGAGCGAAGTCAATAACACCTTCGCCCTTTCCCCAAGCTCAGTTTTCGAGGTCAACAGACACACCGGTAATTCCGACGGGACGAAGAATGCCGTTTCTTTCTAAAGGTTAAAAATCCAATATGACGTTTTTCTTATGCTTTAAAATAAAAACTAAAAGCCATTTCAGTTTTAAGCGCTCACTAATCTCCTGTCGTATTTCGTCGATTTTAATGTCTGCCCCGCACTAAATACACCTATTTGGATTGTTGGAGTAAACCACGTGACTTTTACTGCCCTCTATGCCTAAGGGAATGCGGCCGAGATGGGAACGATGGCTGAGAAAAGTGACAGAAGGATGAGGTGTTCAGACGTGTCTGAGTTTATTTTGTGACCATCCATGCACCTAGCACTGAGTAATATTTGAAGCTTATTGAACTGAAATCTAAGATTGCAATGTAAATAAGTACCAGAATAAAATACATGCACTTAATACCGATGGGCATATGCCAAATACAAACTATTTCTCAGACACTGAGGTATAAGCACGTGCTGTTTAAACTGCAGAGAGCTGCGATGCATCTATGTTAGTTTATTCCTGGTTATATTACAGTGCCCTTTTATCCTTGGCTAATCTTTCTCTTAAATAGTTTTTAAAATGTATTATTAATCAGCAGACTGACATTGCAATATAATGAAAATCTGCATTAATATAACGCAAGATTACAAGTTGCTGGATCTTTTTCATTTAATGCACTCGATTAGTTGTGTGTGTGTGTGTGTGTGTGTGTGTGTGTGTGTGTGTGTGTGTGTGTGTGTGTGTGTGTGTTAGGATATACATGTACAAACAACAGGTTAGTGGCTGTGATTTTAAAATGCAAACTTTTATTTTAAAAACATTTTTGTAGGGAAGGAAAGAATGGTCTATGTATGCGACTTTCCAGCGACAATTTCTTTGACCTTTTAGTGACTCTAAGCTTGTGGCTATGTGTAGAGGACTCCTTTACAGGTCTCAAAAAGATTTTTTTAAAAACTGACATCATGCTCATTTAAAGTCCTGCCTCCACTGCTTTTTTCCTTTCGACATTTGTACCATGACTAAGCCGAAATGCTTTTACTGTTTACTATCTAATACAAATAGTTCCTAAACACATGGAAAGCGGTCCTATACAGATCAAACAGTTGCTATACAAAATGATGGTTCCTAGACGCATTTAGTAGTTTCTACAAGGAATGGGTGATCCCTACACGGAATGGGTGATTCATAGACGTACTCAATGGCTCCTACAGCAGACTGGCAGTTTCTACACAGACTGAACCGTTCTTACAAATGCAGAGCGGTTCCTGCACAAATTGTGCAGTTTCGACACAGATTGCACAGACTGAGTAGTTCTACACTTCCAGAGCGGTCCCTACAGACTGAGCAATTTTTACACATGCAGAGCAGTTCCTACGCGAACGGGGTGGGTTCCTATACAGATTAATCAGTTTTTACACTTATTCCAGTGTTCTGACCCTCTCCTGTTTGGCCTGATAATGGGTCATGGCTAAACTCTGGAAGTAGGAAATTGTAGCAGAATAAACTCGTAACAAAAAGGAATTAATTGTTTTATTTATTTTATTAATTATTTTAATTAATATGTTGTAGGGCACCATTTTGTGAGAAATAAAGGTATGTGTTAGAGCAGTGGTCCCCAACCTTTTCATCGCCGCGGACCGGTCAACGCTTGATAATTTTGCCGCGGACCGGTCAACGCTTGATAATTTTACCGCGGCCCGATGATGTGGGGGGACGTTGATTGTTTATATTTTAGATTGTTTTGATTTAATAATTTTAATTTAATTGTATTTAAACGTGCCTTCAAATTAAAATACAGTTACACCAAAAAATGAATATAAAGTGATTTAACATTTTAACTCACTAGAACGCTAAATCAGAGAACCCTGAGCTTGTTTCTTTGCAACGAGAGGGTTCCATCTGGGGGTAATAGGAGACAATTACACCCGAAGTGAGTTGCTTATGTCCATCCGTTGTTTTGTTTTGGTTGCTGTCACTGCAGAAAACCCCGCTTCACACAAATAGGATTCGGAAATGGCAATACGGATTTAAGTGCTGTGGTGGCCGTTGTTGTATTGGCAGGTGAGGGGGTTTACAGAGCCCAGGATAATACCACATCGTCTGTACTTAGTGTGTATGTGCGCCCAGGATGTTCACTCCCCACCCTGTAATGTTCACCAGTGGTGTTGTTGTTGTCGTTGGCACTGTTGTTGTTGATGTCCCCGGTAGCCGTTGGACTGTATGTAGGTGGGTGTTGGCGGCAAGCATTAGTTGAATTAGATCCGCAATGGGGTGGTTATAATATCCCCACTGCATGTGATGTTGCTCCCTGTGCTGCCACCGTTGTTGTTGTTGTTGTCGGCGGTGGTTGTTGTCGCAGCGCTGCCGTTGTTGTTGTGGCTGTAGTAGATGATACTGTTGTTGTCGTCTGATGTGTTGTGGCGGGCGCCTTCTTTTTGATTTGGGGCTCCGTTCTGTAGTGTTTCCTCGTGTGTCTGTTGTGGTTGTCTTTGTTGCAGTCCCTGGTGGTGACTCTGGCTGTGGATTGGGGGTAGTTGGTTTAGTCGTTGTTGTTGTTTCTTATGGTGTAGTTGGAGCGTTGTCGACTTCTGTTTCGGTCTTTGCGTCAGTTGTCTTCACTTCTTTTTCTGTTTGTATTTTTCTTTCTTGCGTCTTGATATGTACCGTTTGTGTGCTGGAGATTTTTTGGCGTTTCTTCTTATTTTCGGTGGTAGTTGTTTTAATTTCTTTTTCTTTGCTGATAGAGCATGTAGTCTGAGTTTCCTTATTATCTGTTGTGGGTTTTTGGAGTTTGCGAGAATGCCTGGCTGATTTCTTGTTTTGCTGTTTGAGTTGAATTCACTTTGGCCGTAGGTGGAATTTTCCAGATGATGTTGGTGTTTATTCCACTTTCTCTTGTAGTGGCTTGTAAAGTTTGGGTGGAAACGTGGCTTTTTCCTTTGACTGTTTGAGTTGTGCCGTCTTCCTGTGTGGGTTTTCGCGTTGTTTTCTCCTTTTCCGTTTGTGAAGAGCGTGTTTTTGTTGTCGGCGTTATTTTCCAGAAGATGTCTGTCTGTGTTTCACAGTCTGTTGATGTAGTTTTTTTTTCGTGTTGCCTTGTCAGGTGCTTGTTTAAAATCTTATGGAGACCAATTGCGGTTAAGATGGCTTGTTGTCTAGTGTAAGTTCATCTTCTGTTTTTGTGTGGAAGAGGGTCAACAGCAAATTAGTGAACGCATTTTTTAGTTCAACGTTTTTAGTTTCTAGTGTGAAGGTGAAGGGGGTAACTTTTCGTATGCCCCCATTTTCGGTTGGTTTGCTGATTTCACAGCAGTATTTTGTCCAGTCTTCTCCTTTGTACTTCTTAATGTTTGCATCTCTTCAAGCCTCTTTTGCCGTATCTGTCTCAGCTGTGCTATGCGCTCGTTTGTGAAACAGAAAGGGCCGTCCGCATCTTCTGTGACTGACTCAGAATCGCGTAAAATGTCTCTTGGTGGAGTGGGCAGTAGTGGCATTTTTGCCAGCCCTGAAAAGGGCTGAGTCTTAGTGCTGGTTTGTCTGGTGTGGCGCTTTGACATGACTCTCCTTCCGGCGGTCCAATGGATGGAGTGCGTTCGTCGGTGGTCCGAAGCGAAGTGTGTTGGTGTGGTTGGGAAGTAGCGCTCGAATTCTTTAAAAGCAAAGACAGATGATCGTGCACCAACTGGGAGAATGAATGCTCAGACTCAATCTCGTCCATGGAAAGTCGCACAAACCCGAAAGAAATACACCAGAGTAAAAATAAAATTGGGGGGCCCTGTACCATTTGGTCCGCGGACCGGGGGTTGGGGACCACTGTGTTAGAGTATTCAGGTCTTACAACTTAGCTCAAGGTGGTAAGATATCATCGTATGGAAAACGTCATTAAGTTTCATCGACTGATTCCACGTGTTGCGTGCTCAATGAAAGGGACACCAAAACTTACCTTGTGGAACTAAAGTCTCCCTAGAACTATGGTGATGGAGCAATGGGTGCCAAACAGGGTAAAGGCAGCCTTTCCTTGTTTTATCTGAACCTCCTGGTTTACTGACTATAAACTGCTACAACCATGGTAGATGTAAAAAGTATCTACTGCAGTGTGTAAGTGTAAAGAATACACTACACTGTGGTGATACATGATGGCAAGATATGCTGACTACATCGAGCAATTTCTAATACAAGGAAGTTACTGGAAATTGCTACAATTGTTGTTCTGCTTGAGGGAGCTAATACAGCAAAAGGAGCACTCAGCCTCAAGGGAATAGTAGCAAATCAGTGTTCTACAACATGAGGAGGGAATCATGTGGAATTGACAGTAGTAATGTGAAAAATAAAATTGTGGATTTGTTACAAAAAGTGCACAAAAAAAACTATTGAGAGTGTGCTTAAACCAGGTTATGTACAAACTATTATCACTTATCTCTAATAACTCAATTTCTTTTCTCTAGTAAGAACTATACTGTGATTTGTATTGACACTAAATTGTGTATTAGGAAATAAGACTATATATATATTAAAATTATCAAAAACATGATTTCGTGGAAATATTGATGTCAAGTAATCTTTTTTATTGTATTTATTATATATATATTTGATTGTTGATTTAATAAATGTATTGTTAAATATATTGACCTTTATACACATATTGACATCCTTATGTTGGAGAAGAAAGTGGGTGAATGGAGGCTAGCTAAATATAGATTAAAGACAGATTTTGTCTTCTCCTTTAGTAAGAAGTTTTCCTCCTACAGAAATATGTGTGACAATAAATATTTGTCTTTAACGTTTGGAAGAGATAAAACGTTTACAGTGCCCACATATCCGCCAAGTGAGAGAGACGAGTGGTGTCTGCTGGAGAAATATTAATAACATAAATTAAGATTCTCATCATTAATTAGTTACGGATGATTAATTAAGTAATAATAATAATAACCATTAATTAGGTGGCGTTGGCGTCACACTTTATTTCTGTAGCAAATAACGTCGAGGAGTGATTTCAGTCTAATAAAATTCAGTCCTGGATTTTTAAAATTTGAGTTTTAACGCCGGCTATTTTACGGCGAGACAGCTTAGATTAATAACTATTGAAAGCTTAATAATGTAAAACTGCAAAGATTTTTAAAAGGGGAGCTCTTTAAAAAAAAAAAAAACTAATAAAAAATAAACATAAGACCCCAAAAGCACTTAGCACACACTTCCCGCTTTATCGTTTTAGTCATTAGTACCTACAGATTAGAGACAGATCTATCTGTTGTGATTGTGCGTTCATCTGAGCTATCGGCACACCTGCTCGAACAACAGCAAGTTATCTATGTGGTAACATTTCAGGTGAAATATATAATTAGACCCACACAGTGTTAGATAAAACTTTTGACAGTTGAATTGATTATGTTTATTGACAATTGTATAACACATCCTTACCTATAGGCAGAAAAGGCGTAACTCTCAGAATTCCTAATAATTATATAAAATGTTAAAGGGTGATGGAACCTCAATTGTGTGACACAATTTCAGGGGAAGGGGTTGTGTGGGTGTTTTTATTGTTTCAGGCAGCGGGTGGTTGGGCTAGGCAAGTGCGTTCGGGTAGTGTTCGTGGTGGGTACATCCATACCTAAATGACTATTAAGCCGAGAGATCGACTGTTGTAAGTCGTTGCTTGAGACCTGTCTGCTGACTGTGACTCATGTTGACGGTTCGTACGACGCTCAGATCATTTCACCCACCACCACCACACTCTTTGCATGCGTGCCAATTTGGAATCATAAACAATACTTCTAACTGCATCGTTTCAAAGTCTTTGAGATCCACCCCTTGCCCTGTTCCCTTCACCCCCAGTAATTTTCTACATATATATTGACTCACTACATAAAATGACTCATACAGAACGCATTCACGCATATACACACATACTTTGCACATTCACCCATAAACGCACACAAACTGCCAGACATCCATATAAATGTGAAACACATGCTCGGTACGACTGGCCTGCGGTAAGTATTTAGTTAGTTCATAAAAACCTGTTAATCATAAAACACTTTAGTTCAATACTACTTCTTGAACTAAAATGGCCGCTGAGCTAGCTCCGTTCAATACGATGTAATGTTTCGATTTTGCAACAGCGGCAGATGGTATCAATTAGTCAAACTGGCCCTGTCATTTTCACTCTGAAAAATTCTCTGAGCATCCAAAACAAGAACCAACACTGAAGCAGATGGCTTATGCTATACGTTTTTTTTTCCTCTCTCTCTCCTCTCTCTCTCTCTCTTTACATTCACGGACAACAAAAAAAGCGGATGTTAGTGTTGCAGGTTAGCGCTTGTTTCTTTGAGCGGTGTCCCCGAAAATGGTGCCAAAATATGCCAATAATTTTAAAACATTTTAGTAAAGTCTTGGGGCGAAACAAAACAAGCTCGTAGAAGGCTTTGATAGACCTGGGTCCGGTCCTGCATGGCCATGGCCAAAAGTCCCTCGATTTGTTCACAAATTTGACCTAAATAGCTTCAGACGAACACTACTGTTTGGTGAAATACGTGACATTCTCGAGTACGGCTTCCCACAACCGTTGTTTTTTATACGTCTGAAAGTTTGACGAGGTATTGCTCGGTACTAACCGTTGTTTTTTTATAGGCCTCTAAAACAAAAACAAAAAAAACAAAAAAAGATCGTGGCATTCAGATTCATATGCTACAAATACTGCTTGTTTATCCGTTCTTAGATCAGCATATCCCGCCATGCCAGCTAAGCCTCGTTTTACTGACAAGTGGGTCGTGCGAATTGAGTCAATTAAGGCCAAGAAAAGGGTTTAATTGTTTTTCTCTTTTCTTTCTCTATCTCTAGTTAATAGAATCCCAGCAACTTAAGGCGACGGGTTATTACCACAAACTTAGCTAATGCTCTTCTGCCAGAGTCCAAATTAGATAAAACTATATTAGAAAGGGAGAAGATTATATTGCTTAGATAATTTAAAAAAACAAAAACAACATGAATCCTCACAATAGCTACTTTGTTTATTTCATAGAATATCAAACAAACTTCCGAGTTTTATAAAAAAAAATAAAATAAAATACCATCTTATATTGGATGACATTATAAACAGCCGTTATTTTTTATATATTGTTCACTCTTCTCATGGCTTATGTTATCAGTCAGTTCGCTTGAATTCTACTAGCATTCTGGGCCTAAAATTCCTGGCACTTTCTGTATTCAGACAACCTTCCAGCTTAGATGCCATATTCCTCAACTGTCATATTACAGTCAATCTCACTTCTGCTCTTCACTCCATATTCTTTTCTATTTCTATTATAAGATTCTGGTATTTTCCCCATTCTTCCTT
Source organism: Sinotaia quadrata (assembly GCA_028829895.1). Lineage (NCBI taxonomy): Eukaryota > Metazoa > Mollusca > Gastropoda > Architaenioglossa > Viviparidae > Sinotaia > Sinotaia quadrata. The sequence continues at coordinate 99,826,187 of CM054180.1, forward strand.
CCCTCCATTTAAAAAAAAAGTTCAGTCATTTGGATTAAGCAACAGCGATGTTTTCTGATGTCCCGTTGGACTTGATAAGTACAGTGTCAATGCGGGAATAAGGCGATCTGTTAAGATTTCGAAGTCCCGTAGAATTTTGACTTCTGTTTCACTGGATGCTTTTGGATGGATGCCCGTGTACTTTCTTTACATTTTGATTTTGTACAATGGCGGTATCAAGGTGGCTTGGAATAGTGCTTTTAGACCCCTCCACAATCTCTCTCTCTCTCACACACACGCACACACACACACATACAGCCCTAAATACCTCCCTCCGCCCCCCAAATAAAAATACAGTCTAAGTAAAAATATCGTAAGCGCAGCTAAAAGACAAATCCCGTAACTCCCTCTCTTTCCACCGAGATTCCGCCCCTTAGCTCCTTCTATATAGAAATTCTGGACTGCCACTAACTGTCTTTAAATATATAACTCGCGTTTTTATGTAGTTATGGCTCAGATTCCTATGTAGTAATCACTCAGAATATTCCTATGTAGGAGTTTTTTTCTATCTCCGAGTTCTTCGAATGTATTCTGTTCATCTCAAGATTAATGCCTGTTTGTTTTATTTTGTCACCCATGCTGACGCAGAGTTTGCATTAGAGGGCTTTCATGATTGTTACCTTGGTACCTTGTTGAGCGCTTGATCTCGTGAGTACTTTTGTTTCGGCTTTTAACCCTTTCTATCTCAACTAGCTGTATGTTGACTGCCTTAAAATCTCGGTCGTCCAATTTCCAGACATGCACAAGGGCTGTCTACATTATTAGTCATAATTATGAGTAGAGCTATTCAAGGGAGCCGCACGTTATGGCTACAGTACAATAGGTACACTTTAGACTGCATTTGGTGACGTTATTCTGATTTTTAACAATTCAGATCCTCCAAATCAAATTCATGCAATCATTAAAAAAATATTTATTTTAAAAAATTCTTTCTTTAATTGCTTTTTAAACAATTCTCTTTTCCCTTTAAATACCAAACACAAATTGCAGTCCGCCAGTTAGCGTTGGTGTCTAGTCAAACGTCAGTTGATATCTGTAAGTGCTGCGGTCCGACAATTAACGATGTCTATTCAAACATCAGTCGATGTTTGTAAACGTGTTGTGGGGGTACAAGATCAGTGTGTTGATGTTTGTAAACGTGTTGTGGGGGTACAAGATCAGTGTGTCGTTGTTTGTAAACGTGTTGTGGGGGTACAAGATCAGTGTGTCGTTGTTTGTAAACGTGTTGTGGGGTACAATATCAGTGTGTCGATGTTTGTAAACGTGTTGTGGGGTACAATATCAGTGTGTCGATGTTTGTAAACGTGTTGTGGGGTACAAGATCAGTGTGTCGATGTTTGTAAACGTGTTGTGGGGTACAATATCAGTGTGTCGATGTTTGTAAACGTGTTGTGGGGTACAAGATCAGTGTGTCGATGTTTGTAAACGTGTTGTGGGGTACAATATCAGTGTGTCGATGTTTGTAAACGTGTTGTGGGGTACAATATCAGTGTGTCGATGTTTGTAAACGTGTTGTGGGGTACAAGATCAGTGTGTCGATGTTTGTAAACGTGTTGTGGGGTACAATATCAGTGTGTCGATGTTTGTAAACGTGTTGTGGGGTACAATATCAGTGTGTCGATGTTTGTAAACGTGTTGTGGGGTACAAGATCAGTGTGTCGATGTTTGTAAACGTGTTGTGGGGTACAAGATCAGTCAGTCGATGGTCGACTCCGCTAAATTCAGCCTACACGCTAAAATCAATATTGCGCCTACGCGTACATATTTACAGAGGTTAGCCATAAAACTGGCTACAGCCAGTGCACCCCAGTGCCAGACCCCCCCCCCCAATGCTGTACTCTTGGCAAAGTATAGACACGTTCAAACAGAAAGTCAGACTTGCAGTGTACCTCGTTGTCACAGTTTTTCACTGAGACTCACTGTTTTGAGTTCGTAACTCCTATGGATTTTGCACTGGAAGCACGATTTGTCTGTTTTATTTACAAATAGTTCATGAGAAGATAGATACTTAATTTCAAAGCGGAGATCCTTTGGTTTGAATTGTTTACCAGCTAGTTCCGCCAAGATGACTGCTGTAATCCATGCCAGAATGGTTGCGTCTTGTATTGTCTATGTCTTGTTTTTAGACCACTTTATTGGCAATTAAAGTGCTTTCTTATCACTCAAACACCAAACAATGCAGAAAGGAAGAATGGGAGAGAGAGAGAGAGAGAGAGAGAGAGAGAGAGAGAGAGAGAGAGAGAGAGAGGTGAATGGGTATAAGAACAAAATCAATGCAATCGCACTGCAAATAACCACACGCAGCTAGTGTGTGTCATATGGTGGTGACTGTATGGTTAGCGGAAGTTGTTTGACATGCATCTCTGGATCGCGGTTTACTTTTTAGTCATGGTGCTTCAACCCACTAAGTCGGACACGGCGCGCTGACCTTTGAATACACTGATCCGTGACCACACTCTGCCTCGATCACACTTAGCAATTAAACACTCGACCTCTGAACACACTCAACAACTGAACACACCCGACAACTGAGCACATTTAAACTTGAACACACTCAACAACTGAACACACTCGACCCCTGAACACACTCAACAACTGAACAACTGAACACAGCAAATAACGCATGTGCAAGAGATGTGAAGCTGTAGTATCTCGTAGGCCTTTGATAGTTTGTTGTTGCTGTTGTTTTCTTTTAGAATAGAACACTGCCTGCAAAAGTACACAAACACTCTCGCACACACAAAGGCTACACGTACACGCATACACATGCATCTGAACAGTTGACATTAATGTCTGAATTAGGTGACAGCAGCCATAAAATGACTGCAAAACAGCCCATTTTCTATGCTAGTAAGCAGGTATCCTTGTCAGTGTTTGTCTTAGAAATAGTGTATATTAAAAGGAGAAAAATAGTGAGACTAGAGGTTAACAGCTTTTCTTCTTTGGTCATTTAGTTAATCGCGTCATTCATCGAAACCCGCATGACCTCGCACAAATGACTGTCTGTACTGCACGTTAACAGCAATAATGACATGATTGGCTGAAAAGCTCCCTGGTGCGCATGTCAGTTAGCAGTCAGCTTTTTCGTCCTACGTCACAGGCTGTCGTGGTGTCTTTAGCGAACGCCGCGTCATCAGCTAACTGTCTATATACAACTCCTACAAACATCCATCAAACAAACAAAAAATTAGGGTAAGCACACGCGCACAAGCGTGCACGCATGTATATGTGTATGTACGTGTCTTAGTGCCGTCGAGGAGTGTGTTTTCCTTTTCCAACGTATCACGTGACCTTATGACTTCGGAAAAACAATATATTCCAAAAACTTAAACATCAACAAATATGTGTGTGTTTTGGTAGGGTACTATATTCAAATGGCTTATGTGTGTGTTTTGGTAGGGTACTATATTCAAATGGCTTATGTGTGTGTTTTGGTAGGGTACTATATTCAAATGGCTTATGTGTGTGTTTTGGTAGGGTACTATATTCAAATGGCTTATGTGTGTGTTTTGGTAGGGTACTATATTCGAATGGCTTATGTGTGTGTTTTGGTAGGGTACTATATTCAAATGGCTTATGTGTGTGTTTGGGTAGGGTACTATATTCAAATGGCTTATGTGTGTGTTTTGGTAGGGTACTATATTCAAATGGCTTATGTGTGTGTTTTGGTAGGGTACTATATTCAAATGGCTTATGTGTGTGTTTTGGTAGGGTACTATATTCAAATGGCTTATGTGTGTGTTTTGGTAGGGTACTATATTCGAATGGCTTATGTGTGTGTTTTGGTAGGGTACTATATTCAAATGGCTTATGTGTGTGTTTGGGTAGGGTACTATATTCAAATGGCTTATGTGTGTGTTTTGGTAGGGTACTATATTCAAATGGCTTATGTGTGTGTTTTGGTAGGGTACTATATTCAAATGGCTTATGTGTGTGTTTTGGTAGGGTACTATATTCAAATGGCTTATGTGTGTGTTTTGGTAGGGTACTATATTCAAATGGCTTATGCACACGTGCGAGTAGGGTAATGTTTCTAGCCGGCTTGCGCATGCCTGACGACACCCACAGCAAAAAATTATAACATGCAACACCATGCCTACTTAAGAGACTTTTATTTTCATGGCAATGAAACCTTCCCACGGGCCTGCCAACAGGGTCTTGGGAATTTTATCACAGGCAGTTTCGAGTTGCTGTGGGAAAGACTACTTTGAGTTGCTGGTCTACTGACTAGTGCTAGAGTTTTGACCCGTGGAGAGAAACCTTAGAGCAGGGGTCACCAACACGGTGCCCGCGGGCACCAGGTAGCCCGCAAAGACCACATGAGTCGCCCGCAGGCCTTTTCTAAGTCTTCACATTATTAATAATGTATAAAAGCAAACTAGAAGAGTGTATCAAACTGGTAGCCCTTCGTATAATTCAGTACCCATGAAGTAGCTCTCAGTATCAAAAAGGTTGGTGACCCCTGCCTTAGAGTTAGGTACCTATAAAACTGGACAAGGTGAAAGTGAAAGTTAGTACTATCCACAAAGTAGGTCGACTATAGCTAAAGAAGAGGTCCCGGTTGGATCAGAGACTAAATTTGTACCCAGGATCAAATTAAAGGGAAAACACTAGTAATTGAATTAGTTTGAAGGAAAATGCATAGGGTTGAATGATTTAAAGTATTAAAGTTTAAAATAAGTTGAATTATTATTATTATTAATTTTAATAAAATATTGTAAAGGTGGACCAACACGTCACAAGTAGGTTACCTGAAGATACAATGTATTTGTTTGCTTGATTTTATTACCAAATAGGTTACCCCAAGATATGGTAAAATGTGTTTGTTTGTTTGTATAAGTGAATAGTTTATCTCACCATACGGTAACATTTGTTTGTTTGTTTGTATTACCGAATAGGTTATCTCACCATATGGTAACATTTGTTTGTTTGTTTGTATTACCGAATAGGTTATCTCACCATATGGTAACATTTATTTGTTTGTTTGTATTACCGAATAGGTTATCTCACCATATGGTAACATTTGTTTCTTTGTTAAGATAACTAAACTGATCTTAAAGCTAAACTGAGGAGTGATTTGAATTTAAGGGGGACGGGGAGAAGATTTGTTAAAAATAAAAGTAAATAAAACTGGATTATTAAGAAAGAAATGTAAAAAAAAATAAAATAATAAAGCAATGTTCAAAATGAGGCGGGAGAGAAAGAAGTCGTTTTTCAAAGAGAGGGATGAGGTTGCTAAGTTCTTATTTGATATAGATCTTGCCACAATCATTTGCTTAACACCTTTCAGTAAAAACAAATAACAACAACTGTAAATAACCTCATGTTGTTGTTTTTCCCTACTCTGATTGCTTTGTCCATATATGTTCTTATTACGGTAATAACGCTGACTGACAATGTGTAGGGTGCAATTTGACCTACATAAATTAATCACGACAGGAAATCATCTGCGGTATCCATCTTGTTATTATTGACACGATTTTTGTTCCACTCTTTTCAGCTGAGTCGTAGCTATGCTTGCTAAGCGCAGGTCGTAATTATGATCATTATCAAGAGTAACTGATTTAAAAAGGAAGTAAAATCACTCAATTGATTTAGAAAACATAGTTGTTTGGTTTCTTTGACTCTGCATGAGTGAATTAATTTGTTTCATGGTTTTCATTTTGGCCATGTGTTTCATGAAAACATTTTGCCTGCAATTAGATCTTTAGTGCTAACATAGCTTATTGACAAAACTTGCAGATTTAATGTATAAATAATGTACTAGTTTTCTTTAGCTGTATAAGTAATATTTTTATATTTGTTGAGCTATAAGAAAAGCATTTCAGTGAATATGTTTAAAGGAGCGGTGTTCGCAAGCATAGGACTCTTATTTATGTATATATTAAAATAAATTACTCGCCAAAAAAGATCCAAATTTCACTTAGAAGTGTCTTTTTTGTCAGTAAATTAGATGATTAAAATCTATGAAATGAGTATCAGAATATCATTACTTTCTAAATGGAAATGTATTCTGGAGGAGAGAGGCCGATATCATTACTTTCTAAATGGAAATGTATTCTGGAGGAGAGAGGCCGATAAAAAATAGGAGAGGTTCGGAAGGCTTTACTAATCATTTCCCAAGACTCCATGAAACAAGTACAACAGATATGATCAAGAGAGGCAGGAAAACAGATAAAGAGAAAGATAAACATATAAAAGAAACAAGAATTATTTAGCTAGATATAAAAAGAGATGAAAAGAAAACAAGAATTATTTAGCTAGATATGAAGAGAGATGAAAAGAAAACAAGAATTATTTAGCTAATAAAAGGAGAGACGTAAAGGAAAATAAGAAATAGGCGTTTAGATATGAAGAGAGCAGAAATAAATAAATAGAGGTCATTAAAAAACAAAACAAAAGGACGATCGATAGGAAACAAGAGGGAGTCCGAGAGGAAAGAAATGAGAGTCCAATAGAAAATATAAGAGGGACTGTTAGGAAACAATAGGGAGATCAATAGAAGCAAAAGGGAGTCCCATTGAAACAACAGGTAGACTGTCAGAAAACATGAAGGAGACCGCCCCCCACCCCCAAAAGAGAGAAGGGATGTGATAGGAAAGAAGACAGACCATTAGACTTATTAGAAAACAAGTAGAGAAATGGGAAAAAGTGAAGATCGATTAAAAAAACAAGGAGGAGGGGGAGTTTATGAAGCAAGAAAGGGATCGATAGAAAACGAGAGATTATTAGAAAACGAAAGAGAGATTAGTAAAAAAAATACGAAGGAGATCGATATAGGAAGCACGAGGAGTCCAGAAAAAAACATTAGAAAGATTGATAGAAAACATGAAGGAGAGCGATAAGAAGGTAAAAAAAGAGACCATTAAAAAACAAAAGTTTGACCAAAGAAAACAACAGGAAAACTGTCAATAAACGAAGTAGACCGATAGGACACGAGAGTAAATGCAGTAAATGCAAAATAAAAGAAGCCGATAGGTCACTAGAGGGCGACCGATAGGACACAAGAGAGAGATGGATAGGAAACAAGAGGGCGACCGATAGGACACAAGAGAGAGATGGATAGGAAACAATATGGCGACCTATAGGAAACAAGAGGGCGACCGATAGGACACAAGAGAGAGATGGATAGGAAACAATATGGTGACCGATAGGAAACAAGAGGGCGACCGATAGAAAAGGTTTGATAGAGAATATATTTGAAAAATAAATCAGTGCATGTAAAGATATTTTTAAAATAAAAATAAGCTTGATCGAAGTACATGTACTATAGATCAGCCATTCTCAACGTCAGAAGCCTTGTAATAATTTTTAGATCTCAGGGAACCCTTGCCACAAAAATTACAATATCTACGAAGCTTATTTGTTTTTAATCACGATCTCTTTGGGACCCCCTAGCGACCTTTTGCGGAAGCTACAGAATTCCGGTTGAGAAACCCTGCCATAGATGGAATAAACGTTATTCATATTAATGAAGAGATTCTTGATTATAAGTTATTCTTCTGGAAGTAATCAAATATTTATTTCTCTATAACAATATCAAATGATCCTTTTTCTTTCTTTGGAGAGGGGTAACGGGATACACTTGATGCTTACCGAGACAAGAGAATAAACTTTTCAAAATTAGGTCATTACTACTACTGTTTCTGTCCGATAAAATGAGGTATTACTACTACTATTTCTGTCCGATAAAATGAGGTCATTACTACTACTGTTTCTGTCCGATTAAATGAGGTCATTACTACTACTGTTTCTGTCCAATAAATTGAGGTCATTACTACTACTGTTTCTGTCCGACAAAATGAGGTCATTACTACTACTGTTTCTGTCCGATCTTTGGACGGAATCCGAATAGACGATTACTTGTCAGGTTCTGTTGGGATTTCAGTTGGTGTGTTTTCCATTGACATTTCACCGTCGAGATTATTCGGGAAGATTCCTGTATGTCTGCAGTGCATTAGTCAACACGTTACATTGATTGTTACAGCATGTGCGCGGTGTAACGTTCGATTTACTCCACCCATATGGCACTGCTGGCTTCTCTGGAATTTAATAGACAAAGAAAGCAATATCAGAAAGCTGCAACAAAACCACAACCTAGAGTCAGAAAAATACGGCAAAGACATGAATATATAGGCAAGCTGCATCGTTTGAACTCTGGCCACATAAGAAATAGTCATAATGCATCTATAAGCTAACTAGAGGACAGCACTCACTACAACACGTACGATGTCGATATTATGATGCTCATGATGGAAGCCGAGTTTTATGGCTTGGCACACATTATTACCATCACCGATATCTACACTTCTGCGTCTCTGAGGAAGTCGTTTTGGCATTCCGAAGGTGGCAAGCCTTTCTGGGTGGTGGTGGTGGGAAAGGGACGTTTAAGTAGTTTAAGTTATACCTCCTTTACTTTGGTTTGTAAGGTCACATCGACAGCAAAAATATTGACAAAAAAAGAAGAAAAAAAAGCACCCCTCCAAATATATTCGACTACATTCACTACAACATTACATCTCCGTAGGATTTCATAATGTTTCAGTGACGTGTGCAAAACTATTAGCACCGCTTATGTATTGACATCTATCTAAAACATATACATAAACAAGAATCAGATTGCGCCTGACACTTATTCCGCGTGCGAGTGATGGCAAGGTATCTTTCAAGGTCGGTGGATAGCGCCAGGTAAGGAGCTTCAGAAGTGTGTGTGTGTGTGGGGTGTGTGTGTCTAAAATGCCTTAATTTTTGTTTTTTTTATAGTAACAGTACGATTCACTGCAGAAACCATTACCTCAACTTCGCAAGACTTTTGGCAACGTTGGTACTTTTGTAAGACAATTGGCAATGTTGTACTTTCATAAGACTATTGACAATGTTGTACTTTCATAAGACTATTGACAATGGTGTACTTTCATAAGACTATTGACAATGGTGTACTTTCATAAGACTATTGGCAATGTTGTATTTTCATAAGACTATTGGTAATGTTGTACTTTCATAAGACTATTGGTAATTATTTTGTATTTTTAGGGACTTAGGCTAGAGATTATGTAACTTTTCAAGGCCATTGTGGGTCAAGTTGCAATATTTATCTTAATATTTAGCTCTACGGACCACGTGACTAACTGCATGCCGACAATTATACCACTCTCGCCTTCGCAACAGGTTAGAGTCATTAGACGTACGTCCAATCGAATGCTAACCTTTCAACTGACAGAAACACTGCCTTCACTACAGGTTAGACGTACAATCGAATGCTAACCGTTCAACTGACAGAAACACTGCCTCGAAAATTCTAGCACCAGTATTGCAGCGACCGGTTGAAAGTGCACTAAATCGTAGTTGTCGTCCACTCGCTTGGAAACGGACCTGCCTGACATAGTCGAGTCTGCCAGCAGTCTTTTAGCAAAACTTTTTCTTTCTCATTGAATTGTTCACGGACGCGCCTCTACTAGAATACTTCGTGCCCACGCGGTCGTCATGGTGATTCAATAATAAACTTACTTCTAACAGCTTGTTGTATATCTTGTTTCAGCATAAAGCGTGTGTTCTGTAGCATTCTGTGTTTTAACTATTATTTGTTATTCAGTCCAAAAAGCGTTCTGTAGCATGTTGTGTTTTAATCACTATTTGTTATTCAGTCCAAAAAAGCGTTCTTGCATGTTGTGTTTTAATCACTATTTGTTATTCAGTCCAAAAAGCGTTCTTTAGCATTTTGTTTTATTCACTATTTGTCATTTGTCTCTTGCCAGGGAGGGACAGGAGGATCGAAAGTCAGGCTACTCGCTAATTATTTGTTAATTATTAGATTTTATAGCATACCCGATCAAATTCAATGTATGGTGAGATGCATGAACTGTAACATTAGGATATTTCATTAATAATTTTATTAATTAACAGTAATATCTATTCCTCCCCACTCCTATCACTTAAGAGCTCGCTGTGATCTGTATGCTAATACTAATGAGAACACTGCTCGCTGACTGACTATCACGTGTGTCACAGAATGAGAACACTGCTCGCTGACTGTTGTCTATCTCGTGTGTCACAGAATGAGAACACTGCTCGCTGACTGACTATCTCGTGTGTCACAGAATGAGAACACTGCTCGCTGACTGTTGTCTATCTCATGTGTCACAGAATGAGAACACTGCTCGCTGACTGTTGTCTATCTCGTGTGTCACAGAATGAGAACACTGCTCGCTGACTGTTGTCTATCTCATTGATTGATCCCTTGTTGCTTTTAACTAACCTTTAACTAACCCTATCTAAACCAGAATGAAGGTAATATTTTAAACAGATCATGGTAGTATTCGAGCTGGGATGTTGCTTTCCTCTGTGGAAACTACTGACATATTGCTAGTACCGAGTCATGCATATTTGGCCAGAAAACCGAGTGGTATACAGCCTCCAAATCGCAGCTGTCCCACTTCGACATTGATCAGGCTCAGACAGTCAAGAGAGGGCAATGCACGATTGATTGATTAAGACTTGGGATTAATTCTTAATGAGAAATTACAGCTCGAGCACTTTAATGAATGACAGATACTGACCTGGGCATTTTACTTATTGACAACAAACGAGGGCACTTTAGTTACTGACAAATCACTGACATAAGCACTTTACTTACTGACGGATAACTGATGTGGGTACTTTAGTTACTGGGCACTTTACTTCCTGACAGTTAACTGACATGGGCAATTTACTTCTGACATAGGCACTTACTTACTGAAAAATAACTGACATACACACTTTACCAACTGACAGATAACTGATCTGGGCACTTTTCGTACTTAAATGTAACTGACGAAGGCGCTTTACTTACTTACAGATAAATGACGAGGACACTTTAATTACAGACAGATAAATTACGTAGGTACTTTACTTACTGACAGGTAACTGACATGGGCACTTTACTTACTGAAATATACCTGACGTAGGCACTTTTACTTACTGACAGGTAACTGATGTTGGCACTTTACTTACTGACAGATAACTGATGTTGGCACTTTACTTACAGATAACTGAGATAGGCACTTTACTTACTGACAGATAACATATGTAAGCACTCTACTTATAACTGACGCCGTCACTTTACTGACAGGCAACTGACGTAGGAATTTTACTTACTGACAGATAACTGACATAGGCATTTACTTACACTGAAAGATAGCTGACATATACACTTTACCAACTGACAGATAACTGATCTGGGCACTTTTCTTACTTAAATATAACTGACGAAGGCGCTTTACTTACTTACAGATAAATGACGTGGACACTTTAATTATGGACAGATAACTGACATAGGCACTTTACTTACTGACAGTTAAATGATCTGGGCTCTTTACTTACTGATATATCCCTGACGTAGGCACTTTTACTTACTGACAGATAACTGATGTTGGCACTTTACTTACTGACAGATAACTGATGTTGGCACTTTACTTACAGATAACTGAGATAGGCACTTTACTTACTGACAGATAACATATGTAAGCACTTTACTTACTGACATATAACTGACTCCGTTACTTTACTGACAGACAACTAACGTAGGAATTTTACTTACTGACAGATCAGATGATTAACATAGGTACCTAACTTACAAACATCAATCTAAAAATTTCTCTGCATGGCCAATAACAAAACCAATGATTGCGTACTGATTTAGGCGTGACAACTATAACCGTCGGCCATGGAACATTTTCACATTGGTGAGGAGTGTACATTTTTTTAATAAGGCAACGTTATCTTGTGCTCACGACAGTTATCTGCCAGTAAGTAAAGTGCCCACGTCAGTTATCTGTCAGTAAGTGCCCACGTCAGTCATCTGTCAATAAGTGCCCACGTCAGTCGTCTGTCAGTAAGTGCCCACGTCAGTCATCTGTCAATAAGTGCCCACGTCAGTTGTCTGTCAGTAAGTGCCCACGTCAGTCATCTGTCAATAAGTGCCCACGTCAGTTGTCTGTCAGTAAGTGCCCACGTCAGTCATCTGTCAATAAGTGCCCACGTCAGTTGTCTGTCAGTAAGTGCCCACGTCAGTTGTCTGTCAGTAAGTGCCCACGTCAGTTGTCTGTCAGTAAGTGCCCACGTCAGTTGTCTGTCAGTAAGTGCCCACGTCAGTTATCTGTCAGTAAGTGCCCACGTCAGTTGTCTGTCAGTAAGTGCCCACGTCAGTTATCTGTCAATTAGTGCCCACGTCAGTTGTCTGTCAGTAAGTGCCCACGTCAGTTATCTGTCAGTAAGTGCCCATGTCAGTTATCTGTCAATAAGTGCCCACGTCAGTTGTCTGTCAGTAAGTGCCCACGTCAGTTATCTGTCAATAAGTGCCTAGATCAGTATCTGTCAGTAAAGTGACCTACGTCAGTTATCTGTCAGAAAGTAATTAATGCACCTAAGTCAAAATATCTGTCAGTAAGTAAAGTGCCCACGTCAGTTATCTGTAAGTAATTAATGTGCTAACGTCAATTATCTGTCAGTAAGTAAAATGCTTATGTTCCTTGTCATTAAGAAAATTTCCAAAATTTCTTGTCAGTAAGTGCCAGTAAGTAAAGTGCCATTTCCTGTCAGTAAATAAAGTGCCTACATATTATGCCAGCCAGTTACGTGAATCACCCTACGTTTTTTATCAGTCAGTAGACTAGGCTGTGTAAACTAGTCATAAAGTTATGTACATGCATGAATGTTGTGTCCTGTAAATATTGTCTGATCACTTGATCTCCAGCCAATAATCCTATAATTTATAATAAAATGTACGCTCCTCTGTTTTTCTACTTGCAGGCATTATTGTCTTGGCACAAAGCCAAGTCTCGGAATACACACACACACACCTACGTGTCGTGAAAGTAATCAAATATACGGCACAGATTTCAGGTGTAGCGAAAGTAACTTCTGATCCTTGATTTATTTAAGAATGACGTGGCTTGTGATTATTAGATATTCCAGTAACATCTTCACACTCTTGACCGTGGGTAATTTCGAATGTTTATTTGTCACAAAGTTTAGTTTCAGCCTACTTGTTTATGCTCTATTTACCCCCCCCCCCACACCTCATCTTTGTCACATCCATTCATACTCCCTCTAACCACTTTGAATTTGAACATAACTCAGTGCGGTCATAAAGCTGATTGTTAGCATATGGTAAGTTAACTGCCTTATACAGAAAGAATGGACTTTCGTACGTTTGTTATTGATCTGAATTAGATTTGATTTGAATTGGAGAATTCCTGTGTAAATGAACCAAAATTTCTATTTGACTATGTTCTACATTATACTCATGAATTTTGATTGATGCTATATTTCTTATGCTCTGTGTGTGAATCGGGCTAACGAAATTGTTGCAGGATTTTGTAAGTTGAGAATGTTCATAAGAGAGAAATGAGCTTAGAGATGAAATATGTCTGAAATTTAGTGTTGCATTAATTTGACTTTTGCAGAGAAAGCATGCCTTTTTTCCTTCTGCTTGGGCAGCATTGGCTACTGTACTTTCTTGGTCATGTTCGTGTGTGAATCCAGCATTGTCATCAACTTATCAGTAAAATGTAAGTTGATTCCTGTGAATTCCGTTCACCAGTCAATACAGCAGAAATGTTGGCTAGAGTTTGGTCTCGAAAATTCACAAAGATTATTTTGAATGTCAAGTACTTCGCACACAAATTCAAGAACATTCCTCCTGAAGTGCTTGTTAGTGCATGTGGAATTCAGGCAGATTCTCTATGGTGCTTTGTGAGCTCGTTGAGGACTCTGAAACAGTTGTTATAATGTGCCTAGAAGGGACACGTGAGGCCATCACCTGAATAAGAAAGATAGTAACTTGATGCAAACAGTGTGATTGTGAACACATGCCAGTGACAGCCGCCATCTTTGAAAAGGTTATGTAAATTGACTTTTATTATTTCTCTGACTGCTCATTTCCATGAACTTGATTATATATTTTTGTTAATTGACTGCTAATGTCTATGCTAGTATAAACTGAATGAATGACCAGCATTAATCAAATATTTTTTTTTATGAAGTAAATGTCAATGCTCTGATTATATTCATATGTTGTATATTTGATTGTTGATTTATTAATTTATTGACCTTCTTACACATAATGAATATCATCTGTTGGACAGTGGGTAGATGGGGCTTGCTAAATATAGATTAACAGAGGGATTGTCTTCTCCTTTGGTAAGAAGTTTACCAACTTCAGAAATATTCTGTGACAGTAAATGTTTGTCTTCAATGTTGTGGAAGAGAGATAACGTTTACAGCACCCAAGTGAGAGAGACGATTGGTGTCTTCTGGAAAATTATTAATAACATAAATTAAGATTCTCATCACTTGTAATTAGTTATGTGTGATCATGCAAGGAGGGCAAAGGAGAGGAAAAGATGGGAGGATAACATCTCAGAGTGGACAAGCTGAGCGATACAGTAAGATTATCAGAGAACAAAATGGAATGAAGGAAGCTGGTGCCCCAACAGTCAGCAAGACTAAGGGATAGATAGATGTGTGAAAATAATCATAACCAAATAACTATTGTGGTGTAGCTTCACAAATATAACAAAAATTTATTTTATTTTTTACAGCATAAGCCTCAAACTTCAGTGTTGATGATGTGATGAAAAAGTCTATAAAACAAAAAATGTCTCTGTTGGTTAGTTACACACAGAACTAATTATTAAAAATAAAAGTTTGATGTAATTTCCAAATTGCTCCCTACCCACCTTTCAAATCACATTTTGTGCAACACTGTGTAAAGTTCCCTAGATGCACACCTGAACCAAGAAAGCTGGATCCATTTTGTGCCTGAAGTTTAATCCAGTGCCCAACCTTTATACTAAATGAACAATAGGACAAATAAAATATATTAAATATAAAAGTATTTGCTACAAATTGTTCTGACCCAATGTCTCACTCCTATTTGTGTAGTGTTTACAAACTGATCCTTAATGTCTAATAATTAAATGTTATTTGCAGATTGACCTTTGAGGGTCTAGTAATTAAATGGTGCTTACAGACTAAGTCTGATCCTTAAGTATAGTAATTAAATGGTGTTTGCAGACTCTGATCTTTGAGGTCTAGTAATTAAACGCTGTTGATAGACTAAATATGATCCTTAAGGCCTAGTAATTAAATGGTGTTTACAGAACTGCTCCTTGAGTACTAGAAATTAAATGGTGTTTACAGATTGATCCTTCTGGTGTCTCATCCTGAGTCCATAATTTAAGCCTATCTGTCAGATTGCATCTGTACTGTCAGCTGAACCTGCATTGCTCAAACTTATCCAGGCTGTATCCTACAGGAAAGCGGCACTCTCTGATGCAATTCTATCCGAATTAAAACCTTAATAGCCAATTTGACTCGTGATTCAAGTGAAAATTTGTAATTTGCAGGGTCCTTGTTTTAAATTAATGTGATATATATAAACAAAGATCATTGGTTATTAAGTGCTACTGGAATTGGGTGCTATGCTTAGTATGGTGAAAGGTGACTACCTGCACAATTACTTTATTTATAAAAATATTAGTATGTAAGGAATACTTCTTAAAATCATTCTCTGCATGTACAATTATATCAGGACTTACATTGCTGGAATTTTTGCATAAATGTTCACATGAATTCCATCTCTTACTTCTGCAATGTCTGAGTTGGTGACCAAATCAACATCCAAACACTAATTGACTTGTATTTGCTCAAACTCTTATACAAATAGTGTTATTCTCTTGATCCCCATTACTATCACAGACTCAATTCCCACTACACCGTCACCATTTAGATCATCATCAATTTGCTCAGTTATCAAACATTCCAATCAAAATAGATAGTTTAGCTTCATGATTAAAGATGTGGGAAGCTCAGAATGCTTGGGTTGATGAAAATTTCTATCATCCAAATCTCAGATTAAAAAATCAAGAAAACCTCAAGAATGAAGCCATGTGCATAAGGGAGGTAACTATAATTTTAGTCTGCAGACTCTCTTCTAGCATGGTAAGCAACTGCATTTTGGCAAACACACTTTTTTGTCAAAATATGCATTTGGGAATGCAAAGGTTAATCTCTGATGTTAATCCTTACTAATTTTAATTCATAGTAAACATGATGTACTAAGTATAAAAAAAAATCTTTATAGAGAATGGCCAGAAAGGATTCTTATGCTAACTTTTGGAACTATTTCTGTTCAAAGAATATCAAATGCATCAATACGTGACCGTGAACAGAACCATTTAACAATGATTACCTTTAAACTACTTTGAACAAAGTTAATCTTGTACTTTACATAAATATTTTCTGACTGTGTATTATGAGTTTATTCTGTCAACAAATAGGAAAACTGAGGCAAAGGTGCTGATGCAAATAAATAGTGAATGGTAAAGTGTGGATCTAAAAAGTCCAAAATCTATTTGAAAACAAGAAAAGATTTTGGAGATTAAAAAAAGATCATTCCTGATAAAACAATTAATGATTTATAGAAATATAACTTATCAAATATGATTTATATACTGTCGATACTAATTTGAAATGTTTGATATGGCACAGATAATAGCAAAAGAATGTATGCTGACTGTTAATGAAAGCTGATGGTTTCACTAATAAAAATAAGTCTATGAGTAGTTTTTTGTAGTGCATTACACAAGAAAATTAGTTCACACAACATGCATTTGTTTGTTTAATGCCTACTTCTTACCCATTGGCAGAGAACATATACACACTTGTTTGATTTAAAGACTAAATAATGGGAAATTCACCTCAAAATTATATATTTATAAAGATCAAATATATAAGTAAACATTTTTGCAAGGATTAAGCAGTCTATATTACTGTTAAAAGATGCATGCACATGCAAACAGCTGATGATGCACAAGATCACCATGTGACAACTATGAGGGAGTAAATGTCAGTAATTTATATAGAGCACTGACAATTCCAAACTCTCTTTAGATTTATAATGGTCAAGGCCATTTTAATTTGACATTATAACTATCTTTAAATCCTGCTTAATATTCTTCAATGAAATTAGAGGAGACAAGTGACAGAAAGATTTATTTACTTATTTTCTCAAAGAATTACACTAGTCCCTTATTTCTGGTGTATTAGATATCTTCAAAACACACTGGCCATGTTTTTGTAACAAATGTTTTATGGCTTGTTTCTTATACAGTTAGGATCTGCAATGCCACACAACAAATGAGAAGATGATGTTCTGCTTTGTCATGTGATATTCTTTCAATTATCTAAAAGTGTCGGGTGGCCATCTCAGAAGTTATTGCCTTTGCACATGTGCTTGGGTAAAACTGAAAATCTCATAAAAACTCTTTATTCACTTTTATCTATTGTACAATGATTTAAATATTCTAAATCCAAACTAAAGACAGCACTTTTCAAATTGCTTATTCCCCCAGATGACTTCAGATTTCTTTATCTGGTCTTTAATCTCTACATGATAGTACCTTAATAAAATGATGTACAATATGTAAAAAAATATGTAAAACGTTGTTTTTGGACTTTGACAATGTTAAATGGAACAGATTCTCCCTCTTGACAATGTCAAAGGTTTACTCTGAAGGAAGAAAACAACTGTGAAGTTAGTTCCCAGTGAGAGACCAAGTACTTTCAACAGTAAATAAAGAGAAAAACAAAGATTAATGAAAGTCTGAATGATTCAACATCACTGATACTAAACCAATAGCTTCAGGACTGAAAAATCAAAAGAAGTAGAGTGGTTAATGCTAAGGCAAGATCAGCAGGGCTGTGGTATGGATGCTTTATAATGTAAATGATGAAATGTTTGCTTTAATAAGACAAATAATCAATATTCTGATGAAAGGAAGAAATTAGTTGTACACTAAAATGTAAAGACTTTCAAGCTCAACTATTTTACGATATGTAATCAGTTCGCACTGTAATGAACATTTTTTTGTGTGTGATTTCCTTTATTCCACAGCAGAAAAACAGACATGATTGGTTGCATTCAATTTCAGTTTTTAGTTCTTCAACAATTTCTCCTGTGGTCTGGTTCAACACATTTACATTCAACAAATGGATGTTACAGAGCAAACAAAGGGTACAAAATAATGCAGAACACAATCTGGGGACAACATTCTCAAACCAAAAATGGAATACTACACATTCATCAGTTTCGACTTTCATCCATCTTGTTATGTTTGCCCCTTCCCTCTACGAATAATCATCATCTTCATTTTTCACAGAATGAGGAAATGGTGGGATGTTGAGTGACCCAATGGAAGAAGGCCACGATGGGGGTTGTTGTGAGCTTTGCTGGGGTTGCAACTCGGTATACATGCTAGGTGGCTGGGGATGTCCTTCAAAGGCTGCGTGATGCGGCAGAAGTGAGGGTGTCTGTTCCTGGTCCTGAGACTGCTGTTGCTGCTGTGATGCATACTGTTGATGCGCTGCATATTGCTGTTGTTGCTGCAGGACTTGTTGCATTTGCATCCATTGTCGCTGTTCTACCTGGGCTTGCTCTTGTCGTGCCTGTCCATAGGCAGAAAGTGAAAGTAAATAAGAATGACTAATTTAAATGTAAAAATAACACAAACATAATAAAACTAAATTAGCCTGACTAATTTATATTAAAAAAAGCACAAAAAATAATAAAACTAAATCAGACTGATTAATTTCAATTTTAAAAAACCCACGAAAATAGTAAAACTAAATTAGACTCACTAATTTAAATTAATAATAACCCAATTTTTTAACATTAGACATGAATACACGTATATGTTTTCAGAAAAAAGTAAAACACATGTATTGTAAAACCCCGCATTAACACAACCCCGCAATCAACATGATCCGATTTAATGGACCCCAATTATCGCATTATAGCGAGGTTTCACTGTATATTCTGACAACAGTAGATTATGCTATGCAGTACCCAGAAGCAGTAGCCATCCCGCTATCAATAGTTGCCATATAGCAGATGCTCTACTTACCATGTTTTCATGCATGGGATTTCCCGAACAGTTATCAGATAATGGTTCGCATATGACAAATGATACTATGTATACTTATTATACTTTGGCAGATAACACTCTTGTGTCAAGCATCTGAATTGTGACTTATGTGCGTGCCACAGTTTTATGTGATGTTTATAATGGCACATAATGGCTCAAAGTGACAAATATGCCTATTATGTTCCCAACATTCACTGTGCAGTTTAATGAATAATTTGAAGGCCTGATATTTCCAATGACTATCCAGGCAAAGAAATTGAAAAATTCAATTGAAATTAAATGACAGCATGCAATATCAATGGCCACCTTTTCAAACAATTCTTGCTGTTGACGTAGTAGCTCTTCTTCAGGGATGCCCAAGTTTTCTAGGCGTGAGCTACCTCGCCGCTTTTTCGCAGCCACTGCTTTGGCTTCTTGCAAAACAGCCTTTGCCTCCTCCTTGTAGGCACCAAATCCCAGGCTACCAAGAGCTGTGAAAACATGTCAGGAAAAGAAAGAAGAAAATATATAGATGACATCTGTGTATACATTAAGGAGAACTTTTCCTTTATCAAGCAGCTCATTTACTGGTAATTTAAAAAGCTGCAACAAATAAAAATAGATATATAGAATTAACACAACATATTTACAACTATATGGCTCAGGAAAACAAATATAAAAACAATGTAGACTATTTACTTTACTTGTAGTAATCATATTAAGATATACTAAACAATTCTTTTCAAATACATGTGTTCAAATTATGTTAGAGAATATTAGTATATGAATGACTAATCCCAAAATATTTAAATTTAAAAAATAATACTAGTTGTACTTTTCAATTTGTTGAATGGCAGGCAACATGAAAAATTCAGAGTTATGATTTCAACTTGTTCATCTAACAAATGGCAACACATTCAACTGATGAGACTATATATCTTCCACATTATATATAGTTACAAAGTGTCAATGCAATGACACTCACATCAGATGATTTACTCCAAAATTGCAAGTGTTACATGTCTGTTCGAACATTCTTCACATACTTTGATTTGCATTCACATGTCTTATAATTAAAATATCAATTAAAAAATAATAAACTAAAGCAGATATTAATGAATGTTTGTAAATGTCATGGTATCTGCACATACTGAACTATCTCTTGGACACATACAGAGTACTTCCCTTGATCTTTTAAATTTATCTCTCATTGGCCATGATGTTGAAGTTTACTGAATCCACTATCTTTTGAATGTTACCTATATATAAATAGAAATGTTATGATTGTGGGTGTGTGCTGGCTTAAGTTAAAAAGTACTGGACAGATTTTGAATGGACTTTTTCAGTTGTATACCTTTGTACCCTAGTAGCAGCATCAAGATAGGCTAAATAACATCATGCTAAGTGAAGGCACGCAGGCCTTTCGCCAGTAAAATTAAGAAAAATTTTCATTAAAAGTGCACACATGCAGACCATGGCTATTATATCACTGTGATCCTCATTGCATAGTGGACAATTCGTGTTTCACATGTTTCTCATTTTGGGTATTAGATTTTAGACTCTAAGTAAAAATTATATTTTTGATTTTGGTGGGTTGCATTAGCTGTGTGGTTAGCTCTTATTTTTTCAATGCCTACCCAAAAGAGATCAAATCACAATTGCTTTCTATAATTTTCTCTCTTCTTTTACCTTTCTTTCTCTTGATCGTGTTCTCTATTTCTCCTTGCCTGCTTTCACATTCTCTATTTTCCCTTATATCAATCTATCAGTATCAAATTCTCTTTTTTATCAATCTATCACTTTTCCTGTTCCCTCCTTTCACTCATTTCTCCCACCTCTACTGTCTGTCAACTTTTTCATTCTCCCTTCCCTCTTTTCATTTTTTTTTGTTGCAATCTGTAGTATAGTTCTTACCTGGTAATTAAAAAGAAAACGGAACATAATATAAAATAATTTTACTTTAAGTTACAGAATACATGAGCGAAGTTGTGGGCAAAATCAATGAATGAAATGGAACATTTCCTTATTGATCAATTACAACCATCCATTAACTATTTTTTTCAGATTTTTAAATTATTGCTTTTTTTTTTATTAAAGATATGGCTAAAAATAAATAAGAGTATTTCTTTACTGATGTAGTTTAAACAATGTTAAAAATAATTAAATAAACTTTGATGATGTAATAAGCACACACTTGCTTATAATAGTAATTTGAAAAAACAAAAAATACTTTTCAACTTTCATGAATGTATCCACTACTTAAAACACTAATGTTATGGGAAAATTTGATTTGTAATATGTAAATTTATGATATCACATTTTTTTTAACACATCCCCCAGTGTATTGTTAGATAATACTATGTTTTAAAACTGCTTTTTCTATAAAGAATTCTTTCCAGATCAGTACAAGAATTCTGACAAATTAAAACCAGCTTTGATATATTTCCTTTATAGTAATGGAGTTATAAATAAATAAAACAAGAAACATATTACTGGATCTTAGGTCTTAAAAACAAAATAAGAAAGAATTCCAGGTGCTCAACTATTTATATACTAGGTGGCTGGTGTTGAATAATGGCCTTATGTAACCACACTTTCAACTTAGCCTACATCCAAACCCTATCCATAGGGCTGATCCTTAACCCTGGCTAGTGGTGGCCTAATTAGTATTCCAATTATTTCAAATGGACCATTCAGAACATTGTTTGACATAGCATGAAGAATGTGTTGTTTGAACTAACATTAAATGGCAGACAAGAAGCAACATGTGCTTGGTTTTCTCTCGCATCAAACAGTTATGTATACTTCATACGAGCTATAATTAATGCAGCAAGAAACCATCTGGTGTCTATTTATACTGCTGAAGGTATGTGGTTTTGCTTATATGTATAAATATTATAACTATATAATTTATTTTTTATTTAACACTAACTGTATTCTATTATACAGGGAAACAGAATGACAAATTCTAAGTCCTTGTGCTTTTAACTGCAGATTGGCACCTTATCTTCAATGATGAACCTGTGATGAGTGCTCGGCCATGAAGGCAACACCTGAGCGAAGTGGACATGGGCCAGGAGCATAGACCCATAGACCTATATGTGCCTCCTGTTGTAAAAACCCACTAGGACTCTAGACAACATGTTGGGTGCAATACTGAGCTAAGTGGGCTATACAATCAACAGCTTCTGCTTCTTCCATATGCTTCACAGCACAATAGTTTGTATTAAAAGGCTCACATAGTTCTGATATGAACTCTATATTCCCAATTATCTTTTCATACCTTTTTCTATTATGTTATCTACAGCTTTATTCTTATTTTTCTTTTTAAATATGTTTGTTGATACTTAGAACATTCATTTTGTTGTGTGGATTACTTACATATTATATGTTCTTAGAATCCTGGCAGTATATATCAGGGAGTTTGGAGCTTTATTCTATTCTGTTACTCTTCAGTTTTATCCTACCCATCTTCCTTCTTTCCAATGTGTAACCAGCCAGGTGTGTTCTGGGCTAGCCCATGATGGTGGAGAATTAACATTTAGCCCATACTCCAACAAAATGTCACAGCTGGTTAAGAGTTTTAAAATGTTTACTACTAGTACTAGCAATTGTTATTTTGTAAATGGATACCTCCTGACACTGGAGGAGAATTTCAAAAGTAGGCATGCTGCTATTGAGTAGTATATAATCATCAATAGGGTCCACATACCAACCGGACATTTGCTTTTAATTAAGAGAGACTACATACTACTTGAACATTTTTCTTGGTGTATTTTCCAGATTGGACATCATCTTGCACAAGTATATATATATATTAATTAAACAGCAAAAACAAACCCAACTATAAAGCAACATATTTAGAGTTTGATTGTCATAAACATAATTTTATTTAAAACCAAGTGTTTAGTCACTTTAAATAAAACAAAACAAAACAAATAGGTCAAACCAAGTAATAAACAAAAACACATGCCTACAAAGCTTCATCAGTGTCAAATAAAAGGTGACACCATAGATTGAGCAATAACAAAAGTACACATCTTTAAAAAAAAAAAAAATGAATTAAAAGGAATCTTAAGAAAAATACCAAACATTTAAAAACTGAGAATTAATGTAATAAAATCAACCATGAACTTCATGTCCCCAAGAAATAAAACAATTTGATTTTTAAAACTAAAAACTGATTCCAATAACAACCCCCAACCCAAATAAAAATTATGGCATACTATGACTTGGATGATTGGAATCTGTTCTCTGAAAGGAGGCAACAACTATTTTAAACATATATACTTTGCAGAACAACTATTCCATTAAAATGCTGATCTTGTGGGCATCAATGGTTTTAAATTACCTTCCAACACATGATCAGGAGATATTGTCTTTTTTTGTTGCTTAACACAAATATCATTGGCCTCTGATGATACATAGTGAATGAACTCTGTGCAGCAGTTTAGAATTAACTCTCTGGCATCATTGGCTACACGTATCCGTGGAATTAGTTCTTTTATCATTTTGTTGAGAGCAGCTCTGGGTATGCTAAGTTCATCATCTTCACGACTTTCAGCCATGCCAGGCTTTTCCATTATTCTTGATAACTATCACAGGGAAAAAATAGACAAAGATTTAGAAATATTCTAAGTAATTTAATTTTAATACTTTAGTTTCAGATGTTCTTATTTATATAGGTAAATATATACGGCAGATCAGATTTAGTTCGATTATTACAAGTTATTTAATATTAATATGTAAGTATCAATTACACAATATGCACAATATGATTTATCTATATTCATTCTTTTAAGAATGATATTTATGAATAATTTTAAAAATTACAAATATAAACCTACTTTTATGGAGCTATATTTATGCTCCTGAAAATACCACCATATAAAAACTTTGTGTGGGGTGTCAGCTACTTGCATTGTGGATGTATATGATTATGAAAGTTTGATGAACAAGATTATAGAATAGAAGTTACTATGGGTTAGAAAACTTGCAAAAAGTAGATTGTCATTCACAATACTTAAAAAGCTGTGCTATAGGTTAGTATAACAGTATTCTGCAATTCACAATAAATAAAACCAGAAAATATTAATCTCTTTTACAAATTACAGTGAGAATTAGAGTTAGTGTTAGATTTTTATATTTTTCGTGTAACTTTTTGTACGAAAACAGATAATAAAAAATAACGATAATCTTTGAAGATTACAAAAAATAGTTCCCTTAGGAAAAATCCCCACTGAGCTATCGGTCACTATCGTATACGTCAGTATGTGGTAGGAGAATTAACTTATTAAGAGGGACCAGTTTCTCAATAATTTTATAAACAATTATATTTTACATCTGTAGCATACTTGTAATGTTATTTGAATATCTACAATTCCTAATGATTATTCTTCTAGAAAATACTTTAATTTAAAACCATTCTTTACACAATAAAATTAACGTAAAAATTATTATAATAAAACTGTAAAAGTTCTAATAGTAACAGGGTTCAAACACAATAATACAATGTTCCAAAAATAACACTTCTTTACATTTCCAAATTCTAGGTATTTAAAATTACTAAACGACGGATTTGATGTGGACAAATATTAAAATATTTCTACAAATACATTTTTTTATCCCCCTCCCCCCATTTCGAAAAACAATACAACTTTTACAAGACGACATACATCATTAATATATGACAATATTAAAAATATCAATGAGGTCGATGAACAATACTTTTTTTGTATTTCACTCGTTTATAAATAATTTACATTTAACAAAATTTAACAATGTGGATACAATAAACATAATAAAACTAAATTTTGGAACACATGGAACCTTTGTTTTCAAGAAATCTCATTCATAACCGGGAAAAAAATGTTCTCGTTCCGGACTGAACACAAGCTAGCTATACAATATTTGTTTCATCTGTCTTTATTAAAAATTATTAACCCCACAAAAGTACAACGATTTAAAAAAGAATTTTCTTTTGCCTGAACTAAGAAAGTATGAGATACACATTTACAGTTCACACACCTGCAGTTAATTTCTTCCCTCCGTCTCCATTCGGTCGAAATCACCTACGAAAATACAATGCAACACTAAAAATAAATATAATAAAATATTAAAATAATTTTGTTTTAATTATAAAAAATAAATTAATTCTATGGAGTGTATAATTTATTAAATATTCAATCGTCAGTTTTAACATAGCATTTATTTCAATTTGGAGTTTTGTTAGTTTTGAGGCGGCGAGTACTGGAAACACCTTCCTCGATTCATGCAAAGTGATCCTCAAGCACAATCTAGCTAGTGTCATTCGAAACAGGGTGTACAAGAGAATGATGGCGTAGGGTGTCCGCATTAAAAAAAATGTATGTCTTTCTCAAGTTTAATGAATTAGAAAAAGTCATCAGTAACGTAACTGTTGACGACGAATGTGCGCCAGTGGTAGAGAACGAGGCAATAATATGTGACCAATACTCAGTGTCTATTGAGGCAATCCCATGGTTCAAATCCATGGCGATTGAGGCAGTTTACATCGACTGTGGTTCAAGAGATGCTAGATGGACTCCCAAAAAGGTTGTGGATCAGGTAGCGACTACCATCCCAATTCAGCCTTCGGTAAGGTGACCATCTAAGTATATTAAGACAACTGTTATTAATTTATCATTTTAAATCTTTTATCTTCGGTAAGGTGACCATCTATGTATATTAAGACAACTTTTATTAATTTATCATTTTAAATCTGCCACCCATCCAATTAAGAGTACTTTTCAATAAACACACACACACACACACACACACACACACACACACACACACACACACACACACACACACACTGACACACAGGAACTGAAGTAAAGAATATTAAAATATTTTACTCATATATATAAAGACACTTAGTTTATTACCTTTATAATTCTTCAACTATAAGAAAGGAATAAGGTTTTCAGAGGCTAAGTTCAAGCATGCTGTAAGGTGATCTGAGTAAATTTTAATTGAAATTGATTTGACCAGCTACATATTTAACTTATAAATTGTATTTATGAAATACCAAATATTGCCTTTATAAAGCTCACCAACTATTTGTTTTTATAATATGTACCAAAAATTAGTTTTACTTTTACAGAATGGGATAAAATTATCTCCATAGTTTATTGAAATAAGCATTTATCTTTCAGGCACATGAAAAATGTAGATGAAGCTAAAATAAGAGCTTTTTTCTTTAAAGGGCAAAGAAAATATATTTTTACTATTTTAGAATGAGATATCTTATTTGGTACAAGATATATTTACCTTTTTTCATGTTCAAGTCTGATTTACTTTTTCCTTCGATCCTGTAGGATGGTTGACTCAATGACTGTAAATCCAAGCAGCATGATATTAAAACATGCCATAACAAAGTAAATTTCATGTGCAATATAAAACATTAGTTTACTAAATGTAAAATTATAAATAGACCAGACTGAATGTACTGCAGATAATTTCATACTACATAGAAATGGGGTTGTTTGGATAAACTAGATTAGTAGATATATATTATAACTCATGTTCATGAAACATTAATATAAATCAAATGAGTGTGGCTCATTTTAAAAACAGATGTAGGAAAAAAATTAAAATAATTAAAATAATCATATGTCAGTCTTGCAAAGCTGAATTAATGGCATATTCAGGCTTTTGATTGTTTACCAGACCTGCCATTTAAATTTTTTTTAAAATTTAAAAACAAAATAATTTCTTTATAGTAATATTAAATTTCTGCCAGAAAAGAAGTGGTCCTAGATAACAAGAAATCAGAATGTGAAGTTTGGAATATATGTACACTCTCATGCAGGAAGTACATATGTAAATTATATTTAGTGTATATATTATTTTTTACTGGAGATCTAATATCTATTAGCTTTAATACTCATTGCTATATTAGGAGAGAACATATATTTTTCTGTTTCATATAATAACAAGTTAATATATTTGTGATAATTGATTTAATGTTATTAAAAATGTATTTTAAAAAACCCTAAATTATAACATAGTCATAATATACTCATGTACACATTCATATTTAAGCATGCATGCACACACACACATACAGGCAACCATCACTACTACTTAATCTTATTATTTATATATGTACTATGAGGAAGCAATTATATGTAAGTGATACAGTGTTTGCTTTGTTAGTTCTTTTAAATCTTCACTTTTCTGACAAAATACAAAAAATACTTTATTTTATAATCTGCATAGGTTACAGTTTTTCTTTTTAATTTATGTTATGTGTTTGTGTGTGTACACTTTTATAATTTTTGTAATTTATCATTTTAAAAACATGAAATATTTTATATACACTAATGGGAAAAATCCATATTCATTTTTGAGCTGTAGGTAAAATATACACTGTATTAAAAAATCAGTACAATTAATTATTATTTAATATTAAACAATACATTGTAAAATTAGTATGTATTAACATTACTTCAGGTTTAATCAGTCAAAAGAAAAATATAAGGTGCCACGATTGTGTGAAATAGATTTGGTCTAATTGGTAGGATATATTGTAAAACATATACATGTATTAACAAAACATCAGGTTTAATCAAAGAAAATATGGTGCTATTTGTGTGAAATAGATTTGATATGAGTTTGGGATGGGTACCTAGGTAATATATTAAAACAATGAGTGTCTTTTAGTTTTAATTTTACAGGTTTGAGGATGAGAGTATTTCTGCATAACCCCGGCCTTCAATAAAATTTAAATGACATTTTCATAACTTTCTTATTTTTTAAGTATTAAAACAAAAATATATACATCTATTATTCTTTTATTGTTAATAATTAATAGTCTTAACATACTAAGTCAGTTTTAAAGTTAAACTAATATATTTTCCTAAAATTCTTTATATTATTCAAAACAAATATGAAATTGCTTTTCATTCATATAAATAATAATACACTGTAATTTATTTGCTATTGCATTATCCAGTATCTGTGATGCTGTCAGTGATGACAAAACCAGTAGTGTACACACTACTATAGTACTAAACTAATTTACACACACACACACACACACACACACACACACACACACACACACACACACACACACACACACACACACACACACACACACACACACACACACACACACACACACAAACAAACATATACATTGGTGCTTCAGTATTAAATGCCTCATTATATCATGGACCTACATACAATGAATCCCACTTTTTTTTTTTAACCATCCAACCTCTTCACTGTATCAAATCAATTGGCTCAGTTTGCAAATGTTTTGCTGACCATGCCTAAATTTTATTATAGGTATAAGTGTTCAATACATTGTACATGTACTTGCTACTTTGTAAACACTGCTTAACAATGATCACTATTGTTTTGAAAAACTTTAAACATATCCTACCATTGCTTAGTTAAACAGAGTTAACAGACATTTTTAGGTTGAGGTGGCTAGAAGTAGAACCCAGGAGGTAGATCGCCTAAAAATTCTTCAATTGCAGTCTATAAATATAATCGACTTAGATAAAGGGAAGAAAAGAGAATAAGAAAAAATGAAACAAATGTTTATCACATCGTTTTTCAACAAATGAGTAAGTAAACTTTCATGTCCTCATGCAAGAGACTACATGTTTTATTAATGCAAAAAAATCATTATATACATGATTTTCTAATTTAGTCCAACAGTGCTGTATTTGCATATGCTTAAATTACAAGGCTTAAAGTACATGTGGTGAAGTAGGGTGAACCGTACATTGATAATCAGCAGCCGCCATGTGACATAGTTTGTTCATACATGACAGAAAGAATCCCTCATTATAACGCAACCTCATGTACAATGCATTCAAATTTTTGGGATCCCAAGGACCATGTTATAATTGAGGCACCAGTGTATATTGATATTTGAATATTTTTTTATACCCAGACTCCACAGCTTAGTGCTTAGCAGTTTTCTTACATTAAAAAAAATATATATATATATATAAAGTAAACAGACAAAATTCACTTTGTTTCAGGCACGATCTCATTATAAAATAATAATTTGTTAGTGTGTGTGTTTTCACATTACATGTGACTATGCTAGTTATTTTGACTTTTGTATTTAGGACAACATACAAGAATGTAAAGAGTAAGTTAACAGCAAAATATTTTCAATATATATTTGACAGTTTTGTTTTGTTTTTACATAGTTTTATTCACAAGTTCTTGTTATTCACTTTCACTTCTTCACTTATTTGCTGGTAAGTGATATTGCTTCTTTGTTGAAATGTTATTTAACTCATCCTGAGTGACTCATTTAATGGTGTTCTTTTGTGCTACTGTTGATGATATCTTGTCGAAAACTATTTAGAGGCAGCACGCCCCCCTTGTTTGGTGATTAATACTAACCCTAGTGACACTGTTGTAATTGAATTTTCAGTTCCTCTTTAATAGTAATAGCACGTTGAAGTTCAACTGTTGCATGAATTTATTATTATTAGTAGTTGCATATATAAATACTTCTGTAGATTAAACAGTTTAGATTTATTTCTGGATTGGTTAGAAACAGTGTATTAAGTATTATGATCTCTACTGTTATTAGTAGCATTATTAGAAATGTGCTAAATTAATTAGTGTCACTAGTTTAAATGCTTATTATTTGATTGAGATTATTTTTAAGTATGAACTATGATAATGATGGCTTTACATGGGTATGGTTGAAAATTATAAATAAAAATACTGTAATTGACAATATTTTTACAGAATACGTTTTTATTCTAATGGTTCTTCTTATATGGTCTTAGTTTGGGGATAATGTCTTGCAGTTTGGCAAGTGGTGTTATTGTCAGCAGTTCTTTCATTTTTCGTTTGGTTTC
Organism: Sinotaia quadrata; assembly: GCA_028829895.1. Classification (NCBI taxonomy): domain Eukaryota; kingdom Metazoa; phylum Mollusca; class Gastropoda; order Architaenioglossa; family Viviparidae; genus Sinotaia; species Sinotaia quadrata. Next base: position 99,856,035 of record CM054180.1, read on the forward strand.
TGCAGTTGCCTGCTGAAAACTTATTAGCCCCGATATCTTACCTGCATATTCTTATTTTTGCTAGTACATCTGTAACAAAAATGCTTAAATTAAAAAGCACTTGATAGGACTAATTTTCTAATGTTTTAGTAATTCTTATTACACTAAATGATTTGCTGTATTAATGCAGTCTATAACTGTTGTATAAGGGGAGGTGAAAGGGGTGCTTGTATCAGACTCTGAGAGCTCTAGGGTCATGGAGCTAAAGTAGGAAAAAAGATACAATCTTTCTTGAAATAAGGCAAAATATTTATTTATGAACAGATTTGCTTGGTCCTGGCTAGATTAATTTCAGATAATAGATTTCACTCTCCATGATCTATGGGGCAGGCAGCACATAATAGAAGTGTTTATCTGACATTTGATGGCCAAGGAGCCCATAACCGATGTATTTATCTGACCTGTATGATTTTATTGATTACCTAGGAGAGGAAAGGCACTAATGAATAGATGTGTTTATTTGACATGATGACTAAGGAGAAGGCAGGCAGCACATAACAGATGTGTTTATCTGACCTATGATGCCCAAGGAGAAGGCAGGCAGCACATTACAGATGTGTTTATCTGACCTATGATGCCCAAGGAGAAGGCAGGCAGCACACAACAGATGTGTTTATCTGACCTATGATGCCAAGGAGAAGGCAGGCAGCGCATAACAGATGTGTTTATCTGACCTGTATGATGATCTAGGAGAAGGCAGGCAGCACATATATGTTTATTTGATCATGCATGATGACCAAGGAGAGGAAAGAGTTCACAATACATCTATATGTTAGAGATATATGCCTCTTCTAGATGTAGATTACATTATGGGGCACTCTGGGGTATTTAGCTAGGTTAGAATTTAAATGGAAATTATAATTAAAAAAGTAGGAAATTTTATAGTTAGGATAGTAATTAACTTTTCACTGATGAGATTATATTTAAAGTTGTTTCTCTGAAATGTGCAGATGCTGTTGTAACTTTGTTAACAATAAATGCCCTTTTGATATAGTCAGAAATTGACATTACCAGACCATCATATTGTTGTTTTATTCATGTACCATTACCAAAACTCACCACTGTCTTATTATTCAAGTCAAATAGGTGAACCCACCACTGGGAGAGAGACATTACAGTAATACTAATTAATAGCCAAACTGTATCTGTAGTGGTAGTGCATGATTTTAACATCAGTGCTATTATTTGTTGGACTATACATTTCATCATGCACACACCTGTTTTTCTATACATCCATTCTCTTTTTTTCTTTTTTTTACTATCTTAAACCTTTTTACCATGTTGAACTATTTTCATCCTTTTTTCAACATGAAGACCACTTATGAAATAACAACACAGAATCAAATATTGGATATGGAAAATAATCTGTTATTGAGATACATGCAAGGTATGTTTTCTACTTTTAACATGATGAAATCATTTACACAGTTGTAGATTGTCAATACATTATAAACAAACAATGATGTTCCCATGATGCCCCAAACACCACTTTATAAGAAGAAATAATGAACTTAATAATTAGTAATTCCTAGCAATCAGAGTTATCTTTTCTTGGCTATAATTGCTATCTACTGACTGTTCTATATATTAATGTGCCATTTGGACAACAGTCATTTAAGATTTCTCTGTGATGTCAAATTTATCCCAAACAGATGATAGTATATTGTTGCAACAACAACAAAAAAAATAAATAAATAACAAATATCTGTTCAATCCTAACTTCAAATTTTGAAAACAGAGAAATAAAGGAGTATGATAACTTCTGTTATTCAGTAATACTATATATTAATAATATGAAATTTTATAAACTTTTTTAATAAAAGAGAGATAGTTATTAAACTTTATTCTGTATTGAAAAAAATTCTGGGTCTAAATTTAGTTTAAATTCTACTGTCCTTATTCATGAGGCATTAGCATAACTGGAATAATTCAACAAATTTGCCAAGGTAACAGAAATGCCTTTGATAAAGAAACTAATGAAGTTGAATCTATTTCTTTAATACAGCTTAGTTAACATGTTTATAGTTTACATTTATTGATCTGGACAAAAAAAATTCTCCTACCTCCACTATAACTAAGTATAAGGTTTGTTTCTCAAAAATGTATTATTATGATTGCATCTCCGTTGCTTTGAATGCATTATTAATTGAAATACATGTTTCAAATAAAACTAATTTTCCCATTGAAAATGTGGAATGTTATCATTTGCTTTATTTATATATTTCTGTTGAGCCCTAAATTATTATTACAATTATTAACACTGTTTAATATTTATACTTATTAATACTAAATATACTATACAATCAAGTTTGTCAAGTTTACTTTTAGAGCTGAGTTCCTTGCTTATTTATGTTTTTGATAAAAATCATGTGGCAAACACAATTTCTGGACTTGTCTTCATGACCATACCTTTGTGGATCATTAAAATAATAAAAACAAAGGGTTTATTATATCCACCATTACACACTCACCCAAGCGGAAATTACACTCCTTTAAGGAACTGGTCTCAGCTCTATGTCAGTGAACAGGATGAAACATTTTTATTGGGGGAGGGGAAGGCAGCCACTTCCAGCATATCCTATTCATTAAATAATGATTTAAAGTATTTTTAAGTATGCCACTCTGCATTATTAGTATTATGATTGTGGTTCTTAGGATTACTGTATGTGATAGATTTAAGATTTTACATGTTAAAATTAGAATAAACACAAAGACTAAATATTCGATCAGTCCAAGAATTGTTGTCTATAGATAGATTTGCTGGTTTTGATTTATTGTTTTTAAATTGATTACAAAATGTAAACACATTCTTATATTTGGTGAGGTATACATGAACTCTTCTTAAAATATATGAAGTAAATTTACTGAATATTTTTTTCTCATTTCATCCATTGACCGCATGTGCTTATGTGCATTTGTTGTAACACAAATGTTTATGGGAATTTTGTTGTAATACAACTGTTTATGGGAATTTTGTTGTAACACAACTGTTTATGGGAATTTTGTTGTAACACAACTGTGTGCTGTTTGAATACAGTGAATTCTCTGTTTAGAGAATTTTGATATGCAAATTTTAGACATTTTTATTTTATTTGCACATCAAACTCATCGGAGATGTTTACCCAAGAGTGAGGGTGAGATTACGACATCATCCAAATGATGCAGATTCTCCATGTTTTCACTCTATTAATTGCTAGTTGCATTGTACAGACACTGATCTAAGTTCTTGTGTGTTTCAACATTATGATAATGTACATAATATTGTATTTCAGTGGAAAAATCCTGTCCTTTTACATTATTTTTATTATATGAGCATCTTCGGAATGCATATATTGCATAGACAGAGAACTCACTGTATATATATTTGAAATGTTCACTCGAGCTGGACACCTATATAACATATAACCAGAAACTCATGAAATATGTAGTAATTTTCTGTGTTGGTCTAAAGCATCATTTGTAACAGAGCGAAATGTGTATTAAAGGTCATTAGGTGAACTTTCACCAGTGGTAGGGGTTGTTTTTGTTTTGTTTTGTTTTGTTTTGCTTTTTGCCATGATTTGTTGGATACATTTGAAGAATTCTTTATCTCCAAAATGAGGCATAACCTTTGTACATGGCTTATTTTAAGGAAAAGAAATTGAAGTATATAATATTATAATTATAATACAAAATCCATATTTATCCTTTTAGTATTAATATACATGTATCAGCCTTTTAGACTTATCTTAATTAATAAAAAAAAAATGCAATACATAATAAAAATCAGGAATGTCCTATTAATATTATATGGCCTATTTTAATTAAAGAAAGAAATAGCTGTATATAATTAAAATACAAATTCCAGCTTTAGTCTTTTAGTATTAGAATATTAGCCTTTTACGCTTATCTTAATTAATAAAAGAAATAGCAGTATAGCAGTATCAGGAAATATGCTGTTAGTATTAAATGGTTTATTTTAATTAGAGAAAGAAATAGTAATATTTAACTACAATGAAGAATATTGTTAGTATTAAATGTACATGGTTTATCATAATTAATCCATTCCCTAACAGAAGTGCACTGCTTTCTAAATTACATAAGCGTGAATTTCTGAACTGTCTTCTCAGTTGCATAAATGCAAATTTCTGCACTGCTTTCTCAGTTACAGAAGAGCAAATTTTTGTACTGCTTTCTCAATTATGTAAGCACAAATTTGTGCACTGCTTTCTCAGTTACATAAGCACATTTTTTGATTTCTAGTAAATTTTGCCATCACAAATGCTTTCATACTTTATGACCAGACTTTAACTGTAGTCCACCGATGCAAACATTTTTCTCATCTTGATTTTTGTTGTGAACTTGCCATTAGACTCATTGCTGGATTCAGTGCCAGAAACTGTGACATTCTGAAATTGTGAGTGCTGTCCTATGATGATGAAAATGTGTGAGGTCATGTCAAGGTCATGTCAGCATCAAGATGCCCAAGAGAAACCATTGCTGTTATCATCTCAAGCAACAAGTCCACAAAAATACAGCTTTTGGTTTAGCTCATTGTAACATTAATTTATGCAAGGAATGTCATGCCCCATACCACCAATAAAGTGTTAATACATTAACATATATCAATCCTATCTACCAAGCCAAAAGAAAAGGTGTTTTGCAAGCATTTGTTTGTTTGTTTTACTAAGATTCACAAGATTATAATAATTACATTTACAGCAGTCTAAGCAGCTAATTCAACAACAACAAAAGAATACAAAATCTGTTTATTTATAGCTTAGAATCAAATTCCTTTTCAGTATGTTTTTCTTTTTTTTTTTTAAAATGGCTATGCCCCTCTAGAGTGTTTGTGTTGAATTTGCATGCATGCTTGTTCTTGATTGTGCTAAGATAATTATTAGTTTACTTATCAAGTGTGGATGCTTCACCATAATTCAGGTTAGAACACAGTTTAAAAAATATCTTTTATTCAATTTATACTTTTATATTTTTATTCCTTATTAATATTATCAGTTTTAAGATTTAAAGAAAAAGTGCAAATGCACTGAACCAGGATAATTTTTAAATAGATTTTTGAATGATAAAATTATTTTTGAGTAACTTTTTTTTTAATATTATAAAATGATTAAGACTTGATTTGTAGGTAATATTACAGTTCAAATATGATGACCCATTTATGTGCCCACTTCATAAAACCACTGACTGTAGTGTGTCAGATTTAAGCAAATTGACTGGTCATCATGCGGCTGTTTTGATCTAAATGAGCGTCATTGAGAAATCTGCTCTATAAATAGTGTAAAGAGTTAAAGAAATAGTAAATATAATAAAATGTCAAGAAATAGCCTATTAAATTATTAATATGAAATGGCTTATCTTAATTAAGTAAAGAAATGGCAAAAATAATTATAATAAAACTACAAAAAGAATAGACTAATAGTTTTACATAGCTTATTTAATTAAGGAAAGAAATATAATTATAATAATGACAACAAGCAAGAGTAGCCTAATAGTTTTGTATGGTTTATTTAATTAAGGAAAGAAATATAATTATAATAAAGACAACAAACAAGCAAGAGTAGCCTAATAGTTTTACATAGCTTATTTAATTAAGGAAAGAAATAGCAACATACAATAACAGATCAGGATGCATCCTATTTGTATTACATAATCTTAATTAAGGACAGAAATAGCAAATATAACTATAATGCAAAATAGAGATTATCCTATTATATGTAGTTGTACATGGCTTATCTTAATTATTGAAATAAATAGAAACGTAATTAAAAATCAGGATGTAATTAGTATTATATGGCTTATCTTAAGTAAAGAAATAGCAATTATAATAACAAATTAGTATATATATCCTATTAGTATTATTTAGAGTGTTATAGATATATTAAACACTACAAGTCTTAATTCAGGCAAATATTTATTTTGTATTATTCTAATTCTGTCATTACCATAGCTGTACAGTAGAGTCCTATAAGACACCAGGTGAAAGTTTGAATGCTGTTGTAAATGTTGAAGCTTCTTTTTAAAACATTTGACATCATATTATCTTGAAGTTGTAATTTAGTGTTTTCATTCACTATTAGTTTTTTTACCCATTTATAACATTTGACATCATATTATCTTGAAGTAGTAATTTAGTGTTTCATTCACTATTTGTTTCTTACCCATTTTTTACATTTGACATCATGTTACCTTGAAGTTGTAATTTAGTGTTTTCATTCACTATTTGTTTCTTGCCCATTTATAACATTTGACATCCTATTACCTTGAAGTTGTACTATTTGTTTCTTACCCATTTATAACATTTGACATCATATTACCTTGAAGTAGTAATTTAGTGTTTCATTCACTATTTGTTTCTTGCCCATTTTGACATCATATTACCTTGAAGTTGTAAATTCAGTATTTCATTCACTATTAGTCTCACAGAGTGGTGGCTCAAGAATTTCTATATAAGAGAGCTTAAGGAGTGACAGTCTGGTTGGAGGGGACCAGGGTCTTGGGAGTGTGTCTTGAAGTTGTTTGCCTAGCAAACACTGTTTGGATGCACTTGGCTGAAGGAGGTTATTGGAGGAAATGGTGATGGTGGAGAGGAGAGCATTGCCATTAGTTTCAGTTTTCATTATGTTTTTCTTTTTTTAAAATATTTCTTGTCCAGTTATATGAATTTCCCAGCTATCAACAAGGGTTTGACAATGAATGAATGATATTGACATTTGTATCAGCTGCTCTTTTAGCTGTCTCTATTGAATTATTCTGTTGGACTGTAAATAAAACACTCTTTTGATAGAGCTATTAGCTAATGATAAAGAGTTTACTTGGCCTTTCATTAGTTTCTGTTATAGCATGAGATTTGGTTTATCACATTTATATGGGTTTGGATTTTTTTGGTGTTGATTACTGACATTATTGGAACCACTTTTTAATTTCAAGTGTTCATATATTAGTAATTAATTAATATTACCTATAACAGTACTCAGATGTTGATGTATTAGTTAGTTATACAGATGTACACTCTTGAACACTCCAGGTTCATTCAAGGATGAGAGAGCTTTCATAGATTGCTGTATGATTTACGAAGTGTTATTTGGATAATCATGTTAACATCAGTATGATTTCTTACCTGTGTCATTAAATGATTTATGATTATCTTATTGGCCATTGATACACATAAATAATTTATTTATTAAGCCAAAGTATATGTAGATACATAATTCGTCATAATTTATGCAATGTCTCATAAGTATGTGTGCGTACATGTCTCAGTCAGATAAAAGGACACAGTACTAACACATCAATTTCCAACAGTACAGTAGTTTCTAGCAGGGCTTGAGACATGACTGTTTACTTTGACATTGAGAGTATACTGTTCCCATGTCTCCATGCTGATAGGAAAACATTGACTCTTTACTTTGACATTGACAGTATACTGTTCCCATTCCCTTAATCACTGCACTGATAGAAAACTAATTTTGCTAATATTGGCTTTAAGTAAACCAATGATGTGTAATTTTTAAAGCATGCTATATTTATATTTTAATAGGCTCTAAAGTTAGAGAATCAAATTAGCCTGAAGGCATTATTTGCTGTAAAGTGCTAACGTTGGATTATCTAATGAATATAGTCTTATCAGCTGAGATGAAAAAAGAAGTCATCATATAGCTAAAACCAGTAAAAACAAAAATAGAAACAACTGTCCCCATCACACTACCACCCCCACCCCATCCAACACACATTTTTACACAATAAATATCCCACCCAAGCACTCAAGGTTGAAGAAAGCAAGTGTAACCACCACTACTATTTATCTATTTCTTTTGACTTGTTATAAATAATTATTTTAGTATTTTCTTAAATTAAATCTAAGCATTATGGGTTAGATTTAAGCATTAGAATGATTAGATTTAATTTTGTTCATAACCCATACATTTTGTCTCTATATTTTGGACTTTGCATGTTGTTTTGAACAAATAATAAATACTGTGTATAAAACTTGGGGTGGCAGTATGAGTGACCTTGAGGGTAGAGGTCAGCATTTTGGACTTGTTTGGATTTTAGTATGTCAACTATCTCAGTCATTCACTTGTCTCTGACTGAGAAATAAGTACACAGATAGTTCACACTTCATGTTTTAGTTATACTACATTAGTTCACACACCATATTCTAGTTAATACTACCCATACTTCAGACTGTTAATACTGCTTGTACTTCACACAACATATTCTAGTTAATACTACCCATACTTCAGACTGTTAATACTGCTTGTACTTCACACACCATATTCTAGTTAATACTACCCATACTTCAGATTGTTAATATTGCTTGTACTTCACACTCCATGTTCTGGTTATTACTACCCATAGTTCATACTGTTATTAATGCTTATACTTCAACCTTATGTTCTAGTTATTACTACCCATAGTTTACACTCAATGTTCTAGTTAATACTACCAGTAGATCACACTCCTTGTTCTAGTTAATACTACACATAGTTCAAACTCCATTGTTTTAGTTAATATTAGACATATTTCACACTCCATGTTTTAGTTACTAAGTTAGTATTATAAATAATTCACACTCAATGTTTTAGTTAATATTACACAAAGTTCACACTCTATGTTGTAGTTAGTACTACACGCAGTTCACACTCCATGTTCTAGTTAGTACTATTCATAATTCATATTCCATAATTTAGTCAGTACTACACATTTCTATCTCCATGTTCAGGTTAGTACTACTATGTTTTAATTAATATTACAGAAAGTTGACACTTCATGTTGTAATTAGTACTACACATAGTTAGATCTCCTTATTGTAGTTAGTACTACACATAGTTCACACTCCTTAATTTAGTCAGTATTACACATTTCACTCTTCATGTTCTAGTTAGTACTACACATAGGTCACACTCCATGTTCTAGTTATTAATACAACTAGTTCACTCTCTGAGTTCAAGTTAGTACTACATATAGTTCACACTCCATGTTCTACTTAGTACTACACATAGTTAACACTCCATGTTCTACTTAGTACTACACACTTCACACTTCATGTTCTACGTAGTACTACACACAGTTCACATCCCATGTTCTAGTTAGTACTACACATAGTTAACACTCCATGTTCTACTTAGTACTACACTCTTCACACTACATGTTCTAGTTAGTACTACACAGTTCACACCCCATGTTCTAGTTAGTACTACACATAGTTCACTCTCCATGTTCTAGTTAGTATTAAATATAGTTCACTCTCCATGTTCTAGTTAGTATTAAATATAGTTCACACTCCATGTTGTAGTTAGTACTACACATATTTCACACTCTGTTCTAGTTAGCTACACAGTTCTCACTCCATGTTCTAGTTAGTACTACATATAGTTCACTCTAGTTAGTATTACACATAGTTCATACCCCATGATTTAATTATTAATACATGTGGTTCACACTCTGTTCCAGCTAGTATACTTATAGTTCATACACCATGTTCTAGTTAGTACAAACATAATTTACAATTTGTATTTTTGTTAAACTAGTACATATATTATTTACACTTTATTTTTAATTAGTACATGCAATTCATTTTTTGTGTTCTCTTTATTCATTTTACATCTGACCGTGACCTACTAGAAAAAAGACTATCCATTTAATTGCTTTGCGATTTGTGTCACTTGTCCATTTATGACAGGATTTTATTGATGAAGCAGCAATTTGAAAGTAATATTGATAAGGTGACTTACTCAGGACTTCATAATTGCACACACTTTCCTCTTCCTTGTTGTGAATTGTTTTTTTTAAATATTTGATGGAGAGAGACACCATGCTGCCTTTATAGGTCTTCATCTTGTTTTTAGTGTTTTAACAGTAAAGACCTGTAATAATAAATAACTGATGGAGAGAGACACCATGCTGCCTTTATAGGTCTTCATCTTGTTTCTAGTGTTTTAACAGTAAAGACCTGTAATAATAAATAACTGATGCTCAAACCATTAATAATAACATTTTGATGATGATGATGATGATGATGATGATGATGATGATGATGATGATGGGTAGCAATTGTTAAAAATATGTTTAAATAAACCTGACTTCTGACACAAATCAATTGAAACATGTCTGTATTTGAAATAAATTAAAATTAATTAATTAATATTCTAGAGACTGTATTATAGCCTGGAATACTTAAACATCCATTCTAGAAACTATTGTTGAGCATAAAATACTTAACATTAACATCCTAGAAACATTATTGTGTAGCATAAAATACTTAACATTAACATCCTAGAAACTATTGTGTAGTATAAAATACTTAGATTAATACCTTAGAAATATTGAATACTCCATAAATTAATACATCAACGCATTGATTCTAATTAAAATGAATAAGATTTTAATCATTAGTTCAACAAATTGAATACATGTTACCTGTGTGTATGTATGACAGGTGTGAGAATATTTCCAGTATTTGCCACCCAAAAAATAAATAATTTTAGACTTTTAAAAAATAAAATGAAGGAATTTAAAAGGAGCCAAAGATTTTTTTGTTGTTGTACATTTTTGAAAGTGCAAATCTAATGAAAATGCACTTTAAAAATGTTGACTCATCACGATGATATTTGGAATTTCCACTTAGTTATTGACTTGAGTGTTTTGCAACAAATTTGAAAGTTTAGTTAACTTTGAGTGTTTAATGTTTATCCTGGTTGGGTCATTTTAATGCTTTTTAAAATTTTAATGTTACTTGCTTCCATAATCTTGGATCATTCGGCTCAAGTGAACTGGTTGCTGTTGTGGACAATCAATATTTAGTATTTTAAATACTATAGAGGTATAGAGACAGAGTAGTATTCAGAATATGGCACAAAAAACATTATAGAAGTATAGTGCAGAATATAGTGCACAAAACAAAACCCCCAAATAGTCATAGACACTTAGTAGCATACAGAATATAGTGCACAAAACAAAAGTATGGAGGCAGTCATCACTCACTTTAAGATAGAAAGAGAAGTAGATAAAGAATTCCATCAAAGTTGTTGATTGTCAGTACATTATAAAGATGTCTACAGACATGCATTCATTTCTATGAGTCCCTTTTCTCAAGTAAAAGGGGTAGTGACATTTTTCAAATCCTAGCTTTTTATTTAAAATGATTTACTTAAAGTGATTATGTTGATTGGATAGCATATTTGTAGTATAAAACAAGATTGTAATTAGCCTTTCACATCTTCTCAAGCCACAACAGATGTGTATGTGCATGTTGTACATGAATATATATGTGTGTGTACACCTCAAAAGACTAGTTTCATTAACAGATAAGGAAATTAGCATATATTGAGATATTTGATGCTCATATATTGTGTGTACTACTGTTTGCAAATTATTGTGGTTGTAATTTACTGTAACTTGCTACTAATGTCTTCATAAGATAAAATTTGTTTGTAAATTAAAATTATTTGGCATTAATGGCATGCAGGAATACCTGAGAAGAAAACTGAAGGAATCTCCTTCTGCAAGTGCCAAACCAAAGCAGGAACGTGTTGTACCGTTCATGCCAGAGAATGCGCGCCCGCTTTTCACAATTCAGCAGGGAGTGGTGGACTTTGATCCTAATATTGATGAGATGTTTGAGCGAGTAGAGAAAATTTTGGTTCAAATTCGCAGCAATGGTTTTAAGGATGTGGAGCTGCGAAGAGAGGTATGTTAGTGCAGTTGCATAGATGGAAAAATATTGCTGTAATAGAAACCGGGGATTTGTATTTGATTATTTTGAAAATTAAAATATCACTTTTAATTATTTAAGACTTAAATGAGTTTGTATAAATATGGTGCACTTGGCAGACCAAAGCACTGGTACTCCTGAAGTTTCCTATTCTAAACATATTGTTTATTTTTTAGAAGGAATAAAGTGTTATATTAGTTTACACTTTTGAAATGTTGAGTACATCTACCATGATGATGGATTCTATGAAGTATATTTTGTATATTCACAACCAGTATATGTAAGTGGAAATGTGAAAGATTTCTGCAGTCCATGTCAAAATGTCACTGGGGGATACAGTGCTGGACCAGATCCTTTGCTTGCACTGAGGACTCTTTAGACACAACAAAAGACAGTAGAGGTTTTGATGCTTGTGTAGCGGATTATGAAGTGTATTTACAGAGTGGGTCACATAATGACGGCAGCGCACATCAAAAGAGAATTTAAAAGTACAAATTGATGACAGATAAAAGTGATTTAACCCTTTATATGGAAATGGAAAAGAATGAATGCAAAGCTCATCTCTACATGAATGCAGCTGATGTTCATGTGATAAAAATGTTACAATTACAGTAACAGTTACAGAGCACAATTATGGCAGCGATGTGGCCCAAACTGAAGTTACAAAGATCATGGACAGTCAGATGCCAGGCTGGAGAAACAACTGAAATCCCACCAGTGCTTAATGATGCTTTACAGGGATCAGCAACAGCCAATCAAGGAAAGATGCCTACAAAAGAAGTAGTAAGAAAACTCATTCAAAGAAGAGAAAATGCCCTTAATGCAGCACTTCCACTGCTGAGAGATGGAGCACCAATCATTATATTGGAACATTAAGAAAAGTTTTTACTTTTGGATTCTGGAGGAAATGATGACAATCGTATTTTCGTATTTGGCAGAGAGTCTAATATTGACTGGAGTAGTCAAATGGAGAGTCTAATACTGACTGGAGTAGAGTACTGACTGGAGTAGTCAAATGGAGAGTCTAATACTGGAGTAGTCAAATGGAGAGTCTAATACTGGAGTAGTCAAATGGAGAATCTAATACTGACTGGAATAGTCAAATGGAGAGTCTAATATTGACTGGAGTAGTCAAATGGAGAGACTGTATGTAGATGGAACTCTCAATCTTGCACACCAGCACTCTTCTCACAATTCTATGTCATCAAGGCTGAAAGGGAGGGATTTGTGCTACCTGCACTCTATGCTTTATTGCCAAATAAAGAAAGTGTTACATATAGATAAATGTTTGAAGCCATCAAACAAAAATGGCCAAATCTCAATCCAGCTTCAATCTCTTTGGACTTTGAACAAGCCATTATAGTTGCACTGTGATCAATATTCCCACAGATTCTGAAATCCATGGATGTCTTTTCCACTTGACCAAGAATGTGAAAGAAACTCACAGATGAGGGACTTTCTCACTGATATAATACTGACACTGATTTCACTGTATCTGATTGATTGATAATTGCACTTTCATTTATACCAATCACTGATCTTGAGATGGCTATTGAAGCCCACGATGATGAAAGATGAAGGATGAAGGACTAACTCCTATTGTCAACTGGTTTGAAGATGTTTATGTCAGTCACCCAAATTGCAATTGAAGTAGGCATCTTGATATCATCCCTCCAGATATTCGGTCTGTCTATGAGAGGACTCTTAAATTGTTAGCTGTCAGGTTATCTTGCCATCCCAAAATAATTTGATGGGTGACCTTACTAAAAAATGAAAAGAAGTTGTAATTATAAGTAGATTTTGAAAAAGTAAAGTGTTATAAATGCCAAACATACTAATGAATTTAAAATTAGTATTTTAAAAATATTTAATTAGTCTAATTTTATGGATTTGGTTGCGAACTATAGGCATGCTCTTTCTGAAAAATGTAAACAACTCAGGAACAGACAAAATGTACAATTGGACCTGACTTTAGGAAAGAAAAGATAAATGTAAGGCTTACTATTTGAAAAATAATTATAAATACTAGGTTTCCAATCTAATTGATATCATAGAAAGTAAATAAATAAACAGGTAAAATTTGCTTACCTGAGTAGAACAGCACATGAGTTTTTCATGAATTTATAGTTGTGCCAGTAATGTGTCAGGATGCATATTCGTATGTGTTGCACTATGTCCACAGGTAAAGGTGATTGAAAAACACTCAGTACTGTAGTATCATTCTCCAAATTAGATTTATACTCCATTATTTACAGCAAAAGCATATGGTGTTGCATATGAGTTACTGCATGCCAATCCAGCCATTTTGAAATGACCTGTTGGTTTTGGCAAATATGGGTCAGCATCTCTCATCAATATAGGGGCTGGTGATTATTCATTTTTAGATGAGCATTTTTGAATAATACTGCTGAATATTTCTGTTTATATAAAACAGAAGAATCATCTGTTTCAAGTCCGAAGTTAGCTATAGGTCTGACATAGACATTCAGTACATTTGAAGAACCATGACTTACAAGATTTCCATGCTGATAAAACACAACAGATTCATCTGTTCTCCATCACACAGGCAGATGAAGTAAAACTATCCAATTGTAGAAGTGATACAGATTGCCTGCTAAAGCAAACACATATTAGCTTCAGACTGATTGGCTCGTTTGATAGTCTAAAAATAAGCATGCATGCGAGGCAAACCCTATACTTTACTTGAACAGAGAACAGGTTAATGGAGAAGATTGCACCAACAATTAAGTTGAAGTTGTCCATTGAAGATTAAAAAAGAATTTGGAATAATGAATCATACAACTATTGATTCATTGATGGGATCCATTGTATTCAAAAAGGTTATGATACATTTTCTGAACACTACATCTGTGGAGAGGAGCCTCCAATGAAATGCAAGAAATGTGTGGATAGGAGGATAAAGGATATCCGGCACAGCTATGGAGAATGCAACATTTTAGAGTATCTGCAAGACCTCACACATAATTTTTGATTGATTAGTTTGTATAAACTTCATATCTAAGGATTAAATAATGTGTTTTCATCCATGTATTTTTAATGAATAAATTACTTTAAAATAAATAAAGTTATTAAATACTTATATCTTTTATGCCTCTTATAAGTTGTATAATGTGCGCGCACACACACACACATATATGCATACATACGTACATTTTCAAGATGTATATAATAAATATATAAATATAATACATCAGTATAATGGCACCCAAATATCTAGCGCCCAAACACCTTGTGCCCAGATACCCATAACCAAATGGCAGCATCCAAACAATGGTTCCCAAATGCCACTTTAATATCTATCTTTGAAAGTATATAATCCCTTCTCTCTTTCCCCATCCATTTATTAATCTGCCTGTTAAGTCACGCATTACATACCATCAGACAGTAAGCATATGGGCATTATGTTGACATTTTGTAGGACTCTTATTTCCAGATAGCACAACTCTTGCACTGCTACATCTTCCCCTCTATCGTCTTCCTTGAAAGTGATGTCCCAGTCCTGAAAGGCTGCTGGAGAAGAATAGGTATTCGGATACAGTCTGTGGAGAAAGAGATAGTGGCCAAGGAAAAATCCATCACTCTGGCAGAAGATTCCCTGAGTAAGCAGAAGCTCCGGATCATCAACACTGAAGAAATGACAAATGAGTCATACATTCGGACTTGTGACAGAACATTTCTGGATGCGTTTTATTTCTATGTGACAAAAGACATTCAGGACATGAACCTCACATTGGAGCGAGTACAGAGGAAATTGAATGAACTAAGAAAACAAGAACAACCTGCTGATAGTCCTTGTATTGAATTAGAAGGTCTAGTTAAAGAGAGAGATTCCACTCATCAACATCTACAAATATTAATGAGTGTTCGAGAGTCTATCCGCAATGTTTTGTACCGCCCACATGTACCACAGCCTAAGCAGAAACGGAAAAGTAAAAAGGGCAAAGAAAACAAAGAATCAGAAAATTGCCTGCACAAAATTTTTGTGGAAGTCCATGAAACTCTAAAAATAGCCAGAAATGACCTCAAGAAACTGATCTACACTAAGCTTCGATTTACCTCCATGAGGGAAGCTGCTGAAAGTGCAATTCGATTAGCTCAGCTCAACACAGGTGAATGCCAGGGTGACATGAGTGAGTTTTCAATGAACGTGGGAAATGAAGATCAACGCATAAGCAACTGGAGAACCATTCAGGAGAATGTGGCTGTAATGTTAGAGAACGTTGAGTTGGAAGTCTTTTGTTTGCATAAGGAGGGCTGCCAGTTGATCAAGGACCTGGTAAGAAGCATGCTGAGCGATGAACTGCTGTCAGTCACGAGCATTCCATCGAAGGATCGTTCCAGCAGAGTAAAAAGCCCAGAGATCATGCACCCCGAAGAGGAATTCGTCCTCATCACTTATCCGCCACCTTTACCAGAGACTGGAGATAATATTGGTACGTTATTACTGATTTTACTGTGTAGAGTTTTGTTTATCAGATTGAATTTACTTCCTTTCTTCACTAGTAATTAATAATTTGGTCATGAATAAAGGGTAAAAGTTCTATGTATTTGTTCTGCATTGTACTGTCTTGAATAGTTGTGGATTGTTTTTGTGACAAAATAGATTGAATTACATATTTGTTCTTGTGACAAAATAGATTGAATTACATATTTGTTCTTGTGACAAGAATTATACATTAATCTTCAGGAGATTATAGCATTCATGATTGAAGATGGATCAGCTTTACTTAAAAACAAAATATTTAGATGTACCTTGATTAATATATAAACATTTTTTATTTAAAGAAATAAAGTCTCAGAATGAAAAGAATTTAAAAAAAATTAAAACAAATTATATTTAAAATTATCACTGTCATTATGAAGTATTTTGTAAAATATAAAATGTTGGGATTACAAAATTGTTAATTATTAAGTAATTATAACCATCTTACAATATTGGATATATAAAATAAAAATTACACACACACACACACACACACACACACACACACACACACACACACACACACACACACACACACACACACACACACACAGAGACAGTCTTTGATAAAATTTAGATATTATTATAATAATTCATGTATAAAATTTTCTTTTTCTTCTCATTTTTCTTTTGGTACTCCTTACTTGTTTTAGTATTTTTAGATGTCATCTTCATTACAAACATAGAATGTCTGAAACAAAACATGCAACACTAGTAAATTTCTGACAATTTTTTAATGATGATGAATTTTAAGTTGTAGAGAGCATTTTATTAAAAACTGTTATGTTAAATTTAATATTAAAATTATTTATAATAATTAATAGTTTACAATACTTTCATACAAGCCAGCATTTATTCATCCATCGAATTAATGTATAATCATAAGTGAATAAAGGTATGAATTGAGCCACCAGCACTAAGTTAGAAGCCATTTACTTTCAAGAATTGTTGTCACAATTAGCTACAACATGAGACAGTGTCCCTAGCAACAGTGTGGGAGAGAGGTGCACAGAGATGTTCAGACTTTAAAAGTAAAATGAATGCATAATTTATTTATTTGAAAATTCTTTTCAGTAATTTGACAGATGAACCTACAGAACTTTTGTATTGATTTTATTGTGTGGTATTTAATGATTTATTTGTTGTTATAATGTTGTCAGTCCCGTCAATTGGTAACGCCAATCGCTTGGTTGAGGAGATCAGGAAACAAGTTCTGAGGCACACCTGGAGTATGGCAAAAGTCATTGTTCAAGCTATTGGTCTTGATCCGGAAAGCACTCGTCATATCAATCGAGCTTGGATGTGTTATCTCCCTTATTTCTGTAAGGAAGCCCTGGAGGATGTGGAATCCTTGTACAATCATGTCTATGGCTCCAAGGCCTACAGTCTCCATGGAATAGTCAGCACATTGGCTCTGAATGATATAATGGATGATGCATTTTTCAAAGACGTTTTTGAAAATCGTTTGAAAGAAACTACCCACACATGTAGAGAGTCTGGATGTGCGACTGCTGACATCAGCTATTCGCGGTCTGCTGAGTCAGTTTCAGCTCTGAGTCTTGACCTACAAAGATGCTCTATTTCTGATCTCTATGAGTTTGCCAACAGAGACTGTCAGAAACTTGAAACACAGATGTGTGATCTTGACCTTGATCCTGTGCGTCATGTTTCAGCATCTTTTAGTATCTGTGAGAGAAGCTTAAATGGCAGCAACAGCTTAAGCGTTGACGCCACTAACAGCATCAGTCAGAGTGACAACAACGCACAGTTGCCACATTCGATGCCTTCCAGTGGCTCAGACAGTGGTGCCAGTGTTCAGTGGGATGATCTGTTTGCGGAAGATGTAGTAGAAGAGGTAGTAGTCCCGACCACACCCAAACTGAATGCTGCCATTGTTAGCAGCCAGACAGTAGCCTCTGTCCTGAGTGTCTTTGAGTCCATTGTCCAGCCATATCAGAAAATGGTACAGGAAGTATTGGACTGTACAGACCTAATGGAGAAGATGCAGGCTGTTTGGCGATCAGTAACCTTCTTGAATCGCAAAACAGAAGAGCATTGCAAGAGTGGAGGAATGGATAGCCTTCTCCCTATGTCAATTTTTGCCACTGTCAGTTTGAGGCGAGAAGTGTTCATACGCTATTACGTACAACTTCAGATGCTTATTGATTTTAAGCCTGACTATTTTCTTCACTCTATGTATGATTTTAGTCTAACTAACGCTATAACACCCTACATTTTCCTCTTTGACCGCAAAGTGGTTAATAGCTTAAAAAACAATAGTAATGCTTAACTATTATATTGCATTTCTTTTGGAGTGATGAATTTTGGCCTTGAAACTTATGCATTTTGATAACTGTGCTACTTGAGTTCAGCTACTTTCAGTTGTTGACTGGCTGTGTAATTTCGTAATCAATGGAAATATGCAATGTCACAAATGGTTTTTTAATTAAATACACACCATTTTTACATTATAGAAAACAACCATCAGTCTTAGAAATACATGTAGTTTGGCCCTCATTCTTATTGCATCCTCTTATTTTCCTTTGTAAATTTCAGTGCTGTACTGTTTTATCCATGTTCTCTTGAAGATTAAAGGTTAATGACTCAAATTTTTTTACTCCTCTTCAGACTTGTGATTTGCTTTTGCAACCATACAAATGAAGAGCTTCAGGCAATTATGATCTTAATTTACCCTTTTTAATAAGAAAAATGGCCCATTCCTCCATTATTGCAATTTTGGATCATTTACAACCACAGAAAAGGGCTCAGTCTTTGCAGTCTGAATCTTGTACATATAAATCCATAAAAAAAGCATGATTGATATATTACAAT
Source organism: Sinotaia quadrata (assembly GCA_028829895.1). NCBI lineage: Eukaryota > Metazoa > Mollusca > Gastropoda > Architaenioglossa > Viviparidae > Sinotaia > Sinotaia quadrata. The sequence continues at coordinate 99,875,123 of CM054180.1, forward strand.
CCAAATTAAAACCACAAAAAGGGGAACAGTTCACTTTTACAATGCAATCTAAATAATTTTATAATTTATTACTAAAGAGAAATTTCTTTAACCACTATAATAGTAACACTCTTTCAACCTTAAAACCATAGTCGCCAATTACCAAGAGAATCACAATCATTTATTCTTGCACATTACAATATAGTCCGAATCATAACCACTAACAGGGGCTCAGTTTGCACATTACAATACAATTTGAGTAGTAACTCCTCATAGGGGCTCAGTTTGCACATTACAATACAGTCTGAGTAGTAACCCCTCATAGGGGCTCAGTTTGCACATTACAATACAGAGTAGTAACCCCTCATAAGGGCTCAGTTTTCAAATGACAATTCAGTCTGAATCATTGCTACTAATAAGCACTCAATCTGTACCAATAGGGTCCCAGTCAATAATCCTTTCTAAATATTAGTCATGCTGTTTGTATTTCTTATTCATGTAATGTAGTGGTTTGTCATACTGCTCGTTCATTGAAAATACAGTACTGGAATTACCCTATTAGATTGATCAGATTATAATTTATTGTTGGTTTTGAATTGTAATCCAATTTCTTAAAATTTAAAGATTTGCTGATGCTTTCTAATGCTTAAATATATATCCCCCTACCTTTCCCCATTATTAATACAGTCAATTTCCCAGAAATATTATGACCATCTTATTCATCACACTGTTTTATTTTACTTAGAGCCATGTGGTGTATAAAGATGCTAGATCTGTTTGAAGTATATGTATATCAAGTTTAAGCTTGAGTGTACTTGACTTACTCACTTGACTTATCTCCTTGGATTCCCCGTGGAACAAAAGGCCTCAAAAACAGCTCTCCATCACACTCGATTCTGGGCAGCCTTTTTCACTTCACCCCATGACAGATTGCAGCTCTTCATTTCCTCTTTGCAGGATCGTCTCCAGGTGGTCTTAGGGCGACCGACCCATCTCGGTGGTCTTAGGGCGACCGACCCATCTCGGTGGTCTTAGGGCAACCGACCCATCTCGCTTTGTGTGTACAGAACAGTTGTAGATGTTTTTTAACCATCTTTCACTTTCCCATCCACCTTTCCCTTCTAATCTTGTCATTGTGATGCCTGACCAAAGTTGCATAAAGTGTTCTGGTTATAAAGAAAGTATGTTTGATCCCTTTTAAATTCTTGAAACGTGTGCATGCATGCATATGTGCAGCAAATTAAACATGGTACATTTATGTATGTGAGTATTTGATAATAATGATATATTTGTATTGAACCTTCATTTAAAAAAAATATTCTGATGCTTGAAACATTGATCGATATACTGCTTGCTGCTTACCATCATCAAATTGTTATTTCATGTGTGACATGTTACCATATCATATTTAATGATGTATCAGTAACTCATGACTTGGAGAACTGCTTGAGTAAATTACCCAAACTGTGTTCTTTAAGATTTGAACAAACTACTGAAAACTGGAATCAAAGGGTTCCTTAATGTGTAAATATATAAATTGAATACAGAAAATGACAAAGAATAAATAGTGATAACCCAGTACATCATTGTATGATCACACAACACCATGAAGACCATAATAATACATACTGCTACTTATTAATGGACTTTTGTTTTCATAGATGCTATGATTGAAGTTTTATTTTCCAGATTTTGTTATTAATTATATATGATTTGTTTTAATGTTATGCATGTAACCTCTTACTTTTTCATGCTTTCTTCATTGTTCAGCTGTATGGTTTCCATTTAGATGTGACTCATTTCCCAAGTCAAAAGTTAGTTTAGCTTATTAAGTTCATATTAAGATCACAGTTTACATAATTGTCATTACTGAGGTAAGATTTGTCAGCTTACAATTACTGTCAATATGTGATACACAGTTGTCACTATTGAGATAAGATTTGTCAACTTACGATTGATGTCAGTAGGTGATTGTTTACACAATTGTCATTATTGAGATAAAACTTGTCAGCTTACGATTGATGTCAGTAGGTAATTGTTTACACAGTTGTCATTACTGAGATAAGACTTGTCAGCTCATGAATACTATCAATAGGCAACTGTTTCACACTTTTCATTACTGAATGTATTTTCATACTCTTTTATTAAACTAAGTATAAATAGTATACCTTGGGCATGATTTAATGAATGCATTTTTGTTATGCATATTTGATTTTTCAGGAAATTGAAGCAAATGAAAAATGTTTAGCAGTTTCTTCTCTGTTTATATAATTGAAAGAAAGATGTATTTTGCATCTAGTAAGTAGGGGGGTTTGGTTTTATGAGAAAAATTGTTGAATTTCATAGAGTTAATATAATTGTTTTATACATTTGCTTGTTTTGTGCAGTGCATAAATTTTGAATAGTTTACTTTTGTTCATTTAGTTGTCATTAACAAAGTCTGTGATCATTTTTTCATGTTTGTAGATTATGGAGACTATATTTCATTGTTTTACTTTATTGGTATACTACTGAAATTGTATATATTTATATTTATCTTTTGTAAATAATCCAGATTGTAACAACGATGACAAAGTACAATTCTATTATTATTATTAATATACTCCACTTGTAATGGCAGCCATTCACTAATAACTGTAATTAATACTCCTTTGTGACACTTCATATAGCAGATTTACTAACAGCATTAGAAGTGATAGCTTTAGTCATATGATAGTTGTAGCAGTTTTTAAAAAAATATTCTAATAAATGCAAGTAACATAGTTACCATATTTAGTCTAGTTCTGTCAATAAAATCAGGACCAGTAATTCTTGCCTCGGGTGATCCCATTGCCTTTTGTTTCTAGCTTTTTGCTTGTTTGTCCAGCATGCTCATGTTCATGTTTACAATACACTTATCTGCCACCAAAGTACAAAATCAGTTTCTCCCAAGTTTTTTACATTCTTTCTTAATGCTCTGAATACATTTGTTCAAAGTTGCTGTCAGGATATAGTCATTTTTTTTTAATGTGGTCATAAAGTCTAGAATAAGAATGTTAAAATGGTTTTAAAAAGTCTAGAATAAAAAATGTATGGATGGAAATATTGTCTATGTTTCATGCACTTTCAAATACACTGACTTCACAGTCAAGATACACAGTTTACATGTTTATTTAAAATTTTTTTTTAAATGAACATTTGATATGCTGAATGCATATTTTATGATTAAGATGTTACTCAACAAATTGGTTATCATGAATGAAAATTTAATTTTTGTACAAACATTATATTTATGGTTGTGCTTCTTAGTTTAGATATTTTAAAGTTAAATTACTGTTGTAGAAACATTTTGAGTAGAGTTATCAATTCCTAACAGTGAAGTTTTAGATGGAATGTTTCAATTTATCAGTCCCATTAGAACTTATTACTTTACAAAATAATAATAATATGATTACAGATACATAACTAATATGATATAATCTGTCTGTCTTTCTGTCTACCTCTGTCTAGCTGACTGCTTCTCAGCACTCTCCCCCTCTCCCAACTTAAAAGGTTTATAAGGATTAATGTTTTTGATTTAAAAAATATCAACCTTCCACTCTGAAATGAATTAGATATTGTTGTAACTTGATGCCAACAGAAAGTATAAAAATCCCACAACCTAACAAAGAACAAAGATTTCATACACATGTGTGCACACACACGCATGCGCGCGCGCACACACACACACACACACACACACACACACACACACACACACACACACTATGTTCCTTACTCTAAACTAGTGAAGTTAGAAAATAATTTGATATAAAAGATAAACCTTGATACTTAAGAAATAGCTTTCTGTACAAAATATATGTTTCTGCTCAAATAAGACTTTAAAACCAAAACTGATTTGGACAATTGAGATGCATGCCTACAAATTATTTTATTGTCAGAGTTTAATTTGAGTGATATACCCAATGATCATATTGCATAGCATAATTTTGCATAACAAATATTCACCCATAAACCCCATGTGTTCATGCAATGGCCATGACCTCACATATAAATCAGCTTTTGAAGATCACTGATGTACCAACCAGATCCATATAGTGACCATTGTTAAGGGATGTATTATTATTGTCATGTGAGTGTCCTGTACTAATGTGCTTGGGGTATACCAGAAACAAACCTTATACTCTTAAATGAGTATTTATTTTCAAATTGCAGTAACCATGCATATCTGATTAATTATTGTTACTTAACATTTTTTTTCAGTTGTACTTTATGGCTAGGATTGTTTTTTTCATAGACACCTGCTAATTGTGCTATAATTTCAGGTGCAAGGATAAAAGGAGTAAGGCAAGAAACAGGAAATCTTTCAAGAAGTATCTCTTTTATTTCTAAACCCCATTTAATCGAACTTTGGTGCCTTTCATTTTATTAGTCTTCTTTATTAGATTAATTTCATTTCATTCACAGTATTTGAATATATTAAATTTTTTCCTCCAATTTTTTAATATTGCCTCCAAGATGGAATGACAAATGTGTTTTCTTTAAAATAAATAAATAAATGGTGACTTATAGAGATAAAGAATCTTGATATTTGGGAATTATTTAGATAAGAATAATTGATAAATGTAGATACTATAAACTTAAATGATATTAAGTAATGGATTAATTTGTTTTTGTTTTTTTGTAATTGAATAATTAAAGCAGTTATGTGTATTAACAAATAACAGGTTTAGTTTTATTTTCAGAATGTAACCGCACTAAATTTTATAGTAATATTTGTATGGTCTTCCATTGCAGTCCAAAAACATTAATGCTATTTGTGCTTTTAAACCAAATTACTTCTGACCAAAGGATTTAAAAAAAAATCCCAATGACATAACTATGTACATTTTTCATTCATTATCAGTCTCTTTGATTGTGGCATGGTTTCATTACTGAATATGAAGTGTACTCATTGAAAGCCTTCTTTACAGTACATCGCTTTTGAACTTGAACTATATATATATTCAATGAAAGCCTTCTTTACAGTACATCACTTTTATTACTGAACTTGAACTATATATATATATATATATATATATATATTCATTGAAAGCCCTCTTTACAGTACATGGTTTCACTACTGAATATTGAACTGTATTCATTGAAACTGAAAGCCCTCTTTATAGTGCACATTGATGATTGGTGATTTTAATGACCGTATAAAGACTGATTTATTTTAATATATATTTATGCCCCACCTTTGAAATCAGAATCTTTGTAATGTTATATGGGACAACAGTCTTTAATTTATAATTTGCATTTTTGTTCATAATATGATCCAGTGTATTATCTCATAAACATTAAAATTCAGAAGCATTCACATTCTTATTTTATAATTTACACGCACAACATTGTGTTGTTTTGTGTATGTTTAATACTGCACAGAACAGTAGAGTTTATTGAAAACTTAATTAAAATTCACTTTTTCATTTTACAATTTACATGCACAACATTGTGTTGTTCTTTGTATGTTAAATCTCTATATAACAATGATGTTTATTTAAAATTTAACCAGCATTCGTTTGATCTTTATTCAGTTCACATGCACAACATTATGTTTGTCTGTGTTAATTTAATATTGTGTATAATAGTTATTTAAAATTAACCAACACCCACTCTAACTTTATACAAGTTACATGCATAACATTGAGGTTTTTTGTGTATTTTTAATACTATATAGAACAGCGCTGTTGATTTAAAAAATTTTTGTTTATACTGTTTGACTTTTACTGATTTTTTTTTTTGTTTTTCTTTTCTTTATTAAAAAAAAATATTTGAACATAATGCTAATTATTTTCTTTTACCATCTATGCTGCATAGTTGTTTACATGATTGATTATTTTTCTTTTCCTTTGCAATTTTATAGATTAAGCCTTTTATGCCAGCTAAGTTCAAAATGTGTTCTTATTAAACGGAAATAAGTGTTGATTACTTTCTCTGTGGACATGTTTGTAAAAATTAAATACTTTGGATTTCAAATAAGATCATGAATGCTCTCTAAATAAAATAATTTTACATTAATCATCCTTAACAGAAACGAATTATATATAATCATGTAAAACTGAAATATTTACTACAGAAGACAGGTTTTCAAACAAGCAAGTGTGATTCTGTTTTTTCTTATTTTATATACGGAGTGGATTATTTGGTAATGTCAAATTGATATATTTGGCAGATGAATTATTTAGTATTGTCAAATTAATTTATTGTACAGATGAATTATTTGGTATTGTTAATTGATATATTTGACAGATGAATTATTTGATGTTGTCAAATTGATATATTCGACAGATGGGCAAATTTTGAAATTGTGAAAGTTCCTTTTTATGGTTTGCGCATACAGTGAGTGATTTGAATAAAATAGTTTTGTAATCACTTGTGAAAGTTGTTTCACATTACACTACAGACTTAGTGATTGTTCATACATTGAGTGATTTCTGTAAAATAGTTTTGCTATCAGCCATGAAAGTTGCATCACTCAGTGAATTGTTCATACAATGAGCTATTGGAAAAAATAATTTTGCTATCAGTTGTTAAAGTTATTTCATGCAATAGGTTCAGTAATTATCAGAGTTATTAATTATGAGATAGTTTGTTTTCAGTTTTGAAAATTACTACATATTATTATTTATATTATTATTATTCAGACTTAATTTCACAACTTTTGTTCATTAATTATCAGTTGTGAATCAAGGTCTTGGAATTTTACCAAGATTCTAGGAGATACAAGGTTTTATGGAGGATATAAGCACTTCCGAGGATGTGCTGTTTTTAGAAGTGGGGTGAGTCTGTAGTTTCCAGGTAGTTTATTCAGATAGTCTTCCAACTCAGATGTTAATTTCCCCAAGTCTCCTGTCACTACAGGTGTCACTTCTGCTTTTATATTTCATGGTCTCTGGATTTCTAATCTGAGATCTTGGTATTTTTCTATTTTTTTCTCTTTCTTTTGTTTTTGTTTCTATCACTTAGAACAGCAAAATAGATAATTGTTGTTCTGTTAGACTTATAGAGAACTATAATGTCTGGTCTTCTTAAGTGATTGCATCAGTACCTCTTAATAGTTCTCATGTTGTTCACTCAATGTGAACAATATTTCACCTTATGTAAAATATATTCAAGTGAACCTCATTATTTTAAGGCTAGTACCTTTCATGAAAACTCTTATGCTTTGACTGTTTATATGTGTGCATTATTGAAATGAGCACAGCTTTAAGCTTTTAGCACTTATCTCACACTACTGACTCTAGTGACTTCCATGCGCAGCATTATTATTGCAGAGAATCTGCTTTTATCATGTTACTAGTATCAGTCATGAAAGGTATCTCATATGTTGACTGTCCAGTACTGTGGTCTATTCAAGTGAGTGCATTGAAACATTGGGTGGGAATATTATCTTGCATGTTTATTATCTATTGTCTATGTCATTGTCTCAGCCGTTTGAGCTATCAAGCAAATGCATTGTAATGCTGCCAGGATAAAAGTTCCCTAACACTGATTTTTTTTTTTGTTGCTGAGAAAAAAGTTTGATGGCACATTTGTAAGAACTATTACAGTACCATTATTTTTTTATTTAAAAATATTTGATTTCAAGCATTTTAAATGCTTTGCACAAAATCTTTGTAAAATCTTTCGATATATATTTGTGAAGTCTTGACTAACAAATGTTGTATCATGTAGTGGATTTTTACTCACTGCATACCATTTCTTGTGTTGTGATTTGTGAAACAGGAATGCATTTGAAAAGATTCCATATCTATCCTTAACACTATTATCTAAAGAATGTGGAACAGACCAAGGAAGTAAGCTTGTTTCCTAGGTAACCAACCCTGAAAATAATATGACTGCTATCACTTGATTTCCCTAAAAGTGACTGAGTGTGCCTTGCATTTTTAGGTCTGATATATTTCATGAAAAAAACTATACCTCCACCCACATGGTTTTCTACAGCAAAATATGGCCTTTGGATAAATGAATTCTATAAAATCTAGTGTGGTTCTGTCATCATGAGTTTTAGTTAAATACATTACTTCAGGAGTATTACTGTCAAATATTTGCTTACTCAGTTGCTTACTGTGGAATATTTACTTTTGATGGCAGGCTTGGAAACTATTATATTTGAATTATATTGATTTCATGTTGACTGGAAATATATGGCAGAGTAATGTTAGAAGTGATTTAAATTTTTGCTTCATTGCTGGAGATGTTTCTTTCAGATTTTTTTTTGTTTTTGTTATTGAGGAAGACCTGTTAAAAAACAAAACATTTCATCATATTTATGCATACAAATGAAGGGGTACTATGATAAATATCATAGGTCAAAATTTCATAATGATGAACTATTAATCAGTCTATAAAATATCCAGCAGTAATATGGAACTCTTTTTGTCTTTCAGATGTGCATATGTTAATTAATTTGTGCACAAATGGCATGTGTTCTGGTTTAAAGATCACACCACATATTCAAAACAGGAATGCACTCAAACATTAAAGATACTTGTATACTACTAGCATAGAGGTAAGGTTTGAGGTGCATAAGATGAGAGTTGGTTTAGGTTTTTGTTTATTGATTGTTTCAAGAGTAACTTAGTAAATGTTGTTTGTTTTATTTGATTCAGTGAACATACTACACACTTTCTTTCATTCCAGCTTGCATTTATATTTTACATTTTTATTCTTACTTTAAAAGCACATTTAGCTTTCTTTGATTACTGATAATAAACATGGAAATAAAACATTTTGCTACTCGTCACCACCCCCTTGCTAGTTTTTGTGTTTGTTGTATGAATTTTGTACTGACTCTAGCAGATCCTTAATAGCTTTGTGATTCTGTTCTGTCGAGAAGGTAGTTTTGATTACAGCATGTCAAGAAATAATTTGTTCCCCTTGTAGATTTGACTGGTACTTGTGAATATTTATCTCATACTATCAATATTTATGTTTGCCTCTTGTGAGATTTCACCTCTGGAAATGTGACAGTTATATAAAACAAAAGCTTCTCCTATTGCTAAACTTTATTGGATTGACTGCTGCTGATAGTCATATAGCTTTAGACTGCTTACACATGTTCTTAAATGCTCTTACATCTGTGTTTCCAACAACGCATCATTTCAGCAAATATCACGGAGTTTTGAGCCTTGTTTTATCAAGAATTTCATTACTCACCACTGCTCTACTTCCTTACTGTTGGTTGACCGTGGTCAGGCATTTTTTAGATTTCATCAACATCTACCAAGACTTTCTAAATCTTTCAGTCACATGGCAGATATTTATTGATACTTTTCATAGTGGTCAGGCATTTTTTAGATTTCATCAACATCTACCAAGACTTGCTAAATCTTTCAGTCACATGACATATTGATTGACACTAGTCAGGCATGTTTAAATCTCATCAGCATCTTCAAAGGCTGCCTATATCTTTCAGTCACATGACAGATATTGATTGACATTGGTCAGGCATATTTTAGATTTCAACAGCACCTACTAAGACTTTCTACATATTTCAGTTACATGACGGATATTGATTGACAGTGGTCAGGCATGTTTTTTAAATTTCATTATCATCTTACCAAGACTTTCTAAATCCTTCAGTCATATGACAGATATTGATTGACAGTGGTCAGGCATGTTTTAGATTTCAACAGCATCTACAAGACTTTCTACATTTTTTAGTGACATGATGGATATTGATTGATAGTGGTCAGGCATTTTTTAGATTTCATCAACATCTACCAAGACTTTCTAAATCCTTCAGTTACATGACAGATATTGATTGACAGTGGTCAGGCATGTTTTAGATTTCATCAACATCTACCAAGACTTTCTAAATCCTTCAATCACATGACAGATATTGATTGACAGTGGTCAGGCATGTTTTAGATTTCATCAGCATCTACCAACTTTCTAAATCTTTCAGTCATATAATATATTGATTGACAGTGGTCAGGCATGTTTTAGATTTCATCAGCATCTACCAAGACTTTCAGTCATATAACATATTGATTGACAGTGGTCAGGCATGTTTTAGATTTCATTAGCATCTACCAAGACTTTCTAAATCTTTCAGTCACATAACATATTGATTGACAGTGGTCAGGCATGTTTTAGATTTCATCAGCATCTACCAAGACTTTCTAAATCTTTCAGTCACATGGCAGATATTGATTGAGAAACAATAAATAAAGTTAATATAGTTCTTGGTTAATAAGATTTATTTTGTTGAATTATCTTAAAAGTTTGCTATTTAGTTTTTAACCAAAATCTTATTATATATGTGCATTAATTCTTTACTATATTATATATTCACCTATTTCCTTTCACTGATTTTTAGTTCTATAGTCATCATCCAGTCAAGTTCTGTAGTTATCATCCAGTCAAGTTCTGTAATCATCATCCATTCAATAACTGACATTCAGAATTTCACTGCATATACATGTTGCAGATAGAGTAAAAGTTTTAAATAATTATCACTATAAATAAAAGTTACATTAGATTTAAACAATTATCACTCAATATAGTAATTTAGTGTACAAAGCTGAGAGTTTTCAGACTTTCTTAATAGTGTCTGAAAGGTTTGGTGGTTTCGTTAAATGGACTTTATATTATTGTATGTGTAGTATAAATGTAGACTGTTTTGTCATGTCTATCCATTCCTAGAGTTCCTAGAGCCTGGAATAAGTTTATGTATGTTTTCTTTCACTTTACTCAATACTTTACTGTTCTGCATTATTGTTGAAGAAGCATCATAAATAAACATAACATTTTTCATAAGTACAGCCTCAAAACATTTCATTCACAGAAACAATAAAAACTACTGGAATGAAATTGATAAACCACTTAAGATTATCATACAGAATGCCTGATGATTTTTCCAGCTGAAATAACTTCATGGAAATCATATCTAATTGCCATACTCTTAATATTTTCAAATTTAAATGCTAGATCCTGAATATATTAAAGTCTATATGCCAAACTCTTAATTTATTCAAATCCAAATGATTCTTCATTTGTGCATGAAGTCACACGAAGATCTACAATAAAGAAAGATACCATTGATGCTATGATGCTAGTTTATCTTCTTTTTCTAAGTATTTATGTTTTTATTGTTTGCAATGGAATTATTCTCTCTGGAACACACAAGAAGAATTGTAATTTAGTTTTAATTTTTCTCAGATACTATTTGCCTAAATACATGTCATTGGTTTATATGTATTGGGTAAATTACCCCAAACACTGACTTAAGGTTCACAAGGAAGAACAGCCATTAATATTGAATGCAAATTATTAAAACAAATAATAACATGAATTATGCGAAGAACACAACACATTTATTAAATTATAAAATCTGTATCTGTATAGTTCAAACTGAATTATTTTCACTTATAATTAATAATAATGGAACTTCAGTGGGTAAGTAGGCAAAAAGCCTCAAATTAAAAATAGCTCTTGAACTGTGAATGGGTGAGACACTAACATTTTTATAGAAATTATTAAATACATAGAATATAAATTAAAAATTATAAGTTTGGCCCAACTGATGTTGGCTATTTTTATTATCAGATCATTTCCAGCAGTGTTAGTTTTGATGCAATAGCCAAGTAGGTCTTCACATTATTGTGGAAAATGGGTACAAAGGTGAAATAACGTCATTGCAACTAGTATATTTGTTGAATATAATTTTTTTTTTTATATTTTATGAATTGCTGTAGCATTTAAAAAGCATTTTAATTATATATAAGTTTATAACTAACACTAAAATGGCTGGCAGGTAAAAGTTAATTACTGTTGGATTTTAATTCTGCTTCTGTATATTTTTCATACAGATAATTATATTGCTTCTCTTTGCTCAATATATTAGTTTTCTGATAAATATGTATAGATTAGGAGAACAGTCATTTTCTGGTTTACTTATTTTAAACACTATGACTTAATTCATATTCAATTGTAACAGTGCAGGTGCTTGTTTTACACACCATATTTGTTTATTACTGATTAAAATGTATCATTTTATGTCCGTTTCATTAAATGAGTTTTTGTAAAGAACTGAATTAACAACGAAGCACAAGTATTCAGGTGATTTCAACACACATCTAATTACATTCCTCTGCAAAGAACAAAATCACACTAGATTTATTCATCCTGTTGGTTTGAGTAGATAAAAAAGTAAACAATATTTCTTTTGAGTGGAAGATTTTATACATCTAGATTCTTCTCTGATGAGCAAGATTTGAAAACAACAAGCTTAATTGATAGCATCTTCTTGTGGGATTTAACACAGCAGATTAAATATAACTGGCTATGTATATTCATGTTTATACTGAATATATCTGTAATCTGTATAATATTGCAGACTGGTCTTGCAATCATCCACATGCAAAATATGCAGGATATTAATAGCCACATATCTGTTGTTGTGTTCAATTTAATTGTTGCTTACTTTTGTCATTTATTTCTTGTGGAATCATTCAACAGCTAACTAAATAAGGATGGTGATATGTGCTGTTTATTTGTGTCCTGCAGCACAAAACTGTTTTAATAACTAGCAGAAAGTGGCAGAGATTTGAACTTATGCTTGCTCTGGTGCATTTGTACTATGCTCACATACCTTTATGCCTTTTAAGCTTCCAGCTTTTGTCTACGACAGAAACGAAGTGATCTGTCTTGAGAATATACCATTTGAATAATATCTCACTTCCTTGAATATTTATAATGCCTTCCTTCCTTCCACTCGCCTATTCACCATTTATTGTGAAAAAATGGGGTTTATAAAATTATTTATTTTTTTCCCTATATGTATATTTAAATAAACTATTATGAATTTTGTTTTAAACATTTTTTTATGTTTGTTACATTTTATAGTGCATTCTATTTGGAAAAAAAATATGTGTTTGTGGTCAGAGTTAAGGGGAAACTATTCAATGATTAAAGGTAAACAAATAAATCTCCTAATTGTTCTTGTTTTGAAAGTGATTTAACAGTTTATTGTTCATGTCCATGTATTGAGTTTAACAGTGGAATTCAAAATTAAGTAACATTGTTTTAGTTGTTTGAACATACAAGTTACTGTAAACATAATGTTTTGAAGATAAATTACATGTGATAAATGTAGATTAAAGATGTGAAATATTAATTACGTTTTTTGTTATTTGTTTTAATAATGGATAGATGTTGATTTGAAATGTGTCTAGGTACAAGGAATTTGATACCTTAGGCAAATGTCTATCTATCTGTCTGTCTATTCTAATCTTATCTAATCATCTGTCTGTCTATCTGTTGATAAATGAGAGATATTAAAGAATTTTCCTAGGTAGTTATACACCGTGGAAATGTGTTATTTTGAAGATACAAGACACAATAATAATTAATATTGTACTGCAGTTATGTTTACAACATATAATGCATAAAATATTTCAAAATTATTTTGCAGCTATAGAGCATCAAAGATGAGGACATTTTTCTTTTGAATATAGCTTGAGCTAATCTTATTTTTAGAATGGTACTGTCAGTATTATAAATGTGCTAGAATTTAGTTATTTTTAAAAAAGCCTCTACACCATTTGTATGTCCATTAAAAAATAGTGCAGGTACTTGATCTTTTATATGAAATGTGACTAATTCAGTGAAAATTCTTGAGTTGTTTCACTTATAGTTTTTAATCATTACCATATTAGCAATTGTAAAATGAAGTTGCTATAAGATTGCAACATTTGCCACCTGTAATACACGTCTATCATGAAAACAAGAGATAAGCTAAGCTAATTTTTGATAAGGTACAAATAAAAACAGGCAGCATAGATTGTCAGCATAAATCAATGTCGACTGTTCATATACACTTACAGTTAGACTGTATGCAAATCTTATCATATGATTATTTTTTTATACAAGCACCCCCAAAACACCAAACAGGTTTCTTCCATGTTTTTTTCTCTTTTCACCAACACTTTAACATGCAACAAAAGCATAACACATGTACCCTAAACTTGTACAGATTTATCTATTTTCATTAACTTAAATAAATATTTTAAGTTTTTTCCTGCAAGACCATTTCACCCCAAACAAGCATGGATAGATTTTCAATTGTTAAAAAATAAAAACGTGAAGAGATTGTTCTCAAATTTTAATCTTCAAAGGTTTATATATTCGATTTAACAATTTATATATCCTTAAAACAATTTCAACCAAGTCAAAATGCTTTTATCTCACCATAATGTAATTCTGACATAACAGGTTTAAGTGTTGTTGAACAAAGCAAGACAGATTAGATTCACAAGGCATTGTAACTGTAATAACAAGTGTTATTTATAATGCTAGCAACCACAGCAAAGACCTACAGGAAGATGAAGAGAGCAATACAGATTAGATTCACAAGGTATTACAACTGTAATATAAGTGTTATTTTAATGCCAGCAACACAAAAGAGACCTACAGGAAATAAAAGAAAAAGACTTGTACTTTATCACCTTAGCAATTTGCATCATTGTACTTAAAGAAAATATCCAAACAAATCCACACACACACAAAATACAACCAAAATCAAAAACCAAAGATTAATAAAGTAAGTAAATCAGTTTCTGGAGAGTAAATAAATCAGTTTTTGGTAAGTAAGTAAATCAGTTTTTGGAGAAAACAATAAGGTATGCAGAAGTTTTTTTTACACACAAGCATAGATTAGATATTGTGCATGGTGTTCCACATAATCCTTGAATAGAGTTATCTTTCCTTTTAGCAAGAAGGAGAACCACAGTGAAAGTTTGATTGGCAATGGTTTATAAATGAAGAGCTTCAGGGTGGGAACTTCAGGATGGAAGTATATTTAGTTCTGTCACCGATCTGAAATGGAAAAAAGGTGAGAGTGAATATTCTTTTATAAAACTTAAAGAAAGAAGTATACACCCATAAAATCATGTCTGCAAATAAAAAGTTGTATATATATATATATATAAGTATTTTTCAGTTTAGACTGATGTCAAGCTAATTTATTTTATACTGTGTAACAAAAATGGAAATGAAGAGCTTTTGACTTAATTTTTGACACTGAATATAAAACTAATAAGCAAAGAACTGTTTATTTATTATATGAACAATGAATAAAAAAACTAAACAAGGTATTATCTATTTGGATGACCTAGGGAAAAAGGTCAGAAGGTTACAGAAAAGGGTCAAAAGAATATGCAATTGTAGTACTATGTATTAAAATAAATATCTATGTAATCAGCACTTAATGAGATAATTGATTTAAGTTCTTCATTAATCTATCTGTAGGACTGAATGTTAATGTTTACCACATTCATTTGGACATTTTGCATCACATATTTAATCTGAACATTGACATTTTCCATCACTCATTTAATCTGAACACTGACATTTTGCATCACATATTTAATCTGAACACTGACATTTTCCATCAATCATTTAATCTGAACACTGACATTTTGCATCACTCATTTAATCTGAACACTGACATCTTGCATCCTCATTTAATCTGAACACTGACATCTTGCATCACTCATTTAATCTGAACACTGACATCTTGCATCACTCATAGAACATCCAATTTTGTATCACTCATTTAACACCTGAAGTACAATCAAGAGGTAGAATACATACATGGTAGACTGCAAATCTAATTCAGATTGAATTTAAGCATCAACTGAAAACAGTAACATTTGTGAGAAGTAAAGTTTGAGGAGTGTTTAGTATATCCAAAGTTTGCACCTAATAGGATATAAAAGTTTTAGCAAGGAAGGTCCATAATTTAGACATTGTTTAGAAATAGAGTTCCACAAAACATCCAATATTCTTATGACTTAAAGTTCACCTAGTGACTTTGAGGTCTATAATTTGCAAGCAGTCTTGGATATTATCATCAGTCTTAATTCTGTGTAGGAAAATGGATCAATTCTTTCTCAAACAAACCCAAACAAATACATTACAAATATACAAGAAAGGCAATAGTAATTGTGCACTGTGATCAAACCAGTAGAAGGATGTTGCATTCTGCAGTGAGAATGAGTTTAATGTTACAAACTTCAGTATATAAGAAAATCAAATCAAGCAAGTAAGAGACAGAATAAGTTTAAATGTTACAAACTTCAGTATATAAGAAAATCAAATCAAGCAAGTAAGAGACAGAATAAGTTTAAATGTTACAAACTTCAGTATATAAGAAAAGCAAATCAAACAAGTAACAGACTGATGAGAATGAGTTCAAATGTTACAAATGGACCAAAAACAGAAAATTAATCTAATTTTTCCTGGCATCCCTTGAGATTTATTATTTTAATTACTTGTAATGTTCTAGCTAATGAAATGGAATAAATGCTTTCTTAAAACATTTTTTGGATATGAAATATTTTATTATAGTTTTAAGCTTTAAAAAAAAGGTAAGTAAGGATTCTAAAGGATAAAAGCTACCCTGAACAACTGTAAAATAAGTTAATGAGTTAATCTTAATTTGGATTAGGACATTAAGAACTTATGCTTTATGATAATGTAACGTCTTACCATGATATCACAGCTATATTGTATTCTGACCAGTATCAGACAAATTGTACCATGATATCACAGCTATATTGTATTTTGACCAATATCAGATAAACTCTACTATGCTATCACAGCTATACTGTATTCGACCGGTATAAGACAAATTGCTATTACAGCTATTTTGTATTCAGTGACTTATGCCAGGCAAATTGTTCAATGGTATCACAACTATACTGTATTAATTGACCAATGCCAGACAAATTGTACCATGGTATCACAACTATAATGTATTAATTAACTAATGCTAGATAAATTGCTCAAGATGACCACAACTATATTATATTCACTGACTGCCAGATAAATGTCAATGCTTTAAATACAAATAAGTGGTGAGTGTCAGTATGAATATCCAAAATTTTCATTCTGTATACATTTTCTCTCAACTTACCAAGGTGCAAGGAATTTATATGATGCAAGAAAACCAGTTGCATTTTTCTGATGGTCACTGGAAAATATAACCTTGACCTTATTGCCCTTTGACTGCCAAGCAACATCCCACAGGGTTCCACAAAACACATCCTTTGTTCCTTCCTCTTGATCATACAGCTAATAACAGATATGCAAACTCATAATAATAATGTGACACCTTTCTGGCACCTTTCACTCATTGTGGCCATTATTTAACACATAATTACAAGTGATTGAGAATCTTAATTTATTGTTATTAATAATTCTCCCACAAGACCAATGTGTCTCTCACTTGGCAGATTATAAGGGTGTCATAAAACTCTACTCTTTACACAATAACAAGATAGACGTTTTACTGCCATATAATGTTTTCTGTAGGTGGAAACTTCTTACTAAAGGAGTATTAAAAATTTGTCTTTTATTTATATTTAAATAGCCCTCATCCAGCCACTATTACTCCAACATAAGTTTTAATATATGTGCAAGAAGGTCAATAAATTTATTAAATCAACAATCAAACATACAACATATGAATATATCAAAAGAGTGTTGACATTTACTTCACAATAATAGTTTGATTAACATGAGACACTCATTCAGTTTAGATATCAGCGGTCAAATAATATATATAATATAATATAATCAAATTCATAGACATAATTCATCATAATGAGAATGGTGTTTCAGAGATAATTAAAGTCAATATACATAACCTTTTCAATGATTGTGGCTGTAACTAGCACATGTTCACAATCATGTGGTTTGCAACAAGTCACTTTTGTTTCATTAGGTGACAGTCCAATGTACCCCTTCTATGCATGTTACACAACTGATCCAGAATCTTTGATGCACTCACAAATTACACCATAGAGAATCATCCAAAACTTTGCATTCACTATGAAAAGCACATCACGTGGAGTGTTCTAGAATCTTCATGTGTGCTACTCAAGCACATCACGTGGAGTGTTCTAGAATCTTCATGTGTGTTACTCAAGCACATCACGTGGAGTGTTCTAGAATCTTCATGTGTGCTACTCAAGCACACCACGAGGAATGTTCATGAAACTTTTGAGACTCAAGCCTCAATTTTTCACAGTATTGGCTCTCAAATTAAATTCACAGGAATTAACTTACAGTAAGATACATTATATAATACTATGACATATCATAAAGACACTTACTCTAAGATGCATGCAGGTAATACTATTTACGATCATTAAAAATCATATCTTTAATAGTAATTTCCCAAGAAATTATCTTTAAAATACATATCTTATTATCTTTAATATACATATTACTAGGATACATATTTTTATGATACAAATCTATAAGTACACATCCCAAAGATACAAATGTCCTTTAAAAGCATGTACCCCAAATATGTAGCCTTATGATATGTCAAATACACCTCTAAAATTCATATCTCTAGGATGTTTAATAATATATATGTCTCTAAGATACATATATAATATATTATATATGTTAAGATACATATATATATATATTATATGTATGTATACATATATAATATGTATCTAAATATGTCCCTAAGATACATATCCCTAAGAAAACCTTAAGGTACAAGTTCTTTGTCACAAACACCAAAGATCTGTCAACTAAATATCCCCAAGAACAGTGAAGGGAGTAATTTGGGCATATATAAAATGTTTTACCGTGACACTGTCTTTGGTACAGTCATTGCTTTCCAGTTCAAAGATGTTAAACTTGATGTTCACAGTGTAGGTGGGTGGGGCAACAATCATGTTTAGGCATAGCTGATCATTGGGGTACTTTTTAGGGAATGCTGGACTGGCTACAATGCCAGTAGGGTTTGTAAGCAGGTGACCACATCCTAAATAGAGAAGAAAAAGTGTATGGCTCATAAGAAGGCAGTCATAATCTTTTAACAACAAAAACGTACAGCCTATAAATAAAATGAGATCATAGTCTATAAGCAGATGACTACAGTCTTTTTTAAGAATGTAGACTATAACAACCCAAAATACAACCCAAAAAACAATATATTTACAATAGTGTCTACACAAAACATTCACAAGTGTAGAGAATAGAAATATAATAATGACTACATAATCATTCCACAATGTGCAGTGAAAGCAATATATTTACTATACTGATACATAAACATTCACCAAGGTCTAAGGAAAAGCAACACATTTACAATACAGACTACATTAACATATTTACACTATTGGCTACATAAACATTCACAATACTAGCTAGATAAAACAACAATAACTGTTGTATGCCAATGTCAAAAGAGAGAGATTGGATCTATTCACCAACTTTTTCAAAATGCTGGATTTCTCACTGTGAGAGATAAATTCTCCATGGTCTACAGATAATGCAATAAGTTGGGTCTGAGTCATAGCAGTCTATCAATATGAATGAGCCTGTAAGGTAATTTCTTTAAAAAATCCCCACTTATTTAGTGACAAAAAATCCCCACTTATTTAGTGACATCTATTATCCATTCCTTATGGACTGAGGCGAACTCGTTTTAATGTGGATGAACTGCAGACAAAAACTGCTTGGCATTGCTAAAGTGTATGAATCATTTTACATTTCTTGTTCACTATTGGTCCAACATAAGACCATTTACATAAAATTCTGGCTTACATACAAAACTGGATTTTAAATGTCCTTAAAAACAGAACTGGATGGTAATCCTAGACATGAGTGTATTTATTTACCACTATCACTGAGCTTGGGGAGGAGGTCAATGGTGTAGGTCATATTGTAGCCATGGCCTGGGCTAGACACTGATAACTTAACCGTGACCAGATGTCCGGTTGTGGTCCACTGAACTGGAGCCTTTTGCTTGCAAAGATCACGCTGTGTCTTTCCACCTTTGATTTTACCCCCTTCTTCTTGAACTTCAAGCCAGTCGCCTGCAACACAGTGAAAAACTGATAGAGGTGCTGAATTCTTAATTTGTAATGCCTATGATTGGCCATGAGGATTAGGTATGGAAAGGATTATTTTTTTTAACCAAACACATTTGTTACAAATTATTCTTACTGTTAATTGTTATGAATTATGAATGATTACTCAGCTATTAGTCAATCTGTTTAAATCTTCATAAACACATCCCTTTACCTGCTGCTGTTTTTATATTAATTATCAGCCAAAAGCTGAAATGCTGGCAAATTTATCTGAATTTTTGTGTTTTAATGTTTTATTCTTCATAAGTTGGCTTAGCAAGAGTATTTTGCAATAGGGTATGTCAACCTTGGTTAACATTTTAGTTAGTACATCATACTTTTATGCAATTTAAGATAATGTCAAAGACAGGTGGAAGCGGATGCAACATGATGTTTTTATCCATGTTTTCATATATTTTGCTTTTATCCAAGATGTTTTGTCATATATTTTGTATGACAAAATACAATGTCGCACAACGGAAGCTTCAGGATTTATCAGCAGTGTTTTCTCACTGATGGTATCAGCCACAGGAAAGATGATTTTCTAAACTGTTTGTCTGCTTTATGTTCTACAAGTTTTATTCTTCAAGGCATATTGTTAAGGTATGCTGGTTGTCTTTTGTTACATTGACAATTAAGGTATTCTGGTTGTCTTTTGTTACACTGACAAATAAAGCTTTTTGGTTGTCCTTTGTTAAACTGGCAAAGTAAGGTATTTTAACTGTTTTTTTGTTACTGACAAATAAGATATTTTGGTTGTTTTTTGCTACATTGGACAAGTAAGGTATTTTAATTGTCTTCTGCTACACTGGACAATAAAGTATTTTGGTTGACCTTTGTTACACTAGACAAATAAGGTATGCTGGTTGTTTTTTTGTTAAGCTGACAACTAAAGCATTTTAGTTGTCTTTTGTTACACTAGACAGGTAAGATATTTTGACTGTATTTTGTTACACTGAAAATAAGGTATTTTGGTTGTCTTTTGCTACATTGGACAAATAAGGTATTTTGATTGTCATTTGCTACATTGAAAAAGTAAGTTATTTTGATTGTTATTTGCTACATTGCACAAATAAGGTATTTTAGTTGTCTTTTACACTGAAAAATAAGGTATTAATTCTGGTTGTCTTTTGTTACACTGGACAAGAAAGGTAAAATGCTGTTAAACAAAGTCTGATTTTGAAAAATGGCAATCAACACTTCAAGTTTATTTTTCACATGTATACCTTTTTCACAGCTGACTAGAATGGCATTGAAGGAGATTCGAACTCTGGAACCAATGGGTGCAGCAATGATGTGTGTACATTTTGCAGATATTGGATGTCCAATCAAGGCCACTGAGCCTGACAAGGCAGTTAGCACTTTGTTGCACTCAGTGTGTGTCAGATGTGGAGGTGGTGGAACTGATCCTGAAAAAAACCAAATCAAAGATACTTTATAATTATTAACATATGTGTAAACCCTACATTGTTCTGTACAAACCACTATACTATGTGCAAACCACTTAATTGTTCTGTACAAACCACTATACTCTGTACAAACCACTTAATTGTTCTGTGCAAACCATTTCAGTGTTCTATGAAAACCAGTAAACTGCTCTGTGCAAACCACTACAGTATAATCAGCAACTATAGGCCATCCTATCCCAAACCTTCCCAAAAAAGAAAATTCTTGAAAAAGAATAGCATAGAATGGTATAGCCATTGTACTACCCATAAGATCCACATTGTGACTGGTTATCATAGCCAATATACTTCCCATAAGACCCACACTGTGACTGGTTATCATAGCCAATATACTTCCCATAAGACCCACACTGTGACTGGTTATCATAGCCATTGTACTTCCTCTGAGACCCGCGATGTTTATTTGAACACCATAGCCATTGTACTTCTCCACAATGGATAAACCAGAGTACTTCTCATAAGACTCACATTGTTTAGCTGGACACCAGACTGATGAATTTCCCAAGAACTCACAGTATGTATGAGGATGTTATGTTTTGAAGCAAAACTAATGCAGCATTATCAGCTAGAAAGACAAGATGGACTTACGTCGACGTCGAGTGCCACACTTGTTGCAGAATCTCTGACAGTTAGCCGCAGCCCAGTCTGCATACTCAGAGCATACACTAGTGCCATAACTTGCACATATATCAATTGCATCATGGCACACTGTACATTTAAAAAGGAACAAATTTGTATTAACAAAATCAATGCTTGATTTTTAAACATTCAAAAAAATAAAATGTACAATTCTTATTTCAGATATCAAATGGATACTCCCTAAATCTAAACTTTAAATTAGTTTTAAGAAAGTATTATTTTTGCTGGTTATTGAGTTTGTAGTAATTAAAATAAAGTTTTAAAATAAGATTGATTGAAAGTGTAAAGAAATATAAATAAGTAAATATTTTGAAATCTATCTTTTTTATAACTCCTGAAAATTAACGGTGAACAAAGAATCATACTTCTATATGAAACAGGGCTATTTGACAAAATATAGTAAAAATAATAAAATAACATGGCAAATAAAATGCTAAGAGAAATACCAAAATATTACACACTTGCTCTTGAAGAAGCAGTGTGAACAACTCCACAGTGTCCACAGAACTTAGCACAGTTATCTGTGGCCCAAGCTGCATAATCACCAGTGCAGATGGATTGGCCATAAGCTGCACAGTCTGGGCTCAGGTCATCACAGGATACTAGATACACACACATACATGAGTGAGCCTTGTATTGATAGCCTTAGTGAGCAAATCTTCACAAGATACCATGCACACATACATGCACATACACATGCGCGCACATGTGCACCCCCCCCCCCCACCACACACACAGGTAAATGAGCCTTCTATTCAAAGTCTCAGTGAACAGATTTTCACAATATACAAGACAAACATATACACATAGAGGAATGTGCCTTGATTTGACAGTCTCAGTGAACAGCTGTGTGACACAGTATCTCTGGTTGGCTAAATATCTTGATAAAATATAACTCTACATGTCCAAATTAGAATTTAAAAACAATTTGATGGGTAGAGTGCAATTCCTATTGTTAACTAAACTACCTGTCTGACATCTTCTAGAGTACTATTATTATTTCTCAGACAACTACTAGGATAGTGTTACACCTCTACCACAGTATAAAGTCATCTAATATAAGGCAAATTGGGATGTACTGTGGTAGTTTCTGTCTTGTCTTTAGCACAACTTTGATTCTCTCTAATCCCAGTTTATAAACTAACTGCTACTGCCCACATATTTAGCTTGTGTTTCGCAAGCCTGCCTTGAAGTGAAAAAGCTGAGTGCATTTCCAGAATTTTTAAACTCTCACTCTGGTCTTCATTACATCAAAATCAGTTTTGTCTGCAGGTCTTCAAAGAGTATGATTAGCACAAATTAACTGCATTTAGAAATACCCACCACCACCACCACCATTAAAAGAGATGAAATGAATAAATCTTCACCAAAACCCCATAAAAATAAAAATTTAGTAAAAGAGGAAACAACAAAAAGAAATGTTCAGCAACAAATAATAATATCAATTAAAAATATTTTCTTAGTAAATGTACCTTATAAACTTACTTATGTATTTTAACAGAATTTTTTCTTAATGACAAGTCTTTTAAATTTAACTTCTTCATAATAAACACAAACCTTTATAGTAAATTTTGATTATTATTAGAATGCACACTGAAAAATGACTCATTAGTTTTACTTTGTTTCAATTGTGGTCAGCATATCCCACTACAAATATTTAATTAAAGGGAGATTACTTTGAAAATTGTCTTTCCTTGGACATACTGTTTCTTAAGCATCATGTGTCCAATAAGTAGTTGTAGTCACTTAAAACACAAACAAATCAAAGATGTTTTAAAATGGTTCAACTATTAAAAAAGGAATGCAAAATCCATTGTATAGATTAAAAATAGAAGACAGCAATTTTTCCCTCCCCACAATATTTAAAACTATTAAAAATATTCCTTTTTTCATATTTTCATTTTTTTACAAATGAATGCTCACCATCAGCTGTCTGTGTACCACTACCATTTTCATTGACTGTAACACCGTTACCACCATCAATGGCATCTGTGCCCATTCCACTGTTCCCACAAAAACCACAGAAGCGCTTGCAGTTTGCTGAAGCCCAGTCCCTGTATTCTCCAGCACACACAGAGACGCCATAGGCAGGGCAAGTATCAGTGAGATCATTGCAAGAGTTATCTGTTGTTGTTGTAACAGCCATAGTTGTTATCACTGATGTGGGACACACTTGGCAGAATTTAGGACAGTTGACCTTCACCCACTCCGTGTAGTCTGTGTTGGTGCAAACTGAAGCCCCATACAGTTGGCAGTCAAGCAAGTCCTTGCATTCTTCATTCACTTGAATGGAAGTTGTCGTGGCAGTGGACATAATGGTTTTTCCCTCACACAGGTTACAGAAGCTGGCACAGTTGTCCTTTGCCCAAGGAATGTATTCAGGGGTGGTGCACACGCTTGCTCCATAGAGAGCACAATTATCAAGGTTATCTTTGCAATCAGCATTTTGATTGACAGCAAGAGAAGAAGTAGGTGCAGGAGTTGTTGTTGTTGCTGGTGTGGTTGTTGTGGATGCTGGACTGGTCTCCTTACTATCACAGACATTACAGAAACGTGCACAGTTGGCAGCTACCCATGCCTTGTAGTCAACATTTGTGCAGACGCTTGTTCCATATAATTGACAATTGTCAAGGATGTCTTTGCAATCTTCTCTCAGATCTTCCTCACCATCACAAAAACCACAATACAGTGCACAATTCTGTCTTGCCCAAACTGCATATTCCGTCTGCATACAGAAGTCTTGTCCATATGCTGCACAGTTGTTGACTATGTTGAAGCAACTGGAAGCAGAGTTGGTAGTCATAGCTTTTGTGGCCGTAGTTGTGGGCAAAGGAGTGGTGGCTGGTGTTGTTGTTGTAGGAATATGTGTTGTTGAGGCTGTTGTTGTTGAGGCTGTTGTTGTTGAGGCTGTTGTTGTTGAGGCTGTTGTTGTTGAAGCTGTTGTTGTTGAAGGTGTCATTGTTGAGGCTGTTGTTGTTGAAGCTGTTGTTGTTGAAGGTGTCATTGTTGAGGCTGTTGTTGAAGGAGTAGTAATGGCACTTGTAGTAGACTGGGTGGTAGTTGTCATTGTACTTGCTGTTTAATAATTTGTTTACAATATTAGCAGAAAAAACACACTTGTTAGTTATTAAAAATCAAAACGTGAATTTTTCTCTTGAAAAAAAGTATAAAATAAAAGACAAAAATATATAATGTTTTTTAAAAAGAAAAAGGTAAGGACATTTTATTTCACAATGCTGCTTTATAAAGGAAAACAAAAATTGAGGGAGGAAGGGAGGGAGGGAGAGGAGGAAGAGAGAGGAGGGAGAAAGACTATGATTGGCAAGATTTATCCCTCATGCTCAGCTCCATAGAACCAGTAAAAAGTAAGTTATCTTTAGATATTTATTGCAATTTACATAATTGCAATGTCACACAATACTGCCTCACGTTATATCTTATCCACTAAATCCTTGGCAAGAGTTTCATCCAAACCCAGATATGATCAAACTACCTGTACTATTATGGTGACAAACCCAGATATGATCAGACTACCTGTACTATTATGGTGACAAACCCAGATATGATCAGACTACCTGTACTATTATGGTGACAAAATACCATAAATTGAAAGGCCAACCTATACTGTACAGATCTAGTCCACTATTGTGTGTACTGTTAAGGTGATAAAAAAATACCACAAACCAAAGGATAACATATACTGACTCAGTCTAAAGGTAGATTTGATTTAACTACCTGTGCCATTATGGTGACCAAAACACCATGGACTGAAGAGTGAGCATGTACAAAACTAAATATGATCCAACTGCCTGTACTGTTAAGATGATAAAGTTGAAGAGTGAACACATACTGATCAAGTCTAATGATAGATAAGATCAAACTACTTGTACCTGGATGGTGACAAACATTTGTCATACAGGACTCTCTGAATTCAGACTGGTTAGGTTTACAGAAATCTTAGAAGAATCTCTACAAAGTGTGAAACAGAAACTGTTATGAATGGGGGATTGGGAAAAAGTGCTAGGAGAAAGTCTTCTGCTGCCCATTTTAAAGAATTCAGTTTCATGTCAACTGCTTTGGTCTTTCTTGTCTCTTTTTAAATAGAAAACTGGAAACCATATTTAACTGAACTAATCTAGGTATCAATCTAGTCTACAAGTAAAGAAATGTTTGCACTTCTGTGCTGTATATTTTTCTGCAGCATATGTACTTTTTCAAAGCATATTTTGTTTGGGAAAACACAACAAAACAGCAGCATATATTTTATTAGGGAAAATACAACAAAACAGCAGCATATATTTTGTTAGGGAAAATACAACAAAACAGCAGCATATATTTTGTTAGGGAAAATACAACAAAACAGCAGTATATATTGTTAGAGAAAACACAACAAAACAGCAGTATATATTTAGTTAGAGAAAACACAACAAAACAGCAGTATATATTTAGTTAGAGAAAACACAACAAAACAGCAGCATATATTTTGTTAGGGAAAACACAACAAAACCAACAAAACAACAGCATATATTTTGTTAGGGAAAAACACAGCAAAACAACAGCATATATTTTTCAATGGCCCACATTCGAAAATCAGCAGGGAGTGGTTACTTTCATTTTACACATGAAGACTGTGGCCTAATCAAGCAAAATTCAAAACTGTATCTGCAATAGATACCCTGCCTGATATTTAGTTTTAAAATTCAAAACTGTATCTGCAATAGATACCATGCCTGATATTTAGTTTTAAAATTCAAAACTGTATCTGCAATAGATACCATGCCCAATGTTTAGTTTTAAAAAGAAATGGCACAAAATAATATTTATTTCTTCATGTACAGAAAGGCAATCTGATGTTTAGCACACTAACTTTATATATACAAATAAAACAACAAAAGCAAAACATTCACTATGTTATACCCAATGCCTTTGTGTACTCAATTCAAAAGTTGTAAGTATGATACCCAAACTAACAGATAGCAAATCATGGTACTAAGCCCAGACATGCCACCTAAGGTTCTACTTTTGATAACAGCCCTATGCAATGCTGCAAATACAAAAGCATTTTATAATAACCCTAAAATGTTTCGGATTTAGCTGATTCCACTACCTATGATTAATTATTCATGTTGCAGGCTGACATGATCTATAAATATTTATTGTACACTTTAATTTGACCTCTTCAGCAATCTTTAACAAAAAGCAACAGGTGATATGGTTTCAACTATAGAGAGACAGCTCCACCAGAGAACAAGATTTCAAGAACAGTGTGGTATTTGTTGATATAGATATGGTTCGTAACATACAGACACACAGACAAGCACACACACACTCACACACAAACACACCTGTTATTATAAAGGTTGATGCAAAACATCTAGACCAGCCTTTCTCAACCATTTTACACTAGAGGAACTCTTAAAATAATTTTCAGGCCTCAGGGAACCCCTGCATAAAAGTATTGCTATATCTACAATGCTTATTTCTGTTTCAAGCATGATCTCTCTGGGAATCTCTAGTGACCTCTCATACAACCTCGGTTGAGAAACCCTGATCTGGACTGATGAACAGCGAGCAATTTGACAGCACATGGAGTATATCATCATACATGTGACTTATCACAGGCAGAGAGGTGTTATCACACAAGTGACTCATGGCATAGAGATCTTTTACATTATAACTGATCACTGTCTTCACTTCCATCACAAGTGTCACAGTGACGTTTGACATCACAGGCAAGACATCAGGCATCTTAGTGGCAATAATGATATATGTACACACACACACACACACACACACACACACACACACACACACACACACACACACATACACACACACACACACACACACACACACACGCACACGCACACACAGCCCAAACCATTGCAACAGAGTGGAAACAAGATCAAATCTAAGATGTTAGGTAGAAAACTGAGCAATGTGAGAGGAGCCACATCATAGCTGACTCCAGACACCATAACTGACTCCAGACACCATAACTCTCCAGACACCGTAGCTAACACCACAGAACATAAGACAGCAAGATTGGGACAATGGGCATATTTATGAGCAATATGGTATCATAGAGAGATGTTCCATATTGTATCTGAATCAGATACCATAGTTAATACCACTGCCACAGATGGCACATATGATAGCAAGAATGAGACAAACGGCAGATTTATGAGCAATATATCATTGAGAGATGTGCCATATGAAATCTGACACAGACACTATAGTTAACACAACATATATACAATAGCAATATTGAGACAATGGGCAGATTTATGAGCAATATGACATCACACAGAGATGTTCCATATTGTATCTGACTCACAGACACCACTGTTTCCACCACTGCCACAATGACCACACATTTTGGCACAATTGTCTTTGGCCCAGTCCGCATACATTCCAGTACAAATGGATATCCCATAGGCAGGGCAATCAGTGTTCTTGTCTTCACAGGCTGCAATTTCAAGAGACCATCATATGACTGTTCATCATCTAGTTATGGTTATGCCCACTGTTTATGGCATTTAGTTATGCACTAGTTTGTTTGATAAATCTAATAATAAGAATAAAGTTTTAAGTTATAATAGTAATAAAAAATGACTTATAAGAATATTTATTCTTTAATTTAAAAACAGCTCTAAGTTCGTTCTTGCACTACTAAACATAAATAATATTAACATGATACAGGCAAGGTCAATATTTACAGAGGTCATGCAGAAAACAATTAGTATTGGACCAAACATGATAAAAAGAAATATAAATAGAGAAGATTTTTAAGAGATTGTCAAAAAGATGTGATGAGGTAGTTTATTACAGGCAACAGGACCCTGATACCAGAAAGAACATTGATCATGTTTTGGTCTTCATGATGGCTACACTTACAATACAAGCATCAGAAGGAGAGTGCAACTGTTGAGATAGAGTGTAAACAAGGGGTGAGGTCAGAAAGGTACACCAGGCTGAAGTAAGTCAGTGAAACCAGCAGAATGAGGAAATCACATGCCTGATTCTGTGTGCAGCAGGGAGCCACTGCACGAAAAACCAGCTAATGTAAAAAAAAAGTCAGCCATTGTAAGGAACTGTCAGCTGTTAGAGGGAACAAATAGCTACTTTAGGGAGTGAAATAAACAGGTAGCCACCATAGGGAGTGGAGAAGGGTGTGTGGAACTCTTTGGGCTCTTAGAACTTTCTGCAGCAAGCAGTGGAGTGAACAAAATAGAAGAGAGCTGAAATAATCAAAGATAAAAGATAGATGTGAATATAAAAGGAATCATAGATTGCAATAATCAAAGATAAAAGATAGATGTGATAATAAAAGGTAGCAGAAAGTTGCGTGAACATAATGTGATTCTACAAGAATAAACTCACATTTAATAATTTATATTTAAAGTGAGATCACTAATTTTAGTTTTGCACTGACGAAATGAGCATTATTTAATTATGGTTCCTAAATTATATGTAGCTTATTAAGCTAATAATAAAACTTTTAAAGTGTAAAAAATTAATCTTAATTTTAGCAATAAGAAAGAGAAAACATGCATTAAGCAAAAGCTTTAGCAATGAGTCTTAATTTTAGCTATAAGAAAGAGAAACATGCAGTTCTACATAGACCCATGTGTTAAAGCTTTAAGCAGACAGCCTTGAGTGTGGAATTTTATTTTCTGTTAAAAAGATTTGCCTGCTTTTAATCACAAAGTATGTTCAATTCTAAAAAAGCTTCCTTGCATGCTATTACTATTAATGTTTCTGTTTATTTGTCTGTAATAAGTTTAATATTATATCTGCATATATTCATTTTAAAAGTTTTAAAAAAAACTGCAAAATCTGGACTTCTTGTGTCTTTTAAAATTATATTGGATCTTCAGGTGTAAAGAATTACTGAGGAACCTGTGTACTTCAGATGAAAAGGAGCCAATCTTGGATTCCCAGGATAAAACATTAAAAAGAATTTTTTCTATTTTAATGCAGAGTGATATGCCCTTAGTATTCCATACATCATTACTTGCACTGTCAAGTACTTGTTGCTGTGAGTATGTGTATATGTAGGGTGTGTATGTGTGTGTGTGTGTGTGTGTGTGTGTGTGTGTGTGTGTGTGTGTGTGTGTGTGTGTGTGTGTGTATGTGTGTGTTTGCATGTGTTTTTGTGAGTCTATAAAAATAACAAACAGGGGAATTAATAAATGTACACAGCTATGATGTGACTGGTTTTCATTATATGTGCTTGTCATATTTAAAATAATGGGGGAAATATATGATCTCATATACAAAGAAAAGAAGGAAAAAAATGACTGGTATTTCTTTCTAACTAAAGTTATTTTAAAATTGTGATCTAAATAGTCGTGAAACAACTAAGATTTGCTATACAGAGTTAAATTATGATTAATAAGGCCTCATCAATTT
Organism: Sinotaia quadrata; assembly: GCA_028829895.1. NCBI lineage: Eukaryota > Metazoa > Mollusca > Gastropoda > Architaenioglossa > Viviparidae > Sinotaia > Sinotaia quadrata. Next base: position 99,905,532 of record CM054180.1, read on the forward strand.
CAATAAAGTTTTTCTTAAAATCAGAACACACATCACAAACAATCCAGTTTATTTCTGAATATTTTAGGTACCCAAAGCTAATTCAGAGATACTTTAAAACAAAGGTAAAATTACTCCCTATTTGAACCCAAGCTTCTTAGTAAAGTACTGTTATCAGAATAGTCTCACATGCAGCTGGACTGAATGCCAAATTCGAAACATGAATCTCTAAGTAAAGTACTGTTATCAGAATAGTCTCACATGCAGCTGGTCTGAATGCCAAATTTCAAACTTGAATCTCTAAGTAAAGTACTGTTATCAGAATAGTCTCACATGCAGCTGGTCTGAATGCCAAATTTGAAACATGAATCTCTAAGTAAAGTACTGTTATCAGAATAGCTAAAAATATCTTTAGAAAAATAATAAAACAATAATAAACCAGTGGCTTCCAAACTTTCTCAGTTCATGAGGCCCTGTGGTGCACATCTTGGGAAATACTGTTATAAACAATAATAATAACCATATAATCAACATCTCATTCTTACTTGTACTTTCAGTCTGTGAGGCAGCTGTAGTGGTAGTGGCAGCACTAATGGTAGTGGTGACATCACTACTACTGCAGTGACCACACATCTTGGCACAGTTGTCTTTGGACCAGTCTGCATAGTCTCCAGTGCAAATGGACATTCCGTAAGCTGGACAGTCAGTGTTCTTATCCTCACAGGTCACTAAGCAACACACAACAAACATAATGTGAAACAAGTGTAGTTACCCTCCCAATGAGAAATTTTCGTTTGTGATTGTGTTCTTTAATGATTGCCTAATTTTAGGAAATCTCTCAAAATTCTTTTTAATTTCAATTAAGATGTTCTATAAATATATTATAAATGAAAACATCAACATTGTTTCATAAAGGAAAAAATGTCAATGATATCTTCAAATAAACAAGCAGAGAGAGATTTAAAGGATTTTTCTTTTTCAAATTCTTGGACAGAATTTTCCATGCAAACAGAATCATTAAAGATACCCTTAGGGAATAATAAAAACAAATACTACAAACAATAATAATATCCATATCTTCAACATTATATTCTTACTTCTACTTTCAGTCTGTGAAGCAGTTGCTGTGGTGGTGGCAACACTGGTGGTAGTAGTGATGTCACTACTACTGCAGTGACCACACATCTTGGCACAGTTGTCTTTGGACCAGTCTGCATAGTCTCCAGTGCAAATAGTCATTCCATAAGCAGGACAGTCAGTGTTCTTGTCCTCACAGGTTGCTAAGCAACACAAACATAATGTAATAGAAGAATAGTTACCCTCACAATGAGAAATTTTCTTTTGTGATTCTGAAGATCTCTTTTTAGAACATCTCTCAAAGTTGTTTTAACTATCATTTAGGATTTTAGATAAATATAATGTAAATGACAAGAGTATTTTTCATATAAAACAGTTATGTCATCAATGACATGTTGGATTAATGTTGCACCTCTGAGGAATGTTGCATATTTTTGAGAAATGTTGCAAGTCTGAGAAATATTGTAATTATCTCTGGGGATTGTGTGTATGTGTCAATGAATGTTGCACATGTTAGATAAATGTTGCTTATCTGAAAATGTGCTCAAGTTGAAGAAAGTTCTTTGTGTCTGATGAATGTACATGTTCAAAAACTGATGCTTAGGTCTGAAGAATGCTTCATGTTTCATATATATATATATATATATATATGGGGAATGTTGCATGTTATGAGGAATGTTGCATGTTATGAGGAATGTTTTATGTATATGAGGAATATTTCATGTTCATGCCTATGATGAATAGTTCATATTTCATGTATATGAGGAATGCTTCATACTGTAACAAAAATATTCCACTGCCATATATTTTTTAAATAAAATTATTAAGTTAACAATCCATGGTGTTAATAAGCGATACACAAGAGACAATAACATTTGGTAATATCTGTCTTCCTAAACTCTATTATGATGGTTGAAATATTTTGCTTGTTGTGAGTTGAGGGCATTTAGTGCATGCTTAAATTAGGCTAATTTTCATGTTTGTACTGTGGTTGTAAACTTTTGTTTGTTTTAATTAACTCCCTTGGAGTTATATATGATGTGGGTGCATGTCAAGCACACATCAAATTTAGTCTAGTCAGCACTGCCTATTGTTTTGATTAAATGGCAAAACAACAGGTGAGTCCCACTTGGTAGCTGTTGGGTTGTTGACAGGTACAATAGTTCGATATCCTAGTTGTGAATTTTGTCTGTCTTATGATTAAGAAGGTCCACTGTCACTGTTGCAAAAGACTTGGCAGTGTATATTGGAGTGTAATCCAATGAAATGGGTTTTGTAGAATTCCTGATTCTTGTATCAGGTATTACAGTAGTGTGTTCTTTGAAGTAACTATGGAGCAATCTTGATCTTTGTGTGTTTAGAGTCTGGAGGGTGCTGGTATAAATTCCAATTTCTGTATTGGAAGGTTAGTTTGTGGCGAGCTGAGAGTTAGCAGTAGTGCTTTGTCTATACCAGTAGCTTTGCAGTTTTGTTTTTTATGTATTCAGAGTCTGGAGGTTGCTGGTATAAATTCTGATTTCTGTATCAGAAAGTTAGTCTAGAGAGCTAAGGGTCAACAGTTGTGTTTTGCCTGTAATGTCTTGTCTGTTCCATCGTATGTCACTGAATATGTGGCTCATGTTTATTCATAATACCCACCTTTAGTTTAAATATTATTAATTAAAAGAGGCAGTGTAGGTGTTGTGAATGGGAAGACCTCCCCCTGGATTATGGTAGGATGTAACTGAGGGTCAGTTACAAAGGACCTTACGCATTAACACTTGCATCCCTCTAAACTCTCACATTGTGAAAGTTAATGTTAGCACCTCTCTAACTGACACAATGTGAACATTAATACTAGCACCCCTCCAACCTTGCACAATGTGAAGATTAACATTAGTATCCCTCTAACTTGGACATAGTGAACATTAATACTAGCATCATTCTAACTTGGACTCAGTGAACATTAACACTAACACCCATCTAACCTTTCACACTATGAACATTAATGCTAAAGCCCCTTTAACCTTTCACATTATGAAAATTAATACTAACAACACCTCTTTAACATTTCACCTGGTGAAAATTAATGTTAACACCCCTCTAACTGGAACAATGTGAACATTAATGCTAGCAGCTCTCTAACTCTCACATTGTGAAGATTAATGCCAACACCCCTCTAACTTGCACAATGTGAACACTAATGCTAGAATCTCTCTAACTTTCATTAATGGCAACACCTAACTAACTTTGAATACTATGAACATTAATGCTAGCACCTCTGTAACTTTCATATTCTGAATATTAATGTTAACATCCCTCTAATTTGCAGAATGTGAACATTAACAACTCCTCTAACTTTCACACTGTAAACAATAATTGTAACATCCCTCTCACCCTGCACAACAGCATTATCACCACCAGCAGGGCAATAACCACACATCTTGGCACAGTTTTCTTTGGACCAGTCAGCGTAATCTCCAGTGCAGATGGACATGCCATAGCCTGGGCAGTCTGCATTCTTGTCCTCACAGACAGCTGAAACACAAAGTGTTTTACAATGGATTGATTCACTGAGTTTACAGCTGAAAGTGCAACACACAAAAGTGTTTAACAGTGGATTGATTCACTGAGTTTACAGTGAAACACACAAAGTGTTTTACAATGGATTCACTGAGTTTACAGTTGAAAGTGAAACACACACAGTGTTTTACAAAGGATTCACTGAATTTACAACTGCTGCAATGATGTAACAAGTAGATCCACTCATAAAAGTGCTGGTCCGAAAACTAAGGCATTTAAAGTGTCAGGTAATCAAAAGCAATAAAAATTCCAGAACCTGCTCTTTGACTTATTATCATTGAGTTTAGCATCAAAATTGTGAGTGCTTACAGCTCACTGACATATGTTGCTAGCAAAGGTACACATTATTATTATTATTATTCAGCCTCTTTCCACGACTTCTGTTTGACTGTCGGTTGTGATCCAAGGTCTCGGTATCTTACCAAGGTTTTACGGAGATATTATTATTATTATTATTATTATTATTATTTAATAATAAGATTAGTATTATTATTAAAGATACAGATTACATATGCTATAATTATGCAATAAATGCATAAAAGAAAAGGTTTTCGAATGCCAAAGTTATCATAGTAGATGTCCATGTTACACAGTCACCCTCATATTTACTCCCCGTACTGAGGTTAAGAACACTGGACAACTAACCTTGAGGACCACCACAATAACCACACATCTTGGCACAGTTTTCTCTTGACCAGTCAGCATAGTCTCCAGTGCAGATGGACACACCATAACCTGGGCAGTCTGGACTCTTGTCTTCACAGGTAGTTGGGGTAGCTGAGCAAATTTTATGTGAAGATAGAAAACAAAAATAGATATTTACAATTACCAGTCAGTATGACAAACTTTGCACCTATAAATGTAAGGAACCCAAGAGATGTAGGCTTTATAAACATATGATCAATTGCAATGACAATAAGAAAAGATTCAACACAACTGGACTAATCTGTGATGTATTACTCATGATTTTACATTATAAATAACAAAACTTTAACCCCAACAGAATAACAGCTGATGTATTATCCTGCCTGTTATGTGATGCACTTCTTATGATTTCATATTATAATCAACAAAGTTAAACTCCCAACAGAATAATAGCTGACACATTATTGTTTTTTATGTGATGTATTATCCTGTCTGATTTGTGCATGGAGACCCAATAATAAATGAAATACATTCCCAAAGCAGGTTGGCTCCTTAATTTTGATATAATAAATTAACATATTGCTTCCACTGACAAATATAATCATTCTCACAGATGGCTTATTGTTCAATGCAAACAGTTTGGATGGACCAAGATAAACATAAACCAGGGCCAATGACTTCCTAGATCTGACTTTATAAATAAAAATTTGTCATTAAAAATATAAATAAGAGGGACAGAGAAATCTGTCCTAATAGGAATAAACCTAGGACATAAAAAAAAATAATAAACCTAGGAATAAATAGGAATAAACCTAGTATATAAATAGGAATAAATGATGAATAAAAGCCTTGGACCATAACCTAGTCCTAACATAATTAAATTCAGGGCATAAATAAGCATAAATAATATAAGCCTTTACAGATAATGGTATTCATAATTATAAGCCTTTATTGATAATGATAAACATAAGCCTTTCATAATTATGAAAAACATTTGCTTACTTAATGATCCTGCCATAATAAACACAATAAAAACTCATTTTATAGATGGACGACTGAATTGTAAGTAAAATAATTGTGAAAAGCAACTATGTTATATGCACATCTGATTCATAAGTAAATAAATTATTCTATTTGCACAAGTGTGATTCACAAGTAAATTGTTTCATTCATAATTAAAATAAATAATATGCACAAGTATCCTCCTTTAGAAAGATTAAATCTGTTGAGCATTCATAATTGAGAATCTACAGGAATTCTGCCTCAGTTAGAAAGGCACTAACAACAACTTTCTACAAGTTGCTGGCCACTTTAATTTTACCAGGATGTTTGAAAGAATTAAAACAGCTTTTTATTTGCATTTTTCTGTAATAAATTTCTCCTTAGTTTTTAGCCTCTTCAAATTAAGGGAATAGCTTTGATACAAAATAACTTTTAGGCAATAATAAAGTCTCCAAAATGGGAATGAGCTTATGATAATGATGATGATAATAACAATGGGTATCTAGGTGCACTAATTCTACAAAGTTCTAAGCACTTACAATCATAGCTGCTCAACATTCATGAGCAAGGAATTGGTGATGATTAATGAAGAAAAATCCCACCGACCAAAGCTGGGCTCAAACCCATGTGTGGTTAATATCTTTACCTCACAACCACCAAGTTCCCTAGAAGTGTCACCTTAGAATATATTACTCTGAACAAATCAGGCTTACAGCACAACAATCAGCACAAAATGCACACCTCCAGAAAAAGAAAATTCACATTTTGACCTTGTACATAGGGTTGACTATATTTTGCCTAGTTCCACTGATAGCTTCTTTCTTTGATCTCACAGGGTATTTAGATTTACAAATGCTAAGGCTGGTCTTAAATGCATCACTATTTCTGTAGTAAGATATTTCTACAAATTTGATTAAGACTACAATATCAGAAGCCCTGAGTTCTAAGCCATGAAATGAATAAGTGCACCTGAAAACCTTAAACTAAAATTATTTAAAGCACCATACCACTACAGAAGGAACAGTGTTTCATGCAATTCTTCATAGCAAAGTCTGCATAGTCGACGCAAAGTGTATCTCCATAGTTAATGCAGTCTTGTCTGACATCTTGGCAGGCATCACCGGCTGCAGAGAAAACGAGAATGAAACAATCTAATGAAAGAATCCATCCCACACAAAATAAAGTAACCAGCAACTTTGTCTAGATTCTGAAATATATTGAAACAAAACAAGCAAGTAGTATAGACCATTTTACAATTTTAACTTTGACCAAAACACAAGCAAAGTCCCTGTACAGCTGAGAGATATAACTTCTATATGTACAGATGTGGTCAGAATTCAAAATATTTGTATTAAGATATACATATATAGACTGCAAGAGAGAGAGAGAGACAGACAGACAGAGATGCAGAGAGAGACAGACAGAGATCATTTCAACTCTGTTTCTGATACTTACTGATATCAGGTAAGCATACTGTCTGCACACACTGTTGCTGAGTCACTGGCTTTTCAGATGGTGAACATTCTGAATCTGACACTTGTTGCCCAGATACTGAGTCTGTGAAACAACTCACTGTTCGTGTTTGTAGACCTCTGCCACATGTCAGTGAACACTGGTGAAGAAAAACAATACTGGTATTAGTAGATAAAGTTGATGAAAAACAGAGTTGGTGCTAGTAGGTAAAGGTAAAAAAAAAAGCAGTACTGGTATGAGAAGGTAAAGGTGAAAAAAAAAAGAATTGGCATTAGTAGTTAAGAGTGAAGAAATTCAGAACTGGTATTAGTAGGAAAAGGTGAAGAAACACAGAACTGGTATTAGTAGGTAAGAGTGAAGAAAAACAGTATGATATTAGTAAGTAAAAAGAAAGAAAGAAATGGTATTAGGTAAAGAAAAACAGAACTGGTATTATTAGATAAAGTTAAAGAAAAGCAAAAACCCAGTTCTAATTTAATTAACATAATAAAAGTAATTACATATTCAATCTACATTTGTATCCCTGCTACTAACTCCTTATAATGAGCCTAACTGAAGCCAAATAATTAACTTAAATAAAAAAAGAAAAAGTTAAAAAATATAAAATAAATCTCCCCCCCCCCTCCACACACTCCCAAGAATACTACCAATGCTTTACTTTGTCCATACATATTCAAATTAGGCCCTCAGTGTTGCATATAAACACAAAGGGAAGTAACTAAAGAATTTCACAAAGATTTACTTTCCTTTACCTCATATAAAGTCAGATCAAACCCATAAGTATCTTAAATTATTTTCTCATTCACAAAGACTAAAGCAGCCAGGAGAGAGAATATTTAATTCCAGACATCTAATAAATATTCCAGGAGAGGTTATTTTAATCTTTAATCTATTTTAATCTTTAAAAAAAATATCATCAGATAACTAGACATATGAATACATGAAAAAGTATCATCTTTAGAATGAGGTCTATATGCATCTTAGATCGAACAATACTAATGGGACTATTGTTTTTCAAGAGTTACTATTTTTGAGATTTGCTCTTTAGCTACCCTCCCTTGGCTTTTCTTTATGTTTGATGTCATGGATCAAAATTAGGATCATCTGTCTATATCTTAGGATAAGAATTATTTAAACTCCTTCTGTATGATAAAAAAAATATTATTTGCTTAAAGAATACTTATGTTCACCCTTTACTCCATCACCAAGCTAATATACATTAAATGAACTAACCACCGGTAAAAGTATGAGTGTATAACAATCAGAACATTTTGCTTTAAAACGTCTCAATGTTTATGATACACTTACAAACTATCAAATGGCAATGAGTTACAAATTCCATAACACAGCAATGAGTTACATTTTCTATAACACAGCAATGAGTTACATTTTCTATAACACAGCAATGATTTACATTTTCTATAATACAGCAATGATTTACATTTTCCATAACACAGCAATGACTTACATTTTCCTATTACATAGAGATGACTTACATTTCCTATCACATACAGATGACTTACATTTTGCTGTCACATACAGATGACTTACATTTTGCTGTCACATACAGATGACTTACATTTTGCTATCACATACAGATGACTTACATTTTGCTGTCACATACAGATGACTTACATTTTCCTATCACATAGAAATGATCTACATTTTTCTGTTAAATAGAAATTTAGAGAGTTTATCAAATAGAGATGAGTTACATTTTTATCACATAGAGATGAGTTACATTTTCTTATCACATAGAGATGAGTTACATTTTTCTGTCACATAGAGATGAGTTACATTTTATTATCAATTAAGATGAATTAAATTTTCTTATCACATAGCAATGAGTTATATCACATGGAGATGAGTTACATTTTTCTGTCATATAGCATTGAGTTACATTTCTTATCACTTACAGCAGACCACTCGCTGGGTATCCAGACAGCTGGACACAGGACATTAACATTACAAGCAATTGTATCAGCAGGTCTGCGGTCAACTGGGCAGTCCCTATCATCTAGAACAACCTCCTGGCCATCTCGGTCTTGCACGCACTGAATAGTTCGATTTTGAGTTCCTCCACCACAGGTCTTGGAACAACTGCCATATTCACCCACATGCCAACTATAAAAGACAGGAAAAAATCAGTAGAAGTGAAATAAAGTGCAGTGTTCAACCATACACCAAGACAGGAAGAAAATCAGTAAAAAAAAGTTAAATAAAATGCAGTGTTCGCCAACACACCAACTCCCAAAATTAGGTGGAAAAATAAAATAAAAGGCAGTGTTCATCCAAATACCAACTATGAAAGAGAATGAAAATCAGTAGAAGAAATGAATAAAATGCTATTGTTCATCTATATGTTAGCTACAAAAGATAGAATTACATTCAGTGAAATACATTGCTGTATTCACCCACAAACCAAGGGCAAAGGCTTATAAGTAAAAAGTATTGGAAAACTTGAAATAAGAGCAGTGCTATATTTGTCCATACAAAAAATAAAAAGGATTAGATGACAATCAAAGGAAAAATTGGAATGCTGTACAAATTCATGTTAGCAGTGACACTGAATTCTACCATTGACAGAAATATACACACTGAATATCAAGGATAAATAGTTTATGTTGTTAAAAAAATATCAGTAAGAATATATTTTAAAAAATTATCAACAAAAATATATTTTATATGTTGATACCCCAATTTTACTTAATTCTAAATGTGAAAAATTGTTTTATAGTTAAGTGTTATAGGATGAGATTGCATCTTTTACTCCTTAAGTGACAAAAAAATGTAATAGCATCATGGTGTTTAAGTTTGTAGAAGTTTTGACCATTTTACCTTTTTGTTAATATGTGCCCAAGTACACATGCACTATTAGCTACTTCATGGGATACTTTTTGTTACCATGTGCCAAGTACACTTGTACTATTAGCTACTTCCTGGGATAATTTTTGTTACTATGTGCCAAGTACACATGCACTATTAGCTACTTCATGGGATAATTTTTGTGACCCGGTCTAGGAGAGATCACACAGTACAATGCAGATTTTGTTCAATCTCTATCTAATCATGACATCTTTGTTCTGTCTATTCAGGATGATTCTATCTAACTAATCAAGACATCTTTGCTCTATTTAGTCATGACAAATTTGTTCTATCTCAAAATTGTTATATCCAATTTAAAAGACTTTTCTCTAATTGTCATGGCAACTATGCCCTCTCTAGTCATAACAACATCATTGTATCTAGTCAAGACAATATTGCTGTATCTAACAATTGTTCTAACTAGTCATGACAACAGTGTTATATCTAGTCATGACAATATTGTTGTATCTAGTCAAGACAATATTGCTGTATCTAACAACTGACAATATTGTTGTATCTAATAACTGTTCTGTCTAGTCATGACAACTTTGCTCTATCTAGTCATGACAAGCATATGTTAAGACTATAAAGTATGATCTTAAAGAATTATATTTTTAATAAAAATATTATTAAAAATATAAATACAAAGTTATAATATAAAATACACTCTATAAAAAAAAGTCATACCATCCATAATAATATGACTATGAAACCAAAGTAACCCCCCAAAATATCCAACAAAAATTTAAAAGTAAAAATTCTATACTCTTAAAAAATTATATCTCCAAAATGAAAACATGAAAATACAAACAATGTAAAAATAAGAATAATAATGCAGTAGAGAGCAAAAAAGAATAATATTTGCATCATGATAACAAAAACAAGAACAACATAGCATAAAGTTTTAAAATAACAAAAAGAAGAACAATGGCCTCATTAAACATGACAACAAGAAGAGAAAGTCTTGTCTTGGTGCAGTACCTCGGGGGACATGCCTGATTGTTACAGGCAGCGCCATTCAAGTTTGGCTTTTGTCTCAAGTCACAGAAATGGTCATCCACTTCTGCTCCTGTGCTTTGCTGCGTGCATGTGATGATCTTCTCAAACACACCTGGAAGGCACAAAATTATGTAAGATCTATATATTAAAGCACTGATATAACTGTTTCAGGTATATATGAATGAACCGTTTTATAATAAAGTACTAATATAACTGTTTCAGTTATTTATGAATGAACTGTTTAATAAAGCACTGATATAACTGTTTCAGCTATTTATGAATGAACTGTTTAATAAAGTACTGATTTAACCGTTGTGTGCTGTACATAACTAATGATTTGCTCATCTTCAACAACCAATTGTGAATGAATCATGAATGAATGCACTGATTTAACTTATTTGCAATGTATTGGACTGATTGGTCTGACAAATAAATAGAACATTTATGGTCAGATGGTCCATCAGTATGACCGCATTAAAAAATTCCACAGTTTGGAAAAAACATATTAGTAGTGTACAAAGGGAAACAACTCTCCCAATACTCATAAGCATTCTCTCATTGTAGATTTTCTCTCTTTGACCATAATCATAGTGTTGCACCCAAGGAAGTTTAATTCAAACATGAGATACACTGGATAAGGAGGGAAAAAATAGTGATAACTATATCTGCCACTGATATTCAAAACATTCTTATGCCATAATTGATTTCTGAATAAATAAACTTTTATAGTGTACTTTTCTGATGGGAAAATGAAATAATTAAATAAAATCCATGATACTTGTATGGTTAAATAAAGTTTTTACAATTACAGTTGCTGAGATAGTGTTGAGTACAAATTTACTCTTTTTACATAAGCCTTTAAACATTTCAAACAATTTTCTTTTAGAGTTTCAAATGCTTTACAAAGTTAACTAATTAGTACATAATTAAAAGTACATAATTAACCATGCAGATACAGTCTTAGGATAGTCACAAAACATTTGATAAAGAGTGGTAAAATCTCACCTCCACCACAAGATTTTGAACATGCTCCATTGCGGTCATGCCACTGATAGTCACTGATAACAGTCTCAGAGACATAATACTCATAAGAAATCTCTGGTGAAACACCAGCATAGCCATCACCATAATTTCGCCATACCTGTGGCCAGAAAAAGTCAGAAATAAAAGCTTGCTTTTGAAATGAGTTCTGTGCAGCATAACTACCACCATAGAAATATTATTATAATTAAAACTCTCAGAGATAAATAAAGGATCATTTTAGTTAACACCCTCAATGACAAGTGAATAATTACTATCATTATAATTAACACCCTTCCTGACAAGTGTTGGATTATTAGTATCACTGATTTAGTCTTTCTTGTCAGCATATTTAAATCCTCAAATGGAGTTAACTTAGATTATACATCTTCTAAAAAATAAGAGAGAAAATATAACGACAGGAAATACAGTCCAGACATGAATTACAATGTGGCCATTTGAAGTCAGAACCTTAGAGAATAATTTTGTGCAGGAAAGAACCAGGATGGTGGTACCAATTTTCTGCAAAGTTGTGTTCTATAGTTTGATTCAAATAAACTTAAAATTTTGAAAGTAGAGTTAAAAAAATCAAATTAAATTAAGAGATTTTTAAAATGAAAACTTCAAATTAACTACTATCTCTAATTATTTTACAATCAGGGTGCAATTGACACTCTCATGAAGGGGAAAAATACAACTAAGTTCAAACCCTCATTACCCACCCTGTGCCCAGACCTCATGCCATTCAGTTTCCACAGCTGTTGAAACTTACATGCAGTATTTAATTTAAAATACTCTGAATAAAACTGTAAAATTAATCAGTACCATTCAATCTGCTCAGCATGACAATGCAAGGAATCAAGGACAAGACAATAGGCTGAACATGTCAACAAAAGAGTTCATTTAAGAATATGTAAATTTGCTCTTACCTGGCCTTCAACAGGGACAGACAATGGTCCAACAATAGTAATTTTTTCATCAGGAGTTCTTTCATATTTAATGGCCATTCCATTACTGTAGTATGTGCCAGCACCTTCATTATTGCGTCCATCATCATTAAACACTCGTTGGTTTCCAATTTTGATAGCTTTAACAAACCAAAGTCCACTGTCATTTGAATACACACTAGTTTTTTGGTTTTGATACTATAATAAAACAAAATGCACAACCATTTAAATATAGACCAGCTTTTGGTTTTGACAGCTATAACAAATGAAACACTAGTTTTTGGTTTTGATAGCTTTAACAAACCAAGCACTCACTAGATTTTGATAGTTATAACAAACTTAAAGTCCATTGCAATTTAAATACTTACTAGATTAGTTTCTGAAAGTTAGGATAGCCAAAGCCCACTGCCATTTAAATACATGTACATATTAACTTTTGATTTGACAGCTATAACAAACCAAAGTCTACTGTAATTTCAATACCCACTAGTTTTTGGTTCTGATAGCTATAACAAACCAAACTCTATTGCTATTTAAATATACACTAGCTTTTGGGTTTGATAGCTATAGCAAATTAAAGTCCACTGCCATTTAAATACACACTAATGTTTGATTTTGACAGCCATAACATATCACACTACACTGCCATTTAAACACTCACTAGCTATTGGTTTTGACAGCTATAACATACCAAACTACACTGCCATTTAAACACTCACTAGCTATTGGTTTTGACAGCTATAACATACCAAACTACACTGCCATTTAAACACTCACTAGCTATTGGTTTTGACAGCTATAACATACCAAACTACACTGCCATTTAAACACTCACTAGCTATTGGTTTTGACAGCTATAACAAACCAAACTACACTGCCATTTAAACACTCACTAGCTATTGGTTTTGACAGCTATAACATACCAAACTACACTGCCATTTAAACACTCACTAGCTATTGGTTTTGACAGCTATAACAAACCAAACTACACTGCCATTTAAACATCACTAGCTATTGGTTTTGACAGCTATAACAAACCAACCTCTACTGCAATTTAAATGCACACTAACTCTTGGTTGTGATAGCTATAACTAACCTAAAGTCCACTTCAATTTAAACATTCACTAGATTTTGGTTTCTGATAGCTATAACAAACCAAAGTCCACCATTATTTAAAATCTTATGTTTATTTTTTTGTTCTTTAAAAAAAATCAAGATGATTTACAATAGTCCTTATTTCTAATTAACAAAATGTTAATTGACAAAGTGCTATTTAACAAAAGCAAGGAATCGTATGTACATGCAGTTAGTACAAAGCATGATACCTTGTTACCATGAAGTGTTCATTATACTGGAAACCCTTGAACTAGATGGCCTATTCTAGTACAATCACATGTACAGAAGAAATACAAGACTAAAAAACTAGGACTGCCCATTTTAACGATTAATCTTCCAATTATTCGCTAAGAAATTTTACTGATTAATTTATTTCATGACGATTAAATTTCAACTAATTTTCTTGTTGCTTACTGAAGCAATGCCGATATTTAGTTGCACCGGAAGTTTTTATTTCTTATTATTTTTTACTGCCAAAATGGCTGATTCTAAGATGAAAGATTATAAGCCGGTTAAAGGCAAATTGCATGACTGGTTTGGTTTTAAAGTAGATGACAACAACAAAGTTATTAAAGGTGAGAATGTATACAGTTTCACTGTGATAAAGTCTTCGCTTTTTGTGGCCCAAATACGTCGATGACATACCACAAGTTAGTCTGCTTAAAAGACTGGTTGAAATCTATCGAGTGACTGAGTGAACTGAACAATAACAGTACCAGAAGGATTAAATTTGAGTGTCATTTTGTTATCAATTTAGTTGTTTCTTTATCTTTTAATTAATCGTTAATTGTTGTAAGATTAATCAGCAAAGAAATCATTAATCGTTAACAGGCCTATAAAAAACTATTAATTAATTGTAAATTGTTGTAAGATTAATCGACAAAGAAATCATTAATCGTTAACAGCCCTATAAAAAAACTATTAATTAATCGTTAAGTATTGTAAGATAAATCAGCAAAGAAATCATTAATCGTTAACAGCTCTATCAAAAACTATTAATTAATCATTAATTGTTGTAAGATTAATCGGCAAAGAAATCATTAATCGTTAACAGCCCTATCAAAAACTATTAATAAGTAACCAGAATCCAGACTTAAGTACATATTTAAGAATATTTAAATAAAAACGCATAAGTAAATTTCTTTGAAAAATACCCACATAAATACATTTAAATATAAAAGTATGCACTTAAGTACATTTAAATAACAAGATAAACATACATTTAAAAAATAACAAGACTTAAGTACATTTAAATAAAAAGACAGAAATACATTTAAATAAAAAGACAGAAGTACATTTAAATAAAAAGACAGAAGTACATTTAAATAAAAAGACAGAAGTACATTGAACTAAAAAGACAGAAGTACTTACATTTAAATAGAAGTACATACATAAGTACATTTAAATAAAAGTACATAGATAAATATGTTTAAATAAAAGTACATACCCATCTGTGTGAACTTGTTTGTGTTAATGATCATAACAGATGTTGCTCCAACTGGCATGGTGACAAAAGTCACATATTCTGGATAAAAGACATTTTGAGGAAAATAGTAAAAGTATAAGTGAACAGTACCAACCAGGAATATAATTTCATGAACCAAGGATTGCAATAGTACAATGTTTTCTCCTTGGCAGAAGAACTAGAAATTAAATGACAAATGAGAAAAGTGGTTGCAAATAATGTAACATGATAGTGACTGTTAATGTAAACATCATTTCAAAATCAACAATATATGGTTCAGAGATGAACCCCAAATTGTTAATTCACTCACGATTTTGTTGACCCTCAGTGTATCTGCCTGACATCTTTTGACATGTGTTGCTCTGACCTCCACATACACCACAAAGGTCATACTGGAAGGTGGAGTTCGACTTCCCATCACATCCAAATTCCTAAACAATGGAAAGTGTAGAAAAACGGCCAATCACATAAACAAATGAAATACAAATGATAATAAAGGCAATGAGTACTAAGGGATAGTCATTATGATTATAATAATCATTATACATTACTATAATCATTACAGAACTGTCAATGAATTTATTTTATTCACCGCATCCCTGAACTATCCATAAATATGTTCATCCTCTCATCCATTTGCAAGAAAGCAGATTTATACAAAGGTGTATGTGTTTATGCTAATGTAAACAAAGACATTTAATCCCTCTCTAAGCTCTCATTTTCTTTATCATCTTTGGGTAAATGGCGAGAGATGAAGATATTATAATCATTTGGTCACTCTTCCTTTTTACTATCACCTTCTTACAGTCATACAACACTATACAATTAAGTATCACTTTGTTAAGTTCATGCAGCCCTCTAAGATTAATGCTCTTTCTTTGTATGGTGTGAGTGACTAAATCCTGTCTGTATTGGTGATTTTGCCAGTAACGCACTGTTCAATCTTATATATGCGGTAACACAATTTCACTATTTCATGATAGAACATACTCTACACATGTGCTAACAACCCATCTTTGTGTAAGGAGCAACTTATCATAAGTGCTTTGCTATGAAGTTATGAACTATGAAATTATCACTAGTGCTAGCAGCACAACTTTGTTATGAGGATTTAACATCTCACACATGCTAGAAATACAACTTTTCTATGAAGATGTAACATCTCACATGTGCTAGAAACACAACTTTGCTATGAAGATGTAGCATCTCACACATGCTAGAAATACAACTTTTCTATGAAGATGTAACATCTCACATGTGCTAGAAATACAACTTTTCTATGAAGATGTAACATCTCACATGTGCTAGAAATACAACTTTGCCATAAGGAAGAAACAGCACAGGTAATAGAAACAGTTTTTCTATATTTTGCTGCCAGGAAGGAACTTAGCGCACATGATAGAAATAGATTTTTTTCTATAAATGGGAGGAACATACCACACATGTGCCAGCAACACATCGACCATAGGAAGAACTCTCTGGTGTACATATGGTGCCATCTTGATACACATTCTTGTTGTTGAGGGTACGCAGAGCAACCGTGCGCTGGCCTTCTACACGGCAGTGTAACTCACATTGCTGTGTACCTGTTTACCAAAAAAGCCCAAGAGTGATGTCACTGATAATGAGTGAGTTGAGTTATACTATAATTATTTTACAGGGTTTCGTAACTTGCACTGATTGCCATAATAACTAAATAGTGATAAAATCAGTCAGCGCAGGTAACCAATCAAATGAAAGTATAATTCACAACAGAGAACCACATATGACAGCATTAATCAAAAGCAGGAATGAACTAAAAGCAGTAGATGATCCACAATCCAAACACGATGTATGTATCAATCAATCTACAATCAAAACACGATGTGTGTATCAATTAATCCACAATCCAAACATGATGTGTGTATCAATCAATCCACAATCCAAACACCATGTATATCAATCAATCCACAATCCAAACACCATGTATATCAATCAATCCACAATCCAAACACCATATGTGTATCAATCAACCCATGATCCAAACACTAAGCATGTGTTTATGAATTAGAATAGCCAAATATGTGCTATTACCTACAACCAACTAATTATTAAAACAGATAAGACATTTTTACTGTAATTCAATTGATTTTATTTTGGGGGCTTTGTTCACTAACCAACAACAAAGCAGACATTAACAGATAAAGATCAAACAACAAGTATAGTTGACAAGGGAGTATAGGAAAGGCAGCTAGTACAAACCTAAACAGATATGAAGCACCACAGCAAGAAAACAAAATCCAAAAAAACAGTTCCCCAAATCCTTCACCTTTCACTTTGTCATAACACCATTAAACAAAAGTTTCAGTTCATCAACATACTAATTACTTAGTATTTACAAACACTTCACACATTTATGAAAAATTATGCTCATACAACTTACCTCCTGTTTCAACTGGGACCCAACTGTAAGTACGGCCATTCAGAGGGATATTATTAGTTGCAGCACACTGACTTGCCTTGAAGTCACTTTGACTTGTATCACACTCCTAGAACATAATTAATATGTAATTCTGATACAGTTAAGTACTTATATTTTATCTATAATATCTTTTGCCACACTCCTAGACCAGACATCAATATGTAACTTTGATAAGTTAAATATTTATATTTCACCTATAATATCTACGATAACTATAAAACTTTTGCTACACTCCCAGACCAGACATTAATATGTAACACTGATAAGTAAGTACTTATATTTATAATATCTTCTGCCACACTCCTAGACCAGACATTAATATATAATACTGATAAATTAAGTACTTATATTTTATCTATAATATCTTTTGCCACACTCCTAGACCAGACATTAATATGTAACACTGATAAGTTAAGTACTTATATTTTATCTATAATACCTACAATAACTATAAAGCCTTTGTCACACTCCTAGGTGAGACATTAACATAAATTTGATAGCATTATGTATGTATGCTTCATTCACAATTTATACTGTCACACTCCTAGTCCAGACATTGTTAAAATAAATTTGAAAGAGTTCTGAATGTAAACTTTATTCACAGTTTCTATAAGTTAACAAGGCTTGTGTCACAGTTCTAGACTAAGCATTAACATGCACTGAAGACAGTGGAGACTATGTAGTCTGCTTCAAATGTCTCTCATTATAAAACACACTTTTGTACCTTCATGGAAGATAAGACAAATTTTTAAAAAACTGATCATTCAGTTTTGACAGAACTACATTTATCTAGGCAAATGAGACATTTAGCTCCACTGATTGTAACTAAATGCAGGGAAAAATCTGTCAAATTATTTTATAATCAGCAAATGCAAAGTTTGTTCCAAAGAGCTAAAACAAAAGAAACATATCTGTTAGATCTACAGAAATAAATGCCTGCAAACTCTCTGTGTTCTAAAGTCAGACAAATAAATATCTTAACTAGCACTGTTTTCTCTTCATAAAGAAACAAAAAATAGTTAGCTGCTCTACTTAAATTATTTGCATAGTCTCCATCTATATTCATTCCTAGAAAGTTTGTTGCCAATAATCAAATAAAATATAAAATAATATGACAATAAAGAGGCTCTAAAATTACACAATTAAATAGCCGTTTTACTACTGTTGTCTCATTACAGATCTTCCTATCTACAATTTTAAAATTAAGCCTTCAGTCTATAGCTGACATATTACTGCTTGAGAAAAATTACTAAAGTGAAAACAATAAAAACATGTCAAACCACTGTTGGGTACTTTATGATTATATCTATCTATCTATCTATATCTATCTATTTATCTATATCTATCTATCTATCTATCTATCTATCTATATATATATAAAACCTACAGAGTATATTTGCATTAATAAACATATGTAGCAAAGCCTTTTTTCAGTGCAAGTGTACCTGCATATTGCAGAGCTCAGCCAGTATTTCTGATCCTTCACAGTTTCTACCACCCAGTCTTGGTCTGTAAATTAGGAGTTGGTCAAATTAGACAGTTGTATCATTTCTTAGTAAGTGTCAGATAAATTGTTTAACTTTTATGAAATGTGATAAGCTCTTTACTCTCATAAAGATTCAATGTTTTGATGAATAGCAGAATATTATTACAATAATATAATCTAAATAAAAATTGCTCTCTTATAATTTGTCAAATTGCCCCATATATTTATACAAAACAATTAATTTGTTTGTTTTTTATAGAGTTAATTTTATAATTCCATTATATATATATCAGAAGTTGTAATCTGTGAAAAATGTTATTGTGTTAAATCAATAATGCACTCTATGTGCATTACACACACACACACACACACACACTTGAAATAAGTGTGCATACAAGAAAAGTTAATGTTCTCTTGTCAGAAGTTCTAATGTCCTTAGATTAAAAATGCACCAAGGTACATGCATTCACCAGGCAAAAGTACATCATTGAAATATGTACCCTCAAACAAGTATGACAATAACTCATCTCCAGTTCCTTAATTAACTGTTACCCATGAAACTATAAGGCAATGACCTAAAATATACATATATACCAAACTTCTTTTTTCAATAACATAATTCTCACAAAGCCAAATAGCAAACAGACAAAACTTACTTAGGGTTATCACACTTTCGCTTCCTGAAGCGAACCCCACCACCACAGGAAAGTGAGCATGGTGACCACTGGGGCTCCCAGTCAGACCAACCACCATCTTGTGGAGGTGGACCATCAGGACCAATGTCAACACACTGACCATGCATGCAGTACTGTAAAACACACATCAAAAGTTGATTAGTCAATTATTATTCAATTTATGCTTCTTGATTATACATGATGATGATGATGATGATGATGATAATAATAAAGAATTTATTAGAGCATTCTATCTTCACAACATCAACCACAAAGCAGTAAAAATTTTAGTAACAGAGTACATTTGAAGGTAAACAAAGACAGAGAGAAAACAAAAGGGAGAAAACCAAACTAAAGAAAACCAAAAGGGAGAAAACCGAAGGAGAGAGAAACCAAAAGGGAGAAAACCAAGAGAGAGGAAACCAAGAGAGAGGAAACCAAGAGAGAGAGGAAACTAAAAGAGAGAAAACCAAAGGCGAGAAAACTAAACTTGTAGGTGGGAAAAAATGAGATACCTTTCTGTCCCCACACATGGTTCCATCCATTCGTGGCACGGAGTCCCCTTTGCAGGTTGCAGCATTCCCTGGATCAAAGCAAACCAGTCTGGCACACTCATCCTGCTCACAAATAAATAAATATCTATACATTACAACTATCTCATGAATACAGAAGACTACAGGATGAATATGAAGCCTGATTTTAACTCTCTCAACAACAATAAATAAATATCTGTAAATTACAACTGCCTCCTGAACACAAAACTACAGGATGAATATGAAGAATGATTTGAACTCTCTCATAAACAATAAATAAATATCTATAAATTATAAGTACCTCATGAATACAGAAGACTACAAGGATGAATATGAAAACTGATTTTAACTCTTTCAACAACAATAAACTTATCTTAATGATTGTTCTTTAACAATTAACAGTTTATTTACACATACGATTTTATCTTAACAATAGCATTTTGTTTGTTTTCTTAAGAATTTTTTTCCTTTATTTCAGTGCTGTGGGCACTACTCCTGAGAAGGTATTTCTCTTCATAAGTCAGGATAGTCTATGTGATGCTTGCTATACAATAGTTTTACCTCCCTTGGAAAAGGAAGCTAACATTGTTAATGCAGATGTATATTTTATAGATCAGAACTTGATTTAGTGCTTGTTGTTAACAAGAACACATAAGATGTAGCTTGAAATGGACAATTCCAATTTTTAAATAACAAAATAAAAAAGAAAAGAAAGAAAAGAAAAGAAAGAAAAGAAGAAAGAATGAACTAACCCCACCATATTGCTGCACCAATGTTGTCCCCTCACAAATGGTTGAACCTTCACCTAAATACAATATGCATTGGTCATTTCCATCAAACACGACACCAGGCAAGTCTTTAGGTAAAGCCAAAGTGGCTTGTGGGACGTCATTCAGACAGGAGGACTTTTCAGAACTGTAAATAAGCAGCAGTTTATAATATTTTAAAAACTCATCAATAACTCATAGTACATCATTATAAAGTTACCGTCTTTTTACAATAGTTTTTGTTCATCTTTTATCTTTAATATATACAATTATGCATTTGTTTTATTATAATAATCTCTTATAATATTCTTTCATCATCATCATATCATGGGAAAAAACCCAACAAGATAGTTAACTATTTATAAATCACTGGACTAGTTAACAACACAATCACTGAAAAATAACAAAAGATAAACAATTTTTTTTCACAGTCTATCACATTAATAAAGCACTTATGTGACTATGATAACACAACATTACAGAGATTTTGAGCAACAAGGGGAGTAATCCATTTCTACTGTTATTTTTGATATAACTATAAGGATCCAAACTGTGAGCATGCTTACTTTGAGAATATATCTTGAGTAAGTGGTTAATTTATGTTTGTTGTTTAACTGTTTCATGTACACACACAGATACACACACACACACACACACACACACACACACACACACACAAACACACATGGGAGCTGTAGTATTCTAGTTAAAGCAGTATTAACTTAAGGGGTATGAAAGCAACAATGAAATAGGCTGTACATATTAATGGTTCTAGCTGTGGTGTTATTACCTCTGTTCTCCAAGAAATGAGTGTTACCCTGACTTATTACTTCTGAGGAATGTAGTATTACTTACTATCAATCTAAGAGGAAAGGTTAATACTTTCTTGTTACACCTATGTGATAAAAGATTTACAACATAATGCAATGCAAGATGTATTGGCTTTACATATCAATGTAAAAGTAAAGTAATATTTTCTTGTTATTCCCATTAAATACAAGTTATAAAGGTAATCATATTTAGAAGTAGGAGCCTATTTTTTATTACCAATGTCACAAAAGATTTACAGAAGTGTTTCCCAAAGAGTGAACTGTGGCACTCACAGGGGTGTTGCAGGAGGAAAACAGAATTGCACTAACATAAATACAATTAGTAGGTGTTTTCTGATTTTGGGCACTGTTGAAAAAATCCTGATATAAAATTAAAGGCACTGTGAACCAAGAAAGTTTGGGAACCACTGATTTACAGGCTACTGTCTTGTTACACCAATGTAAAACAAGATTTACAGGCTATTGTCTTGTTACACCAATGTAAAACAAGATTTACAGGCTATTGTCTTGTTACAACAATGTAAAACAAGATTTACAGACTATTTGTATGTCATACAAAATCTTCAGGCTATTATCTTAGCTCACCAATGTAAAATTTGCAGACTATTTCTTGCCACACGAAATCAAGGTTTGTGGACTATAGTCTAGTTACATCCATATAAATCTTTACTTCGAAGCTGTTTAATCACTAAAATTAATTAAGACGGCTAGAAATAAATAAAGGAGTAACAGACAAAAGTACATAATCATGCAAGTTCATAAGTAAGCAAGATAATTATTAAGAAAATTACAACATTGATGTACACTTACGCCAGGAAATTGTTCAAAGCGTCCCGACTGCATGTGGACCAGGACATAGCTGTGCTCCCTCCACCACCCATGTTTGACATGACATATTTGTTGTTTTCGCAAGAGTTGTCTGCTCCATCATGAGACATGCCCAGTCTAGCAGTCAAATGTTGTGGTTTAATGTTAGTCACACACATACACACACATGCACACATGCATGCATGCATGCACGCACACACACACACACACACACACACACACACACACACACACACACACGTTTCATGAATCATACAAGAAGAGTTTACTTATACTGAATAAACTTGTTTAGTAAACTTTAGTAAACTTTAATGTGAACATTAAAGACAAATTCTAACTTCTACAGACAGAATATTGTCATTATAACTTTTCAAAATATTATTGTTAAATACTCTCTGACTCTAAATGCATTAAGAAGGCAGAAAATGAACAGAACAGAAAATAACTGTTTTAACAAAAAGGATGACTAAGGGAAATAAACAAGTTCACTTACAAATGCCCAGTTTCATGAGCCAGAGTTATGCCAACTGACAACCCAGTGTCCTGGTTGTATGAGCAACGTGTTTTTGTTCCACACATACCTGAGACCGTTGCATAACCTGTTGTGTCACGCACATGGGCATGGACAAGATCCAGTCTGGAAAAGAAGCAGAGGTTTTAATGTAAATCTACCAAACCAAATCTTGAAGAGCATTTTACATGCCAGTAGTACTCTGGTGTGTGCTAAGCCTCCAATCTATATGACAATAATGCACTTGCAAACATTTTAATTAATTTTAATATTACCTGCTAATCAGGGCAGCACCATCATAGTGGAGAGGATTGTTATCATCAGCAGGGTTCTGTTTCTCCTGCCAGTCACAGAAGCTATTCAGTGTGACATCGGTATCTTCTTCAATCACTAAGCCTACCTGTGACAAGGAAAGGAATTAGTGTAATCAACCTGACGCAAGGAAAGAAATTAACCTAATCAACCTGTAGCAAGGAAAGAAATTAACTTAATCAACCTGTAGCAAGGAAAGAAATTAACTTAATCAACCTGTAGCAAGGAAAGAAATTAACTTAATCAACCTGTAGCAAGAAAAGAAATTAACTTAATCAACCTGTAGCAAGGAAAGAAATTAACACAAAATCAACCTGTATCAATGAAAGGAATTAACACAATCAACCTGTAGCAAGGAAAGAAATTAACACAAAATCAACCTGTATCAATGAAAGGAATTAACAAAATCAACCTGTAGCAAGGAAAGGAATTACTTTAATCAACTTGTAACAAGGAAAGAAATTAACATAATCAACCTGTAGCAAGGAGAGGAATTAACTTAATCAACCTGTAGCAAGGAGAGGAATTAACTTAATCAGCCTGTAGCAAGGAGAGGAATTAACTTAATCAGCCTGTAGCAAGGAGAGGAATTAACTTAATCAGCCTGTAGCAAGGAAAGGAATTAATATAAATCAACCTGTAACAAGGAAAGGAATTAATGTAACCAACTTGAAACAAGGATATTAAATAATACATTTTGAATTAATGTAACATTTTGAAATAATGTAATGTCATTATCCTCTTTGATTAGTAAGTCTGCCTGTAACAAGGAAATGAAATAATTAACTGTCATATACATATGCTAGTAACATTGACATGGATATGATGTAATACCATCTCCCAATGAGCAGGAAATAATTTGTCAGAAGCCTGCCAGTGACAAGGAAATGAAATAATGTGATACCAAGCCTGCCTGTGACAAGGCAATGAAATAATGTAATGTTAGAAGCCTCCATATGACAAGAAATTACATAATGCAAAGTATGCATGCTAATGAGTTTGACATGGTTATGAAATAATGAAATGTCAGTGTGTAATCTTGAATCAATAAGTTTGTCTGGTGTGACAAGGAAAATGAATCATGTGATGTCACAATCTTACCTATGACAAGAAAATGAAAAAATGTCACCATCAGAAGTTTCTTAGTGATGATACAAGAAAATGAAAGTATGCAATGTCAGAAGTCTGCACGGGACAAAGAAATGAAAGAATATATCTGCTTGTGACAAGGAACAGGGTATAACAGCATACTTGAAGAAATATATCACAAATAAAAGCAGGAAAAGACCTTTCAGGTGATAAATATTTATATGTACATGGGCTGGTTACTAACTTGATCTTCCTCCAAAATCTGGATTTTCACAACAGTCAGATGAACCATTGTGCCCAGGGATGGATCTGCCAAGATTCTAGAAGCCTGTAGAATAAAAAGATACTGAATATCAATTCTTTATGAAATGCACTCTTGGATTTTAAAAATACTACTGCTTACAAAAAGCTCTTAAGGATAAAAATTCTGCAGACCATCTGTACAATTTACTAATAGGTAACTAACTGCTAGCAGAAAGAAGAACCACTACTACCACCACCAACAACAACTAACAAAAGGAAGAAATAATGTATTTGTTTAAACTATTCAAACAGATAGATTTTGATAAAGGCAATTTTTATCTTGCAAGGACATATAAACATCAATTGGGTAGACAACTCATGCCACTGAAAGTTTAGTAATAGAAATGGTTAATTATATGGGTCTAGTTTAAATAAATAAAACAAATAAAACTGGTGTTTCCTTTACTCCATGAGAAAAATGTCCTCAAATAAAGTGCTAGAATAAATACTGGTAAAATTCATTTTTCCAATTGAAAAACAGTGTTGGAAAGTAATTAAATGCTTCGAGAAATAAAATATTTCTTTGAACTAAGCACAAAATCTTCACTCAGAAATGAAAGATCAGACCACCGGAAGTCTGAGAATAAATTAAGTGCATTCTCAAGTTACTCACCACATTGACAACAGTCAGCAAATAGTCTTGGAGTTTATTTCCATATTCTGTGTGCATAGTCTTGTCTGCTACTATCAACATTTCTATGTACTTGTCACCCACAGCACGACGAATTCGTACATTGTCTGACTCATAGCCTGTCAATTTGACCACATCTGAAAGCATGATGACAAACAGATAAACATGATAATAAGGTGTTATTATTACCAAAGCCTTGCATAAATAATGATTACAGGTAGATTTCTCTTGCTGGTAAAAGTGGTCTTTGATTACGAAAGCTTGACACAAAGAATATTTACAGGTGGATTCTGGGTAAATTGCTAAAAATGCTTACCTACATTAGTGTTTTTGAACGAGAGCCCAGATTTTTATGTGAGTTTCTTTTACAACTGAACACAAACATAGATTTGATATTACCAAGATTGCAAAGGCTAGAATCATGCTTTTTGAAATCTAGTTATTAATTACTTAATGAATATTAAACAAAAATTAACTGATTTCGAAAACAGTAAGAATATCTGTTTTCATGTGCACATTAAAACTTGATGTTAAATCATACATGAAGTAATCCCTTGTACTTTTGCTAATAAAGAATGTCTGTTTTACTATTTTCTGAGTAGTATGTTAAAGTTTAGTGATGATAATAACTCCACAGAGCTTGATCTAATGGTGACATTTAGTGATGATAATTAACTCCACAGAGCTTGATCTAATGGTGACATGTTGACAATGCTGACATAATGTGTAATGATATACCTTGTGTCGCACACATTCTGTTTGGAACAGCTCGCTTATAAATAATGTGAGGGTTGGCGACATAAACACTGCGTTGTGCTCGTAATTTGTGTTCTGATTTAACTGGCTGGATCCACAGATCGTAATCACGATCTGGCAGGCGAATAAGTCCATGCTAGAGGTAGAAACATACATAAAAAGCAATTGTTTCAAATTAGTTTACCACTAAAAGGAATCCCCCCCCCCACCGAAGAATAATATTTTGTGAATTTTTTTTTAATAAAAACTAAAACTTCTCTCTTTTCAATGATTAATAAATGCAACCAAAGACTTCATAAATTAGTTGAGTTTGATTAAGACCTTATTTCTGATGGCAAATAAATAGAATTTTCTCCAAAACTACAAAGTACTCTTAACAGTATTATATACTGTAATTCTTTAAAAAAGCTTTATATTATTGTTCGTCTTTCAGCCACTTATTCTAATGACCACAATCTTGAAATAAAGGTTGCTGATAATGACTGGTACTTGATCGATAAGATGATGTCAAAATGGTCACCATTTCATTCACATACATAACTAATAAAAACTTATAACTTCTCCTCTGTATTGTACTATTTGTTCCCGTTAAATTGTTACTCATCAGAGTTGGCATTTTGTGTTTTCTGTGAAGTGAGAAAAGTCACTGAAACAGTTCCAAAGAATAGAGAAAAAAATATACAAATAAGAAGACTACACAATTAAAAAAAACCTATCTAGCTTACCAAACCATTGCAAGTGCTGACAGAAACCTCAGAACCATTGTGAGCCAGTGATTTCCCTTGGTAATAACAATCTTGCTCGTTAATGGGGCAATGGCGAACCGATTTTGTTCCATTGGCTTTCAGAGAGTGCACCAAACAACCTAGGGAAAGGAAAAACACATTTCTTAGAAAAATAAAGAAATTTAACAACTATAATTATTAGTAACTGCATTTTTTCTGATATAAAATGAAGCATCGCCAGGAATTTGAAAATTATTCCTAGAGGCCAAATTATAGAAAATATCTAATAGCCTACCCTGAAAGGGGATGGGGGGAAGAGATCAACATTAGTGTTTTACTTGAGGCAGGCAGCTCCCTAGAATTCAGTAAGGGGAGCTAACTTCCACTAAAGCTAAACCACAAAATGATGACGTCAAACTAATGAAAAGTTCTACAGCCCTTGTAATTTTCCTATAATGCCTGTTTAAATACTTTCTGAGTAGTCTATGGAAACTAAGTCAAAGTTTAAAGATAGCAATTAACTTTATAATACTAATGATATCATGATTTAATTAATGATATTACAAATTCAAGCTATTCTGTGTGGTTGATTTTATTTTATATTTTATTTTATTCTGATATCACAAATTCCGATTGGGATTAGTTTATACTACATATTTTCTTTTGTACTCACGATTTTATGACGTCATTAGTTTGAATTTGTGACATCATACAATCGGAAAGACAGAGGAGTTTGATGTATTACATTATAAAATCGTGATCTCTGATATACACATAGCCTGACCGTCCACCAGCAAATATCAGATACGAAAACTCCTGGAAAAAGGGGGCAGGCCTACTATAAAAGTAGTTCACTCAAACAAAATAGACCTATTCAATGCAGAAAGCACTACATATAACAAGTGTTAAGCGATTAAAGCAAGTAAACATGCACTGCAACAGGAAACTCGAATTGCTTTATACACACACTGTACCAAATAGAGTGTGATCAAAAGGCTTTCATCTATCGACGTTGTGGCTAAAAGGCTTTCATCAACACAAACTAGTTAACAGTGATGTAGAAGGAAATGAGTAAGTTTTTTTTTTTATGTATGAAAAACTGCTGAAATATAAAACATTTCTACATTTCAATATTAAGATTAGTCACAACACTAACATTAAACTGTTTTGTGGCATCACTGAAGAAGAACAGAAGTACCATACACCATTATTGTTAAAACTCCTCCTTAAAACACTATACGCTCCCGGTCTCTCCTTGTTTTAATATTCGCAATTCAAGGACTCAGTTAAAAATGAAAATACAGAAATATATACAAATAAAATCTGTTATAGTCAAGCAAATCCAAATCTCCATCTGACGATGAGTTTCAAAAGCCCCCATATCGCTCACTCACTCACTCACTCACCCACTCACTCACCCACTCACTCACCCACCCACTCACTCACTCACTCACTCACTCACTCACTCACTCGCTCTGACATATATATTATATTGTTTACCCATGACTGAGCACATAACAGTAGTCCGCAAGAAGATTGTTTATGTCACGTGAACTTAAATCACTGCCTAAACTGATTGCTTCGGTAGTGCCTAAATACCTGAGGTCATTCATTACCTTTCTATTATCTGGAATATTCACAGCAATCTTTACATCTGAGATACTTATATTGAAGTTCCTTTTAGAACATAAAAGATATATAAAAAAAGTAAATTTTTGACTTTAATTGCTGGCTTTTTCAAGTATTTCATTATGTCAATAATGCTAGAAAGACTTGTTCTGTTGCAAACCGCAAATCATTTAATTTACACATTATTTCTATCTTAAATAATTACATTACCAATAGCTTATCAATCTTGCCAGAGTGCAGAGTGTGTGTAAGCAACAGTCTTTTCCTCTTGTATACTGAGTGATACATTTAAGATATCTCTCTGTCATCTCTTAGAGCGTTGACACAATTTCCCAGGTCAAACTGATACGTCTACGGCATATTTGACATTTACGACACAACCTTACCAAGGTTTAAAATTAAATCAAAATTTGCTATAAAGTATTAGAATGCGATGAAATACTAGAATGTGATGAAATCTAGATTATGATGAAATACTAGAATGTGATGAAATACTAGATTATGATGAAATACAAGAATGTGATAAGTATTAGAATGTGATGAAATACTAGATTATGATGAAATACTAGAATGTGATGAAACACTAGATTATGATGAAATACTAGAATGTGATGAAATACTAGAATGTGATAAGTATTAGAATGTGATGAAATACTAGAATGTGATAAGTATTAAAATGTGATGAAATACTAGAATGTGATAAAGTACTAGAATTTGATAAAGTGCTAGAATGTGATAAAGTACTAGATATTGATAAAGTACTAGACTGTGATAAAATACTAGAATATGATACAACACTAGAATTTGATAAACTGTGTGTAATTGGTGAGCTCTTCTACCAAGACGTTTGCTGTGTTTAGATTCCAAGAACAATATGCTGTTCTTGGACCAATTTTGTCATCATGTGCTGTTCTTGCACCCATTCTGTCGTTCGGTGCTGTTCTCGGACCCATTTTGTCGCCCGGTGCTGTTCTCGGATCAATTCTGTCATCCGGTTCTGTTCTTACACCAATTCTGTCGTCAGGTTCTTATCTTGAACCAGTTCTGTTATCCAGTGCTGTTTTTGCACAAATTCCCTCATCCAGTGCTGTTCTTGTACCAATTTTGTGATCCAGTGAAGTTCTTGCACCAATTCTGCCATCCGGTTTTGATCTTGGACCATGTCTGTCATCCGGTTATGTTCTTGAACCAATTTTGACATCCGGTGCTATTTTTGCACCCATTCTGTAGTTCGGTGCTGTTCTCAGACCCATTCTGTCGCCCGGTGCTGTTCTCGGATCAATTCGTCACCCGGTTCACTTCTTGCACCAATTCTTTCGTCAGGTTCTGATCTTGCACTAGTTCTGTTCTTATACCAGTTCTGCAATTCAGTGCCTCTCTTGCACAAATTCTGTTATCCAATGCTGTTCTTGCAGCAATTCTGTCATCCAGTTTTAATCTTGGACCAAATCTGTCATTTGGTTATGTCCTTGAACCAATTCTGTCATTCGGTTATGTTCCTGAACAAAGTGGGTTTTTTTTTTCTCTGTAGGCACTAGACACAAGAGTGAAAGTAATATATCTGTGGCAATCTGATGTTATCATTCAGAATGTTGGTTAGTATATTTTCGATGTGAAGTTGTTGGGTGATTATATGCGTAGCAGGCTCCCACACTGACTAATGGTGCAACCAACGCCATTCCGAGTCTTCAAAACGAATATCATATTCCTCTAATCATCCCAGTTATTTATCATCATTAACAATACACTCACGTCCACTTTACGTCTACTTTACTCTCACGTCCACCTTACATCCGCTTCACTCTCATGTCCACTTTACGTCTACTTTACTCTCACGTCCACCTTACATCCGCTTCACTCTCATGTCCACTTTACGTCTACTTTACTCTCACGTCCACCTTACATCCGCTTCACTCTCATGCCCACTTTACGTCTACTTTACTCTCACGTCCACTTATGTCCACTTCACTCTCACGTCCACTTTACGTCCACTTCACTCTCACGTCCACTTTACGTCCACTTTACTCTCACATCCACTTTACGTCCCCTTCACTCTCACGTCCACTTTACGTCCACTTCACTCTCACGTTCACTTTATTCTTACGTCCACTTTACTCTCACGTTCACTTTACTCTCCATTCACTTTATTCTTACGTCCACTTTACTCACACGTTCACTTTACTCTCCATTCACTTTATTCTTACGTCCACTTTACTCACACGTTCACTTTACTCTCACGTCCTTTTTACTCTCACATCTACTTTTCTCTCACATCCATTTTCGTTAATAACAAATTAATCTTTCTTGGTGTAGCTGCTATTATAAAATGCATGTACTCTCTTGATACCAACAAGCGGTGGATATTTTGTTTGTAGGGAGGTGGGGCAAAGAAAACCACATATTCTTTAAAGTTATTATTAGGTCACACATTCTTAGAAGTTAGAAAGCCATACATTCTTATAAGTCAGAAAGCCACATATTCATATATGTTCGAAAGCCACATATTCATATATGTTAGAAAGCCACATTTTCATTTATGTTAGAAAGCCACATTTTCATATATGTTAGAAAACCACATATTCATATACGTTAGAAAGCCACATATTCATATATGTTAGAAAACCGCACATTCATATACATTAGAAAGCCACATTTTCATATGTTAGAAAGCCACATATTCATATATGTTAGAAACCACACGTTCTTATATGTTTCTTACAAAAACAAAAACAAACTTTATTTTTAATCTAGGCGTATTTCTATGTTATGTAAAGAGAAGCTGAAAAGGAAGATTAATTGACAGTGCCAGTAAATATACAAAACAACTACTAACTAAATAAACCTGACATTAGTGTTAACATGTGTTGAAAGAATTCTTCAAATTAAAATACATAAAATAATAAACTATACTTCTTATGATAGTACATCGTGTTTATTTTTGGACGGAGGTGTTAAAATGAAGTAATAATTACCGCATAAACTTCACAACCTCCTCCCAAACACATCACAGTCACTCAAAAATATCTCCCAATCACATCACACACACTTCATAAACACTTCACAAATACTTCCCAGTACTTCATAAACACCAAGTGAACACCACACAAACACTTCAGAAACATTCACAAACTCTCTTTACAAATATCTCAGAAACACGCCACAAACACTTCATTAACAAACATCTGCACAAACACTCCCTAACACTTCACAAAACTCTCACAGAAATCGTCACAAACACCTCACCTGGGGCAATGAGTTTGTCATTGTGCTCCAGATGCAGCAAGAAGTTTTCTCCAAACGCTGTGACGTCATACCTCAGTGGCTCCTTTGGACTAAAGAGAGATCTCCGGTGCCTGCTTCCGTGTAAGTGATGTGGGTCAACGATTTCATAGTCTGGAACTAGGACATGGCAAAGATAAATTAAAACGAGTCATTTCTGACCTGGAACTAGGACATGTGAGAAACAACTTTAAACGCGCCATTTCTGGCCTGGAATTAAGACATGTCAGTACAATTTTAAATGAGCCATTTCTGGCCTGGAATTAGGACATGTCAAAAACAACTTCAAACGCGCCATTTTTGAATATATTAATGTTGTTTACAGTGCACTGATTGCTGGCTAATCTTTCTTTTGTTAAATGTTTGAATACGAATTTGTATTTGTAGCATCTTAAATAGTGTTGACTGCTGGAAAGTCACATATCTTGAATATAGCGCTACATCTTAAATAGTGTTGACTGCTGGAAAGTCACATATCTTGAATATAGCGCTACATCTTAAATAGTGTTGACTGCTGGAAAGTCACATATCTTGAATATAGCACTACATCTTAAATAGTGTTGACTGCTGGAAAGTCACATATCTTGAATATAGCGCTGCCGTCGCCTTTGGCAATCTTGCAAAAAGTCTTCTGTTACTTAATACTTTTGTCATTACCTGCTTCAGATTAGGGATCAGGATAAGAAAAATAGAATTTAACAAATATTACCAAAAAGAAAGAAATATGAACGAAAGATGAATTAGTGGTATAAAAAATAAATAAAAAATAAACAAAAACAGCACCCCCACAATCTAGACATTGTGCCTATTTTGTTCTTGTGCGGTGTCAGATAGGTGCAATATGACGTCAAGTCGACTCCAATAGCTGTAAACTCAGAACAGTAACCCGGTGTCAGATAGGTGCAATATGACGTCAAGTCGACTCCAATAGCTGTAAACTCAGAATAGTAACCCGGTGTCAGATAGGTGCAATATGACGTCAAGTCGACTCCAATAGCTGTAAACTCAGAACAGTAACCCGGTGTCAGATAGGTGCAATATGACGTCAAGTCGACTCCAATAGCTGTAAACTCAGAATAGTAAGTAACCCGGTGTCAGATAGGTGCAATATGACGTCAAGTCGACTCCAATAGCTGTAAACTCAGAACAGTAACCCGGTGTCAGATAGGTGCAATATGACGTCAAGTCGACTCCAATAGCTGTAAACTCAGAACAGTAACCCGGTGTCAGATAGGTGCAATATGACGTCAAGTCGACTCCAATAGTTGTAAACTCAGAACAGTAACCCGGTGTCAGATAGGTGCAATATGACGTCAAGTCGACTCCAATAGCTGTAAACTCAGAACAGTAACCCGGTGTCAGATAGGTGCAATATGACGTCAAGTCGACTCCAATAGCTGTAAACTCAGAATAGTAAGTAACCCGGTGTCAGATAGGTGCAATATGACGTCAAGTCGACTCCAATAGCTGTAAACTCAGAATAGTAAGTAACCCGGTGCTTCCTAAAACAAAGAGCATCTAATAAATAGAGCAGAAAGAGTGTGCCTGAGTCCGTCTCTACATATTTGATTCACAGTTGCAGAGAGAGAGAGAAAGAAAGAAGTAAGAGAGCGCGCCAGAGCTAGAGTAAGTTGGTGAGAATTTGCATGGAGGCATGGTCTAATCTCCGGGACGATTATAATGGAGTAAGGGTCCGCCTCCCGCCTTTCGCCTTCCCCAACACGGACACGAGTTATTTATTAATATGATTCTCGGTCAAGGAGAGAACAGAATTTCGCATTGAGGCATGATTTGAATATCAAGGAGAGTAGTGCGTGCGTGCAAGTGTTTGTGTGTGTGTATGTGGTGGTGGTGGTGGTGATGGTGGTGGTGGTGGTGGTGGTGGTGGTGGTGGTGTGTGTGTGTGTGTGTGTGTGTGTGTGTGTGTGTGTGTGTGTGTGTGTGTGTGTGTGTGTGTGTGTGTGTGTGTGTGTGTGTGTGTGTGTGTGTGTGTGTGTGTGTGTGTGTGGTAGGAGTCAAGATTCGCCCCGAACCGGGTCATATTGAAACATTATTTGGATTATTAAATTTATATCTGCATCCAAGTAACTTTGGACTTTTCCGCTACTTTAAAATAAAAGGAGGACGTTGAATATTGTAAAATACCCCCCCCCCCTGAGAGTCAATTCAAAAACAAGAAATAACCTTTGGTATGACACTTAATACTGATGATGAACTTAGGAGCTCCTAACTTTTGAAGAACCTGTCATGTATATGTGATGTCAACGAGAATAATTCTGCTCTCTGAGCACCATAGCCATAGTAGGTATTCTCTGCTAAAGGTGATTCACATCAGTCTTCGAATCCATTCCAACACCATAGCCATAGGTGGTGTCTGCATAATGGGCCATCGTTTGTCGTCGTGGAACTATGAGCGCCATAGACACATGTTTATGCGAAATTTGGCCGGTAGATGTTTTGAATTGCTTTGAGTACCACATTTGTATGCCAAACATAGTACACTTGTCTTCAAGTCACTATAAGCACCACAGCCAAACATAGTACATTTGTCTTTGTTACGTTTCCAGTATTTATTTAAAGACCCTGCTTAGAATAATTAAAAGACTTTAAATATAATTAACTCTTTCTCTCATATCCTATGCAGACTGGTTGCTCAATTTACTATTTGACTAATTAAAAGTGTGTCCTGTAGTTCAGACGACAAATTTACAAACTAATAAACTGCGAACTTTTAGCTAGATTTGAAAACAGTTAAATCCCTCTAAATTAATATGCACTCGTTATCAATCTTTCTGCTCATCCGCCCCCATTCAAATCTAAGAATTAATCTAATTGGTCTATTGTGCATAGAAATCAACTACTAAGAGGTATTAACAAAGAAAATAAGATTTAATAAAGTTTAACAAATTAACAATAAATCGAATGCGAACGTGAATAGTCTTTCACTCTATCTTTACGCGCATATGCCTGATTTTTGTCAATCTAAATTGCCAGAAAAGTGTTCCTTTGAGATCTGTACACTTGGTTTGCACTTAGCTCTATTCTTGTATCAATTTGGTCTCAACACTCAGTCATGCCGGTCCGTTCCCTCAGTCCCCCTTTAGCG
The DNA here is from genome assembly GCA_028829895.1 of Sinotaia quadrata. Taxonomy (NCBI): domain Eukaryota; kingdom Metazoa; phylum Mollusca; class Gastropoda; order Architaenioglossa; family Viviparidae; genus Sinotaia; species Sinotaia quadrata. The sequence goes on from CM054180.1 coordinate 99,940,602, forward strand.
ACGCACGTGGTGCATAAGGAATGGTGTCCCCCTGTTAGTGGCTAGGAACTGGAATTTTAGCGGCATGGCCCTCAGAGTGGAGTTCGACCAGCTTATACCAATAAGCTAATGCAGGTGAGGCATGGGTGAACATGAACCGACCTGTGGATGCAACGTGCTTGGATATAATTCTCAACCTAACACGTCCTATTTAGGCATGGCCCAGTTAAATGCGCTGAATCAAAGAGTTTTCGACCTCGCGTCGCTTACAATTAGATTTAGAAAAAATATAATCGTCTCACATGTGTTCCATTTAACAGTCATGACGTATGAAGCAATAAAATAGATACAACGTTAAATTAATGTTCATACAAAGAGGTAATTCAAACCGACAGAGCGCTTCACAATTTACAATTAAAATTACACGCAATAATTGAATTACATGAAGAATTCATATCGAGCGCAGCATTCTGGCTCTTAGTGAATTAAAACAATATAAATTAAAGTACAGAAATGGAAAAATGGTTACAATAAATTTATATTCCGTAACTTATAGGGTTTCAGCTATTTCTCTGAACCATGCTCAAGTGTATATGGAAATCATATAATACATAGCACAAATACATACTTAACAATACATAGGCAAATACTATTAAATAAATGATACCTTTTGAGAGAAGTCGAAGGGTACCTTGATTCTCTATGGCGTCGGCTGCCTCTCACGACCCGAGTAAGCTGATGGAATTAGCTAAAATGTGCTCGAAGTGAGGGAGCGGAAGCGTGTGGGTACATATATAGAAAGGTATATTGCGTATCACGTGACTGTTCGCGAAGCATGTAGTTGGTTCGAGAACTGGACAATGGTCCTAAAGTTACATAACATCTTGACCTGTTCTAGAAGCGCCTAGAAAAAGGAAGCTTTGAACAAAGGAGTCAAGGGTTTCAAATATTCGAATTTGAAGTAAACAAGGCAAGTGGGTCACGAAGTCGGACAATTTTATCAGACTGTGACACCCCCTTGCTTTTGAGGCGTTTATCTTGCCAAAGATAAAATGCCTCCTACAAATTACGTATGATAAAATGTAGAAGTCCACAATGAAGAAAAATTTACACAAAAAAAATTTCAACATTCCTAGAAATAAAGTGTGCAACTATATTTCATATTTACAGGAAGGAATCCGTAGGGTTCAGTTAATTGGTTAAACGACATTCTATCAGTACCGGCACTTGATGGCATCAAGCACGACTCATGTAATCTGCGCCAACATTCAAAGACCCTTTGATGTAATGAATATTTGCGTCATACTGTGTCAGAAACAAAGACCAACGCATTAAACGGCTGTTCGTAAATTGCGCCTGTCCGAGAAAGGCCAACGGCTGGTGATCGCACTCAATGACAAAGGTTTTTCCGTACAAATAGTTTTCGAACTTTTTTATGGCCCAAACTATTGCAAGACATTCCTTTTCACTGGTGGAATATTTCTGTTCAGTAGTTGTGAGTTTACGGCTTGCATATGCAACTGGGTGTTTGGTGTCATTGTGTTCTTGTAATAACACTGCTCCTAATCCTGAGTTGCTAGCATCAGTCCTTAACAAGAATGGTTTTGTCAAATCTGGCAGTTTAACAATTAAATCTGAAGTCAGTCTAGATTTCAGTGTGTCAAAAGCGTTTTGGCATGCATCAGTCCACACTACTTTTGTAGGCATATTCTTACGTGTCAAGTCAGTCAGAGGACATGCAATGGCACTAAAATCTGGTACGAATTTTCTGTAGTAGTTAGCAAGACCAAGAAAACTTCTAACTTGTGTTTTTGTTAGCGGTTGTGAAGTGTCCTTAAGTTGTGCTATCTTAGCTTCACTTGGCGACATAGTTCCATGACTCAACTTGTGTCCCAAGAAGTCTAAGGAGAATTGTGCTATTTCACACTTCGTAGGGCGGGCAGTGAGGTTGGCTTGCTTTAATCTGGCTAGCACGTCTCGTAAGAGTGTCAAGTGCTCCTCCCATGTCTGGGTGCCTAGAATTAAATCATCCATGAAGTTCTCAACTCCGCGTCCGTACAGTGGTTCTAACAATGACCGCATCATTTTAGAAAAAATGCTTGGAGCGTTTGAAACTCCGAAAGGCATAACTTTCCATGTGTAGTTTCCTACTGGTGTAGTGAAAGCTAGTATGTGTCGATCAGTGTCCTTGACCTTGATTTGCCAAAACCCACGTGACAAATCTATTTTGGTATAGTAATGAGCGTTAGCTAGCTTAGTGAAGATGAGATCCGGATCGGGAAGAGGTTCGGCACAAAACTCTGTCACTTGATTGAGTTTGCGATAGTCTACGCAAAAACGGAACGTGTTATCACGTTTTTTAATCAACACGATGGGTGATCCGTAGGCACTGTCAGTCTTCTCTATGACCCCTAGATCTAGCATAGTCTTAATCTCACGTCTAACGTCATCTATCTTAGCGTGTGGCAACGGATACGGCTTCAAACGTATCGGTTTGTTGTCAGTCAGCTTCAGTGAAAATTCTATTAAGTCTGTCAACCCTGGTTTGTCTGTCAGAGTAGATGAGAACTCATTGAGCAATTCATTCACTTCTTTTTTCTGTCTTTCTGTCAAGGCTTCATTTACCCTAACGTCTTTGACAGTTTCGTCCGTCTGTAGAGGACAGTTTGGTAAAGTACCAGTGACGCAATCAGTCTCCCCCTCGTCCTCTGTAACTATCGTCGCTACGACAAAGTCAGCTTGAGTGGTTTGATCCTCACGGCTTATGTACTTTTTGAGTAGGTTAACATGAAAGATTTTCTCTCTCTTCCCTGTCTGCACCTTATAGTTCAGTCCCCCTAGCTTGGCGGTAACTACAAAGGGCCCTTTCCATTTCATCTGAAGTTTGTTATGTGCTTCAGGAAGCAACAGTAACACTTTGTCGTTAACTTCAAATTCTCTAGGTTTGGTGTGCTTATTGTAATATTCTGCCTGTCTAGACTGAGCTATCGTCAGGTTTTCCCGTGCTATCTTGCCTATAGTTTCAAGACGGTTTCTTAAGTCAGTGACATATGTATAAGTTGTTTTAACTTCGTCATCTGTCTTTTCATCAGTCCAAAGTGCCTTCAAAATCATCATCGGTCCGCGTACAGTACGTCCGTAAAGTAGCTCGAATGGTGAAAATCCAGTGGAAGATTGCGGCACTTCCCTATATGCAAATAGTAGGGCAGGGATGTATCTGTCCCAGTCTTTCGGTTTATCAGTGGCGAGCTTTTTAAGTGCTGTTTTTAATGTCCCATTGTATTTTTCAATCAGACCATTTGCCTGGGGGTGGTATGGTGTGCAAGTAAGATGTTTGATGGAAAGTAAGCGATTTACTTCCTTCATTACGTTGCCTATGAATTGACTCCCCTGATCTGTCAAAATTTCAGTAGGAATTCCAACACGACTCCAAAGACCGAAAAGGGCTTCGGCGACAGTTTCAGTATCAATATTTTTCAATGGTACTGCGTCGGCGAATCTTGTTGCGTAATCAATAGTGGTCAGCACGTATCGATTACCTCTCGTTGATGTGGGTATTATAGGCCCAATCAAATCCATTGCTACGCGTTTGTAGGGCTCACTGATCAGTTCAGGCTCTCCTAACGGTGCGGGTCTGATTGAATTTTTAGACTGTGTTCTCTGGCATGTGTCGCAACTTAACACGAATCTACGGATATCGGCAGTGATGTCCGGCCAATAAAACTCACTTGTAATACGACTAGTTGTTTTTTGTACACCCATGTGTGCACCAAAAAGACTCTCGTGACCTAATCGTAATACGTCATTTCGTTTGGTTTGTGGAACGACTAATTGTTTCCGAAATTCGTCTCCCACTTTCGAATAGCGGTACAATAAACCCTTTTTCAGAATAATGCACGCTTTCTTATTCGAATCGTCAGTGTTGACGTCACTAACAGGTACAGCCTGCTTGCGTAACCGGTCTAGTGTTTCGTCTTCAGCTTGTAATAATTTAATCTCGCTAACTGTTGCTTCATCTACGGCTGGTGCGGCAGACATCGGTGCAGTCACAGATTTGTCTTTACTACTCGCTGCTCTGGTTACAGCGTTAACCAGTGGTGGTTCAGTTGAAGTTTGTTTTTTGCATGGCAAAACATACTTGCAACCAAGGATCACGTCATGCGGTGAGTTTTCCATAACTGCCGCTTTGACTGTTCCTTCTACAAAGTCTGAAACAATCGAGATCTCAGCTACTGGTAAAATGTCTTGCTCGCCGTTTGCAAAGGTGACAGAGATTGTCTCCCCTGTGTAGTCGGTACGGTTAACTAATGATGCATTTACTATAGCGTCCAGCTCACACCCTGTATCAAGCAAAGCGATTGTATCGTGACCGTTTGCCTGTACTGGTGTTCGATTCGATTTTTCCGTTTTAGGTGTATGACTTTCTACTGCGTAAACCTTAGCCGTTTTCTTTTCAGGACATGTTCGTGAAAAATGGCCACTATCACCACAAGTGTAACATGCAAGATTCTTTTTATCTTTCTGTTTGTCGGACTTGTTTTTAGTGTCGGGTTTAGATGTTTTATCATCACGCTCGCTATGTGCCTTCCCGTCATTTTTCTTATCCTTTCGAGTCTGCGGTTCGTTCGGTCGAGACTTGTTGTTCGCATGTGCGTTCGAGAATTGAGAATGTGCGTCATCAAAGCGATCGGCGGCATTGCCTATCTCCTCTAGCGTAGATTTTTCCCTTATTGCTAAGTGAATCAGTAGATCTGATTTGTACGACCCGAGAATGTGGTCTTTTATCATTTCATCCCTAAGACCTGCGTACGTCTGTGGAGTTTCGGCTAGATCTATCCATCTTTGGAACAAGTCAGTTACACGTCGTATGTACTGTGCGTGCGTCTCTGAACTGGCTTTCGTGGCCTGTTTAAACTTACGTCGGTATGTGTCGGCTGTGAGTTTGTAACGTTTCAATAATGCGGCCTTGACTGTGTCGTAATTATCTGACTCAGAATCGCTAAGCTTATTGAACTCGTTTTTCGCACTGCCCTGCAATAATCCCGATAAATTTATCGCCCAATGTTCCGCTGGAATGTTTGTTGCTCTGGCTAACTTTTCAAACGTTTTTAAATACGCGTCTATTTGATCTTTGTTCTCATCAAATGGGACCATATTTATCTTTGGAATGATGTTTTCAATTCTACTGTGATTATTTCCATCGCTAGAACGCGAATCACCACTGCTTCTGCGATCACGGTTTGGATTTGTAAGTTCTAACTTCTTCACCTCTAATTCTAACCGTTTTGTTTCGGCTGCAATGCGTTTGGCTTCCGTATCAGCTTCTATGCGTTTAGCCTCAGTTTCTAGCTTTTTAGCTTCAGTTTCAGCCTCTAGCTTTTTCGTTTCGGCTTCTAACTTTTTCATTTCTCGTTCGTCTGCTCGCTTCTCTCTCTCTAGATCCGCTTGCTCTTTTTTGACTAGCTCGGTTCTAATGTAGTTCGTCAGTTCGTCACCTTGGTGTCCTAATAAGGAACCATTCCTTTTCAGATTTTTAATAACCTGCTCTAGATCCATTTTACTGTCTTAGCGCGCTGGCTACAATAAAAATGTCTCCCGTGAATTGTGTGTTTTAACCGTCGGCGATAACTCCGCTTATCCCGAAAATAACTTTTAGGCTACAACCTTACAAAAATTATTTAATTTACTCAGAACACCTTCCGAAATAAATTACGCGTTAACTCTTTACACGTTTCACCTGCTTGTCACAGTGTCCGCTGTTCCAAGACTTTCGTAATGTCACGGCTCCTACCATACAACATTACACATTATATCTAGCACCCTAAATATAATAGTCCGAAGTCTGTTACTACCGATAACTCTCCTAGCTGGCGGTATAACCTTCGACTCCTCACAATGAAGTACTCAGTAACACAATACTAAATAAATCATTCAATAATCGATATTAAACACTTAACTACGCTTAAACATATTAACATTGATTAAACATGCACGCTACTCTGCAAAAGAATACATGCACATGTCACAACAAAAGCAAAGAAAATCAGTAATACAAAAATCAAAAGAACAATTGGCAATTTCTGTTCGTTCGTTTCTAGGTTTATGATACGCCCTATGTATAAAAAATGTTACAAGTTACAATTTAATACATATCAATCCCGCGACGACCCACACTTGTTACGTTTCCAGTATTTATTTAAAGACCCTGCTTAGAATAATTAAAAGACTTTAAATATAATTAACTCTTTCTCTCATATCCTATGCAGACTGGTTGCTCAATTTACTATTTGACTAATTAAAAGTGTGTCCTGTAGTTCAGACGACAAATTTACAAACTAATAAACTGCGAACTTTTAGCTAGATTTGAAAACAGTTAAATCCCTCTAAATTAATATGCACTCGTTATCAATCTTTCTGCTCATCCGCCCCCATTCAAATCTAAGAATTAATCTAATTGGTCTATTGTGCATAGAAATCAACTACTAAGAGGTATTAACAAAGAAAATAAGATTTAATAAAGTTTAACAAATTAACAATAAATCGAATGCGAACGTGAATAGTCTTTCACTCTATCTTTACGCGCATATGCCTGATTTTTGTCAATCTAAATTGCCAGAAAAGTGTTCCTTTGAGATCTGTACACTTGGTTTGCACTTAGCTCTATTCTTGTATCAATTTGGTCTCAACACTCAGTCATGCCGGTCCGTTCCCTCAGTCCCCCTTTAGCGACGCACGTGGTGCATAAGGAATGGTGTCCCCCTGTTAGTGGCTAGGAACTGGAATTTTAGCGGCATGGCCCTCAGAGTGGAGTTCGACCAGCTTATACCAATAAGCTAATGCAGGTGAGGCATGGGTGAACATGAACCGACCTGTGGATGCAACGTGCTTGGATATAATTCTCAACCTAACACGTCCTATTTAGGCATGGCTCAGTTAAATGCGCTGAATCAAAGAGTTTTCGACCTCGCGTCGCTTACAATTAGATTTAGAAAAAATATAATCGTCTCACATGTGTTCCATTTAACAGTCATGACGTATGAAGCAATAAAATAGATACAACGTTAAATTAATGTTCATACAAAGAGGTAATTCAAACCGACAGAGCGCTTCACAATTTACAATTAAAATTACACGCAATAATTGAATTACATGAAGAATTCATATCGAGCGCAGCATTCTGGCTCTTAGTGAATTAAAACAATATAAATTAAAGTACAGAAATGGAAAAATGGTTACAATAAATTTATATTCCGTAACTTATAGGGTTTCAGCTATTTCTCTGAACCATGCTCAAGTGTATATGGAAATCATATAATACATAGCACAAATACATACTTAACAATACATAGGCAAATACTATTAAATAAATGATACCTTTTGAGAGAAGTCGAAGGGTACCTTGATTCTCTATGGCGTCGGCTGCCTCTCACGACCCGAGTAAGCTGATGGAATTAGCTAAAATGTGCTCGAAGTGAGGGAGCGGAAGCGTGTGGGTACATATATAGAAAGGTATATTGCGTATCACGTGACTGTTCGCGAAGCATGTAGTTGGTTCGAGAACTGGACAATGGTCCTAAAGTTACATAACATCTTGACCTGTTCTAGAAGCGCCTAGAAAAAGGAAGCTTTGAACAAAGGAGTCAAGGGTTTCAAATATTCGAATTTGAAGTAAACAAGGCAAGTGGGTCACGAAGTCGGACAATTTTATCAGACTGTGACAGTCTTCAAGTCACTATAAGCACCACAGCCAAACATAGTACATTTGTCTTCAAGTCACTATAAGCATCACAGCCACAGGTGTTCTGTGAATATGGCTTTCGTCATCCTGAAGTCTTAATTTCTGGTTTTGCAATACAAATTAGTTTTCAGAAGCACTGACATTTCCGGTACTAAAACCACTGAGCACAAAAGACTTTTGAAGTTACCTGGAATAATTTTCTTAATTCAAAAGGAAGAGTTAAAAGATTATGTACTTACCACTTTCTCTGACGTTGTCTCCGAAATATCGCTGTAAGTCGGGTCCACGGAGACCAATGTGAAACTGAAAAGTATCAAGTTCCACATATTATAAGCACTGAGTGATTGTCTTTCGCAAACACCTTGGTTCATTTCTTTCTGAGCACAAAGAGCTAACGGTATTAGCGTGTACCACAGTACGACACGCCCCACATACTCTCAAGCGTCTAAACATCTAAACATACCCATCTCATGCATACACCCATATGCACACATACAAACACACATATACACACACATACAAGCACATATACACATACACCCACTGGCATAACGGCCACTCTCACGGACAACATCATAGGAAAGGACCTACATCAGCAAAATGGAAATCGAATTTGCAAAATTCCCACTGAAATATAATCACTTATACTGAAACGATTAAAAGGATTAAGCCTTAAACTGACAGTTCCTTTAATTTAAATATTCATATGATAAATTTAACTGAGCCTTATTTGATAAGTGAAGTAGGTTAAATAACAAAATGTTTTTAACACGCCCACACCACAAAATTACACGAATACAAAGGATACTGTTTATATCCATGTTGCTTGTTTAGTTTGTGCCACAAACCAATCGAGATTCGTGCATGTAGTGCTGAACACTAGCGTCACAAGTCCCCCCCCCCCCAGCTATCCTGTATTGGTTGAAAATGACACTTTATTTCTTTTGGAATTTATGTCAGTTTTATTTTGACTTAAACATTCAATCACTTACTGTTTTAGTGTTTATGCTAGTTACTTCTATTTTGGCTAAAACTCAGTCTTTTAATAATTTTCTCTACATTAGTCAGTTTGAAATATATCCATTCATTATGTATTCCTATTCCGTTTTGACGTAAGTTGGTTTTCTTCACTTTAAATTTATTTTAGTCAAATCTATTTTGACTTAAATGGACACTTTCACCTACTTTGTCTTACAATTTATATTAGTCTCCGTAGTTGTGTTTGTATAGGTGAGTAAGTCTGTATAACTGTACAGTTGTATAGTTGTGTATACTTGAGGGCATCTGTATAGCTGAGAAAGTCTGTATAACTGTGTACCTCTGTATATTTGTAAATTTGTATATTTGTACCTCTGTATATTTGTGTACATCTATATTGTTGAGAAAGTCTGTATTAGTCTGTTTCATAAATATTTAGAAATTCTTTTAGCTAAGTAGAACAGACACTCCTAACTAATAAAGAGGCCACGATGTAATAATTTGTATAATAAACTGCACATAATTGAAGAAATGTTGAAGGAGTTTGACGAAAGTACTATTTTATTTAGATTTATTTAGAGATTTATGGAGATTAAAATTTATATCAAATCGATGAAAATAGATAAATAATATATATTTTTTTCAATAATTTCAAGTGAAAGAAAACAAAGCATGTACGCTCTCTCTCTCACTCTCTCTGTCTCTCTCACACACGCGCAGGCATACACACGAACACAGTTCACTTAGAAAGATTATATCGTTCACAGCTAAAAATAGCTAAATTGCTGTCGTTCACACTAAAAATAAATATATCGCTGGTATTCACAGCTAAAAATAGATACATTGCTGACGTTCACACTAAAAATAAATATATCGCTGGTATTCACAGCTAAAAATAGATACATTGCTGACGTTCACACTAAAAATAAATATATCGCTGGTATTCACAGCTAAAAATAGATACATTGCTGACGTTCACACTAAAAATAAATATATCGCTGGTATTCACAGCTAAAAATAGATACATTGCTGACGTTCAAAAGTATATGTGGAACAGTTGCTATAATTCACAACTAAACCTAGATACATTATTGTTATTCACATCTAATTTAAAATATGTGAACGTAGTTGTTTATAGTTAAACGATACGTTCACACTGGTCTCAAAATATACCCGAGACTAACGTACCCATTGAGATTTTCGTTCCGGTAGAGTAAGGCCAAGTGAGACCACTTTACTGACGTGTGACGTCAGTTGTAAAATGTGGTTATAATGTAAGAGATTGTAAACATCACTTCGAGTGTGTTGCTGCCCATTCTGCTAGGAGGCATTTGAATTTATTTATAAAACCCCCAACAAATCTCAAATCTCAAACAAACGTGTTTAGAGCATTTGTATTCTTTATAGAAAATTTTATTAAAAGGCATAAGTGCACTTTGGTATTATACTGCATATAGGTTTTGTACAGATTTTATTAAAAGGCATAAGTGCACTTTGGTATTATACTGCATATAGGTTTTGTACAGATTTTTAAAAAAACCAACAACACATGATTTAAATGTAAAATAAAACCCATATTAGACAATTTTCTAACAAAAGCTTACTGATTAAGTTCTAGTAACTGGTCCTGGCGACAATTTTCTAACAAAAGCTTACTGATTAAGTTCTAGTAACTAGTCCTGGCGACAATTTTGTCTAATGTGTAAATGAATGAGTAACAGTATCGCATTCTCATGTAAGCCTCTTTATATAATTGATAGGTAAAAATCACTATTGTGTACACAAACAAACAAAAACACACACACACACAAACACAAACACAAACACACACACACACACACACACGCACACACATTATTTTAAATTAATTAAATGAACAGCCTGACAAGGTAATGCATTTTCTAAAAATTAATGTACCCATCACAGATAAAATTTCCATGTCTTATTTTTCAGTAAAATCAAGTAAATAAATTACTTATAACATATACAATATATAAGAGAGAGAGAGAGAGAGAGAGAGAGAGAGAGAGAGAGAGAGAGAGAGAGAGAGAGAGAGAGAGAGAGGAGAGAGAGAGTGAGTGAAGTAAAAATAAACGACTTTACTCTTTCTTTCATAAGACCTGTTTCATGGACTGTATATAAATATGAAGAATGTCAAGATTGTAAAATTTATCATCAAATAACTTCAAACTATTTATAATCAAATAAAAAAATCATTAATAAAAGTAAATAGACACAATCAGCAACAATAATACAATGGCGTCAGCGACGATGATGATAAATGCTTACATTAGGAGTTCCAGACACGCACACCACCAGTAACATCGCGAACAGCCATGTCCCCATTGTTCTACAGACAGTCAACGTTGCAGCCTGAGACCAGAAAGTCACCAAATAAAATAGAAACGAATCTTTCACTTCACACGCCGTCAGTATAAGACTTCTTATGTATATTATGTGGCTCAAAATTCAGACACTTTATCCAAACAGGGTAAAGGGGTATCCTCAGCCACCCGATCCGCAAACACAGTTCCCCTTTTCGGCTGTCTTGGAAATCCTGAAGAGCTCTTGCCTCTCCCCTTCTTGACCTTGAAGTCGGGATGCGAATAGCTCGGCATTGATGTTACCAGTTGTAATGTTGGTACCCGTTTATATACCCACTGAAAGCAATCGCCTAACACCCACGGGTGTCATGGAAAAGGATAATAAACTATTAATCATTATGGTTAACTAATTTCGTGTGAGATATTGTAGTGGTACTTGTCATTTTCAGTTTGTTTGTTTTTGAATAAATGGGTGGATGGGTGGGCGAGGCTACAGAACAGTAATCTTTGAAGACTGAGGAATGCTCAACATGGTGCCGTAACGTCCGTGTCCTCTCGATGGGAGAAAAAAAAAAGAGTTACGTGCATGTCTGTGGGCGCGATTGGACATGACGTCAGAAGAAACTTCAAGATGCCAGAACTGCGCAGCTAGTCATAACAAGATCTGTTTGACACTTCCCCGCCCACATCGCCGTAGAAGGTAGAACGGTAATTCAGATATCATCAACGAGATAACATAGTCAGAGCAACTGTCGACTGTCTTGGGATCAATCTGTCTACGCTGCACACTACTCGTAAAAAGGGACGAGCAGAAAGCAAGTTGAAAAAATGAAATCTTTGTATTTAACTCAGTCAGATAAGACTAAAACGGAAAGACTATGTTGTATCTTTTGATCTGTAAACCGTAGCTTTGCGTTAGGGGTGGATAATTATGAAGCGGAGGATGAAACATTGAGATAATTATAGGAACAGTCTTACTTGCACAAACATTGGTTAATACGAAGTGATTACGGCTTCTGAAGGCGAGCGTTTTGATTCTAATCTGGAATTGCTATTCTGAGATTCTAGCCATTTATGCTTGTCCACCCGTCTTTAAAACTTGGTGTTGCTATGGCAGTGCTGTTTTTTTGTGCTGAAGAAACGATCGCTTATTATATGGTATTAAATGAAATGCGAAAGGGTTAACTCTAAGTATAAATCTACTTTTAACCCTTACACATCTACGACTATTGGAAGTAAAAGCTCGCTAGAGTCAAAAGGGTTTTGTACTTTGCGCTACCCGTATGGTTAGACCAAGTGTCAAAGGATGGACACGCTCGTAAAGAAGAGCGTTTGACAGTAAAATAAATCGCCTGCGGAAACGTCACTATCATTGTCAAGGCTCTCTGTCTCTGTCTGTGTGTGTGTGTGTGTGTGTGTGTGTGTATCTCTGTGTAAAATTATCTATAAATATTGGCTGATAATTAATTAACAATGTTGTCAATTTGTTAGGGCAGAACGTTGACTCTTCATCTCGTTTGGAAATTTAAGAAATGTATACAAACTATTTCTTCTTTCAGCAGCGAAAATAAAATCGTTTATTGATGATAGGTTCGCAAATAAATACAAAGCCACGTAAAATCGAATTTGTAACGAAGCTAAACTAGGCCGACCAAACGTCCCCAAGACATATTACACTTACCCAAACCGCATTACACTTACCCAAACCACATTACACTTACACAAACCACGTTACTCTTATATAAACCACAAACTACTTGCCAAACTAAATTACACTTACTAAAACCAACTTACGCTTACCTAAACTACATTACAATAACCAAAACCAAATTACACTTATCCAAACTACATTACACTTGCCAAAACCACATTACACTTACCAAAACCAAATTACACTTACCAAAAACACTTTACACTTACAAAAACCAAATTACACGAACCCGTTTCAACAATGTCTTAAATGAATCCAGATTAAACAAAATAAATGAGTTTTAATTCAAGCTAAACCAACAACAGTGCAAACCAATCAAAAGCAAAGAAAACTAATCAAAACCATCCAATTAACCAAAAGAACCTAATTAAAACTTTTCTCCTTCAAACAAAATAACACAGTTTTTCAACTCATTCTTTTAGTTATAATTTCGCTGAAAATAATTTTCTTTGGTTACTTTTGTATCGTTCGCTCTAAACTCTAGCGTTTTCTCTCCACATTAATACTTTTAAAAACAATAAATGAATAGATTTCAATTAATAAAAACAATGTACCTGTGACGAGTAAGCATTGCAAGACATGTATTTTGTGTTTCTTGTAAACACTCTTGAAATTAAATAAATCTGAATGAACTGAAGTATACTTTCTAGGAGACTGAGTCGCCATTTCGAAGTTTGCTTAGACGACATCCAGAATTCGATCTGTCCGACGTTCAAGAAAAGATAACTCATGTATATCTGTATTTTTTTTTTTATAAGAGACAGCATAATTTGAACACAGCTGACGAGTCCAAATAGCCTAACTATGAAGACAGCCGACGAGTGTAAATAGCCTAATTATGAAGACAGCTGACGAGTGTAAATAGCCTAATTATGAAGACAGCCGACGAGTGTAAATAGCCTAATTATGAAGACAGCCGACGAGTGTAAATAGCCTAATTATGAAGACAGTTGACGAGTCCAAATAGCTTAATTATGAAGACAGAAGACGAGTCCAAATAGCCTAACTTTTAGACTGACAATAAGTATTTCTTTTAAAGATTTGGGCTTGTGGTGGTAGTGGTAGTGTGTACGATGACTTCCTCCAGAGCATGCAAAGGGCTTTTTGCCTTGGGATGTTGTCGCTCCGGATATCTCTGGAAGGACTTGGTTCCCCTTCTTATAATCTGGGGTCCCGACAGCTGTTTGGACCGTTCAATTTTGAAGCCCCCACATCCCAAAGGGGCTCGAGCTTTAAGGGCAGGGAATAATGTTGTCGTTAGAGTTTAGAAACTGAAGTAAATGCCTCAATAGGAAAGAACAGTTCGCCTCCTTAATGTGGATTTTGGACGCCTATATTTGGACGTGTTGTTTTATTTAATGTGGATTTTGTACGCCTGTATTTGGACGTGTTGTTTTATTTAATGTGGATTTTGTAACCTATATTTGGACATGCTAAGTTGTTTTATTTAATGGATTTGTGGATTTTTTATACCTATATTTGGACGTGTTGTTTTAATTAATGTGGATTTTTTAACACCTATATTTGGACATGTTAGGTTGTTTTATTTAATGTGGATTTTGCACTTGCTTCAGTATTGCTTTATACTGCTTTCAAACATTTGTCTTTAGAATGTTTGTCTCGTTTAATAGGAATTGTGGAAAACCTGGGTAAATATTATACATATTATATGCAAAGATTGGTTCTCCTCAGAAAGAATTTTGAAACACTTAAGCGTGCAATCTAACACTACTTTCAGGGAGAGAGAATGTTATTCTCCTTCAGAAAGAATTTTGTAACACTTAATAAATATTGCATGCACTCTAACTCTGTTGTCAGGAGAGAGAATGTTTTCTCCTTCAAAATCATTTTTGTAACACTTAATTAATATTGCATAATATTGCACTCTAACTTTGCATGAAGGGAAGAGCATACTTTTCTCCTTCAGTAAGACTTTTGTAACACTTAATTAATATTGCATGCACTCTAACATTGCATGAAGGGAAGAAAATACTTTTCTCCTTCAGTAAGAATTTTGTAACACTTAATAAGTATTGCGTGCACCCCAACACTGCTTTAAGAGGAAAGAATGTTTTTCTCCTTCAGAAAGAATTTAGTAACACTTAAGCAGTGCAATTTCTTGACAATACTTAATGAGAGAATGTTGTTCTCCTATACTAAGACATTTTAAAAAAATGAATAACACTTATTTAAACCTTTAACGTATTAAATGGGAAGATTAGTTTTTCTCTTTATTCATTTCATTAATTATTTATTTTTTAATTAATAGCACTTAGTTAAAACCTTTAACGCTTTAAATGGAAAATTCGTTTTTTCTTTATTAATTTAAGTAATTTTTTAATTTTTTAATTAATAACACTTAGTTAACACTTTTAACGCTTTAAATGTAAAGATTTGTTTTTTCTCTTTATTCATTTCATTATTTTTTTAATTTTTAATGAATAACACTTAAAACCTTTAACGGTTTAAATGGAAAGATTTGTTTTCTCTTATACATTTCATTATTTTTGTTTATTTTTAAATTTATTTATATATTTCTTGGTTGCTCGTTCATCAAATCAACCAACATTTAAAATGGCTTCATGGTTGAAATAAAGTAATTTCCTTTACTGTGGATTTAGCACCTGCCTAAACATTGTACACACTTTATTATTATTTAACGGAATACAATACTTTGATTACTCTAATTTCCGGTTGTGGACAAAACCCTGCACCACGTGCTTTGTTTTGATAATTGTTTGTAGTCAACGTCCTGTAAGTCTTTTCAAATTATTTTATAGTTTATCTTTGAAATGAACAGGTCTACTTTAGAGTGTTTGGTTTATCGTCCCTTCTGTTTCGTGGCAGTGTTAATTCTTATTTCTTGCATGTATCATTACTTGAAGGCCATTTATACAAAGTAGCAATGATGTATTATATATTATACAAACGCACAAAATGTAAACACAATTTTAATTGCATTATTCATGCGACATCTAGAGCGATAAGATTTATTTATTTTCATAAGTTATTTTATTTATGGTATTACTGATGTGTCAAAAATCTAAGTGTTTCTGTTTAGTGCATCAATATGCTCCAATTCACTTTGACAAGTTTTGTTTTTTTAATTGCAGACGCCGTGAATAGTATACATTTGATTTTGATGTTTTATTTTTTAAATTTCATAAAGTTTTAAAACTTGCATTCGTTTACATTACAAATGTGTGGAGTTGCTTTTAATTGTTATTTCAATTTATTAAAAAAGCAAAGACAACCCTTATTGTGCAATAGGTTTACCACAAGGCACATTTTCTGTAAGACTGCAAAATTGATGTATGGCTGTCATCGAGTTATTTATAGACTGATGTATGATTGACATCGGGTTATTTATAGATGGATGTACGGCATTCATTCGGTTATTTATAGACTGATGTATAGCTGACCTAAGGTTATTTATAGGCTGATGTATGATTGACCTCGGGTTATTTATAGACTGATTTAAAATCTATTCGCCATTGGCTTCAGAAGTCCAGCGCTTTCTTGCCCGATGGTTTTAAGAAGTCCAGTTTCTTCTTGCCCTTTGGTTTAAAATGTCCATCTATTTCTTGCCCGCTGGTTTAAGAAGTCCAGTTTCTTCTTGCCTTTTGGTTTAAAATGTCCGTCCATCTAT
This sequence comes from Sinotaia quadrata, assembly GCA_028829895.1. Lineage (NCBI taxonomy): Eukaryota > Metazoa > Mollusca > Gastropoda > Architaenioglossa > Viviparidae > Sinotaia > Sinotaia quadrata. Next base: position 99,956,981 of record CM054180.1, read on the forward strand.
TTCTTGCCCGCTGGTTTAAGAAGTCCAGTTTCTTCTTGCCTTTTGGTTTAAAATGTCCGTCCATCTATTTCTTGCCCGCTGGTTTAAGAAGTCCAGTTTCTTCTTGCCCTTTGGTTTAAAATGTCCGTCCATCTATTTCTTGCCCGCTGGTTTAAGAAGTTCAGTTTCTTCTTGCCCTTTGGTTTAAAATGTCCGTCCATCTATTTCTTGCCCGCTGGTTTAAGAAGTTCAGTTTCTTCTTGCCCTTTGGTTTAAAATGTCCGTCCATCTATTTCTTGCCCGCTGGCTTAAGAAGTCTAGTACTCGTTGGATTAAGAAGTCCAGTATTGCATGAATTCAAAAATGCAATAATTTTGAGGGTCGACGCATTCAGTGTAGTCTTTCTGGGTTTAAACATTTATTTCTTGGGTGGTGGATTAAAAATTACGCATTCAAAATTGATTTTAGTCCAGAGAGTAATTTGTATTTTCAATAATACAGACATCTTTGTCTGATTGCTATTTATTTTCTTTTAGCCAAATATTTTCTTTACTCATCTAACTGCATGAAAGCAGAGAAAAACTTACTTAAAATAAAATTAAACATGTGGTCACTCTTCCCATAATATTTAACAGAGAGAATATATGTATACCAGTAATAATGCAAGTTTACACAACAGAGAGAATATATGTATACCAGTAATAATGTAAGTTTACACAACAGAGAGAATATATGTATACCAGTAATAATGCAAGTTTACACAACAGAGAGAATATATGTATACCAGTAATAATATAAGTTTATACAACTTGCAATACAGCAGCTTGTAATAAGGTGATCGTTTGTAATAAGAAAATAGACGGATAAAATTAGCAATAAGTAGCCAGTTAGAAGATATTTGTATCATTAACAAAGTAAATAATGGATATTAAAGTGCTGGTAAAAGATTCTTGTATCATCATTAAAATAAAAACCAATAATTAAAGTACTGGTAAAATTTTTTTATATGCTTGAAACATTGTGGAAAAGTTTTGATGATAGAACAAAAACATTTTAAAATGTTAATCTTGTGGAAAAGTTTGATGATAGAACAAAAACATTTTAAAATGTTAATCTTGTGGAAAAGTTTGATGATAGAACAAAACTATTTTTAAATGTTAAACATTGTAAAAAGTTTTAATGATAAAACAAAAGTTATTAAAAAAATATTAGACCTTGTGGAAAAGTTTTGATCAAAAAATAAAATAATTTTTTAATGTGTTAAACATTGTGGAAAAGTTTTGAACATTGAACAAAATTAATTTGATGACGCTTACTGTTTGTTCGCTGCCTTTGTTGTTGTATTTTTGTTAAGAAGACAAAATTAATAATTTAGGAAAAAAGCTTTATAATTATTTGTTAAATGGCTGGACTTTAAACCCGGTGGCGAAAAACGTTGTACACTAAGAGGCCTCTCTCTTGATTATAAGTCCAAGGAAACAACAAAAACTTCCATTTGAAAAATAGCATTCATCATTCCGAGGGATTCAAGCAATACCAGTAATTTATTTTAAAGACGAAGAAAATACAGATTGACAGAAAGAGAACAATCCACAAAAGAAAAAAAATACAAACAAGCCAAAGGAACAAACAACATAAAACTGTCTACGACAGTCTCTGCTGCTGGGTACCGGGGCTTGGACAGTCTCCAAAGTGATATTGTAACGGCTGATGTTTGTCTTTGCAGATTTGCAGGGAGTGTTAATTGCTTCTGTCTCGCCTGATGGCAGCCACAAGATTAAAGATGCAATCAGATAGACAGTTGGGACAGTTTACACCTCACGAACTAAACTGCTCTCCATTCATTATACTTCTGGTTTCATTTGCCACTACGAGAGAAAATGAGGGAGGGAGAGAGAGAGAGAGAGAGAGAGAGAGAGAGAGAGAGAGAGAGAGAGAGAGGGAGAGGGAGAGTGAGGGAAGAATATTCTTTACACATCCTTCTTTTCTCTACACTATCTTTATATTGTGTATCCATTATTTACTTTATAAAAATACATAAATATATCCTGATTGCTATGAAGACATAAATATATTCTCATTGCTATTATTAAGACATAAAGATATCTCATTGTTATTAAGACATAATTATATCCTGATTGATATTAAGATATAATTATATACTCATTGATATTAAGATATAAAAAACTCGTTGCCATAACTATGTATGTTATTACTATTTCAATAGAAACATATTCTATATCTCGAGTTAAGACCTGATCAAACGAGTAACATACGAGTAAGTCCAGAACAAACGAGTAACATACGAGTAAGTCCTGAACAAACAAGTAACAATCGAGTAAGTCCTGAACAAACAAGTAATAGCATACGAGTAAAATATGAATATATTCGAGCTAACTTGGGTTATTACGGTACGATAACACTATCATTACTTTCGCAACATAAACATTTTCTTATTGTTATCAGAACACAAATATTTATTGTTATAAGGACATCAACATTTTCTTATTGTTATCAGGACATAAATATTTTCTTATTGTTATCAGGCAATAAACAAATAGTTATTGTGATCAAGACGTAAACATTTTCTTATTTTTATCAGGACAAAGATCCCTTCTTATTGTTATCAGGACATAAACATTTTCTTATTATTAACAAGACATAAAAATTTTCTTCTTGTTATCAAGATATAAACATTTTCTTATGGTTATCAGGATATAAAATTTTAGTTATTGTGATCAAGATATCAACATTTTGTTATTGTTATCAAGACATAAATATTTTCTTATTGCTATCTGGACACAAACATTTTGATACTGGTACCATGACATTCACACTTAGTTATTGATATCAGGACATAAAGATTGTGTTATTGTTATCAATAATAGTATGAAATTTATTAAAATATATGAAATGCATATAATAACATATATTTGATGAAAATACATGAAATGTATATAACGACATATAATATTTGATGAAAATACATGAAATGTATATAACTGAATGTAATTTATTAGATTACATGAAATGTATATAACAATATATATTTGATTAAAATATATGAAATGTATACAACTGAATGTAATTTATTAAAATACATTATATATATATATATATAACAACTTATGTTTGATTAAAATAATGAAATGTATATATAACAACTTATATTTGATTAAAATAATGAAATATATATAACAACTTATATTTGATTAAAATAATGAAATATATATAACAACTTATATTTGATTAAAATAATGAAATATATATAACAACTTATATTTGATTAAAATAATGAAATATATATAACAACTTATATTTGATTAAAATAATGAAATATATATAACAACTTATATTTGATTAAAATAATGAAATATATATAACAACTTATATTTGATTAAAATACATGAAAAATATATATATATATGTACTTTATCGAATATGCAAATCGTATTACATTAAGTGCCGTACCTTCAACTTGATAGTCTCTGCATGTGTAAATTTATTTGAATCATAATAGATTGAAATGAAAAGATAGATATCCCAAATTTGAGAAGAATTTTTAAACATTTTCATGAGGGAAATTTGTGCCACCCTACTACACACATTTGATATTATTTTATTATTAAATGTAATTAATTAGGCGTTAATTTTTGTGTCGTGCCTCATGGAAGCAATTTGTTTGTTGTTTCTAAAGTTATTCTCAAGTCAATGCAATTAGGAACCTGTGCAAACATCCTCTCCCCGCCTCATTTCTCTCTACATCCACCAACAAAAAATAAACAATAACAAAAAAAACCACCCTGTTCACAATCAAGTTCACCCAGAGCAAAGGTTAAAAATGCAGAGATGAACCGGAAACAAATGTTTTCATGTTCTGTTTGCCGATCTACTTTTTTCTCGCGGTTTCTCTCACTTCCTGCGTGAGAAAGAATGTTAAAAGGTGCAGAGGTCCTAATGGTTGACGCCTGCAGTATGAAATCTCGTGCATTCTCGAGTTGTCTTCGATATATGACTCGATACGTTTTCCCTTGTCGGAAACCCCATTACTCAGGATCATTATTCAATAGAGAACTTGCTGGGAAGCATTTCAGTGCAGAATCCACAAGGCAGGGGTTTAGTTTGTTTGTTTTTAATTAATTTTTTTTTGTTGCGACAGACAGTAGTAACGTGACGAGTGAAAAATCAAAAAAGTATGAAATGTGTGCAAAAATGATGTCATACATAATGATTTTAAAATGCCATAAAAATAAATTTATTGGCATTACAGACGATTGTCTGTGCCCTAAGACTACATATGGACATATGTTATACAACGACGAAAAGTTAAATGCCTACCCGTCACCCCGAAAATGCCCCAAATCCATAATATCACACATACTCACGCATTCACTCACACACACACACATGCACACACACACACACACACACACACACACACACACACATACACACACACACACACACTCACACAAACCTTTGTAAAAGTAAACAAGAAACGAAAATAAAATAAACTTAACATATGTATACGTTAGAAAGGGTGCAAAGTAAAATAGAAAGTTTTAAATTTTGACCTAACGCTTTCCATCCATTTATGTAGATTACCCTGGTAATGCATACTTTGTGAGAATTTTCCAAAGAAGTTATCCTCTATTATTTTTTTTTTTTAATAAACCAAAACCATCCTATTCCTAGCCGTATCTTCTCTCTTTGCTAGGACAGAGTTTGTATTGGATTCTGCTCTGCCTAATTTAGAAACAGGGGAAATAATTCCTGTTTCTCATGGATTCCTCTATATCAGTGGTTCTTAATCTTTTGGAGTCACGGACCCCTTTAAAAATCTGGTGAAAGCTATGAACCCCGTCCCCAGAAAATGCACATAAGCAGAATATAAAAATATAATGAATATTTGACTTTCACGGACCCCTAAAGACCATCAATAGACCCATTGGGGGTCCGTGGACCTCAGGTTAAGAACCCCTGCTCTATATTCTCGGCGTATCATTATAGGCATTTATCAGCGAAAACAACAAGCAGCACTCCTCTGTTCTTTTAATGTACAGGTAAAACTATTCAAGAAAAATATCTGTATTCAGTATCTGTTCTCAAATCGTTCACTGAAAAGAAACCGGAAATATACAGGGTTCGGGACTTGGAGGTACTTGTACTAATTACTCCCTCTAGTTGCAAGCAGACACGGAGGTAAGTTGCTATTGAAGTGAAATTGTATTCACTGTGTGAATGTTGTCAAACCTTTAAAAATCACTAATATTTAGGAAGAGTAAAGTATGCTGACCACGACTAAGACACTCATATCGCGATATATTAATAAAATAAAGACATTACGGGAACAATTCTCACTTGGTACGAGCAAGCTTTGAGGAAATCTAAATCGGAGTGCTTTTATAAGTTTAGTTTTTTTTAAAATCGATTGTTTACAAAAGAAAAGAAAAGAAATGCAAAAGTGCCAGAGAATTAAAAGACTAATTAAAATTTTAATAAATAATTTAAATCTGATTGCTACGACAAAGACGACTTACAATTTTTCTGCAATTCATCAAAAAGAAGCCAGCGTTGTAACTACGACACGAGAAATTAAAAAAAATAAAATATCACATAATTCAAAATAGGAGTACATGATTTTTCAAAAAACCCTAACTTTTACTTCAGTGCTTTACATACTGAAGTTAACATACTGGTTACAGACTGAAGTTAACATTCTGCGTTACAGACTGAAGTTAACATACTGGTTACAGACTGAAGTTGACTGAAGTTAACATTCTGCGTTACAGACTGAAGTTAACATACTGGTTACATACTGAAGTTAACATACTGGTTACAGACTGAAGTTAACATACTGGTTACAGACTGAAGTTAACATTCTGCGTTACATACTGAAGTTAACATTCTGCGTTACAGACTGAAGTTAACATACTGGTTACATACTGAAGTTAACATACTGCGTTACAAACTGAAATTAACATACTGGTTACATACTGATGTTAACATACTATTTGTAACGGATCAATTGCCGTCCATGTTTTAGTAATTCTTTATGAGTTATTATTATTTTTGATAATTTGTAATATTCTAGATGTTAAAAATTACGTTTGAACATGCATAGTCGTAGTTGATATGCTATTGTAGTGCCCAAGGCCGTCACGTGACTGGTTCCCAGGACGCGACGTGTGACTATAGAGACTAGGGGAAAGTACAATGATGATCCAACTCTTTTAGGAAGGCATGTGTGAGGACAGTTCTGAATAACGGTGCTAGGAAATCGCACCAGAGTCAGACATGCGAAAAAGAAACTGAAGGTGCCAAATAGGAGTGGACAATAAACAAGAACCTTTGCAGGCATCGAACTGGGTAGAGGCGAGATCAGTGAGGTCGACGAGAAGAGTGGACTGGTAGGTTCGAACTGTCTGAGGTATGCACGAAGGGTGCAAGGTTGGGGAGGGTGTCAGAGACAGGCACGAGTGTCGCTCAGAATAGCGCACTTGAAGGGCAGTTCATCTCACTGAAGTGTTGAATTGTTCTTAGTAAAATAACACCATGTTAGTTTATATACTCGTTAAAATGCTTGAGAGAATTCTGGTCTGTGGGGGGAAAAAAGCTCCCTATTAGGTAAGCATCGTGTTGTCAATTTTAACTGGCGATCTAGATCTCCACACCCACTTCTCTAAGCTGATCTACATGCTAAGACACAGACATTAGATAAAGGTTGTTCTAAGCTGATCTACATGCTAAGACACAGACATTAGATAAAGGTTGTTCTAAGAGATCTACATGCTAAGACACAGACATTAGATAAAGGTTGTTCTAAGAGATCTACATGCTAAGACACAGACATTAGATAAAGGTTGTTCTAAGAGATCTACATGCTAAGACACAGACATTAGATAAAGGTTGTTCTAAGAGATCTACATGCTAAGACAAAGACATTAGATAAAGGTTGTTCTAAGAGATCTACATGCTAAGACAAAGACATTAGATAAAGGTTGTTCTAAGAGATCTACATGCTAAGACATAGACATTAGATAAAGGTTGTTCGGAGAGGTCTGCATCCCTGGGTCGTGTGGCCAATATTCGTGTTTGTGTAAGGAGATAACAGAGCTCTCCTCGACTGATCGAAGTAAATAGGAAACATTGTTGTTTTGTTACGCAACCTTAGGGAGAAGGTTGTACCTTGTAAATGGACTGTCAGTAGAGATCTGAGAGAACTCGGCTTTTGATGTGTATTGTACCTTGTAAATGGACTGTCAGAAGAGACTCTGGGAGAACATGGCTTTTGGGGTGTGTGTGTGTGTGTGTGTGTGCGCGCGCATGCTATCACTCAGCGGCATAGACGTGGGACAACAAGCATTAACATTTTGCAGTGACGTCACGCCGAGCAAGCAGAGACGATCTGGTCAATCATCATTATGGACCTTTTGCCTCTTTTCCAAACTCTAATTCTATGATGAAAATAAGTAGCTAAAGGACTGAATTTACTCCATAGGGAACGTGACTTTCATTCAACATTCTGCTAGAGAATATTGGGATCTATTGTTCATTTGTAAATAACTGTATTTTTTCATTCTTTTATGAGTGTAGTATTTAATAAATATTGCTATTTCTTGTAACAAGAAAGAGGGGATGGAGAGAGAGAAAAGAAGAAAGAAGGATAGGTAACAACAGCCAGGGAAGAAAGATGAGATCGAGTGTAAGAGAGCGATTAATGGATACTCTGGCCATTCGAAATCTTCATCTTTAAACTTTCTAAAGTATTTTATTTTCTATTTTTATTAAGTAACTGTGAGGACACAAAAACACATACATACATACACAAAACTGCTTTCACGTATGTATACTGAAGTGTATGTAAACATGTAAGTATGTGACTTTACGCATTTTCGCTAGTGTTGGGTGTACTTATTTCAGTTTGGGTGTGGTGGTTTCGTCTAAGTACTCGAGATGAGATATGGTAAAAATTTAAAAAAAACAAACACTTTAAAATCCACCGGATTACTGTTTGACAACGTTACTCGTAGTCTTCTCGCCCAGCATTCAAACAATGCATTTGCGTTTTTATGAGCTAATGTTGTTTATAGACGAAGCGATCGATCGAATAAGACACGAGTCCAAGATGACTTTTTCAAAGGAGTTTACATATGCCCTATGAAACATGGTGTGGAGTATACAGCCTTTTGTACTAGAGAAGTGATTTAATTTCTGGCACGCCTTCCTGCTGTGATCTGCCATCTTGATTTGATCGAGCAAACAAACGGCCGTCCCACGCATAACTAGCTTAAAGACCAAATGAAATGGAATCTAGGTTAAAACATAGTTTGTGAACGAGATTTGCTCCATTACTAAGATACATTCTTGAGGTAAAAGCAAGCAGAAGTGACGTCAGGCAGGGGGTCAAATGGCCGCCAATGTAATTTTCTCTGGTACTTCATGTACGTTTGATCCAATTCGTACTGATGACGGCGAAAGTTCAACTCTTAGTAGTTCGCATACCATTTCTAATGATGTTGGAGATACTGAGGAAACAATGGCTGATGAAGACCATGTCTGGTAAGTTATTTTTTTATTATAGTCAGCGTACTAATTACAGTACGTTTGTACAATTGTAGTCATCATTAAGTTCAAAGACATATACTAATACGTTTGTACAATTCTAGCCATCTTTAAGTTCAAAGACATATACTAAGTACATTTGTACAATTGTAGTCATTGTTAAGTTCAAAGACATATACTAAGTACATTTGTACAATTGTAGTCATCGTTAAGTTCATAACATACTAAGTACGTTTGTACAATTGTAGTCATCGTTAAGTTCAAAGACATATTAACTATTATTAAAATTGGTTGTGTATGATCTTTACATGAATGATGAAAGCTTCTTTTTGTGTGAAAGTACAGTTTTTAATTGTCTATATATATTACATTTACTACCGAATTTATTACTATTAGTGACAGTATTAACGCTCTATACTAACATTTAGAGAATAGCAGTATAGTTAAGTTTTAAATAAGTGATTATCATTTTGTATATAATTTAAAATTACTTTACTTACTAGGATGAAAAATATAGAGAATAGCAGTAGGTATGCTTTTAAATGAGTTATTATTATTCATATTATAATTACATATATTTTTTAATTACTTTACTTACTAGGAGAGTATTTTTCATATATATTATGTTTGAGTGTTTTGCATGAATGTCTGTTGCGTGTGTTTATATTTTGTTTTGTTTACTATTTTTTTAAATTTAGGATTGTAAATCTAAAGCTTTTAAAATGAACAATTAATGGCCAGTGTTATATTAATGTATCTAGAAAGGCACATGGACCATTGTCTAGATATGTGTAATATATCTAGAAAGGCACATGGACCATTGTCTAGATATGTGTAATATATCTAGAAAGGGCACATGGACCATTGTCTAGATACGAAAGGCATTGACTTATTGCAAACCACGTGATTGTGAAACGGGCCAGTGACAGCTGCCATCTTTGAATAGGTTATGTGTATTGACTTTAACTATTTTTCTAAAACTCTACTCTCATTTCCATGATGATATGCTTGAACTTGATTATATATTTATGTTAATTGACTGCTTATGTCTATGCTAGGATAAACTGAATGATTGTCGAATGTTAAACTTAATTAAACATTGTTGTGAAATGATGTAAATGTCAACACTTTTTGATTATATTCATATATTATATATTTGATTGTTGATTTAATAAATTTATTGACCTTCTTACATATATTAATACCATATGTTGGAAAGTCAGTGGATGGATGGGGGCTCGCTAAACATAGATTAAAGACGGATTTGTCTTTGGCTGTAGTAAGAAGTTTTCCACCTATGGAAATATTGTGTGATGGTAAATGTTGTTTTTAATGAAGAGAGACAACATTTACAGCGCCTGCATATCTGCAATGTGAGAGAGACGAGTGGTGTTTTCTGGGGAATTATTAATAATAACATAAATTGAGATTCTCATCACTTGTAATTAGTTATGGATGATTAATTAATAATAATGACCATTAACTAGGTGGCGTTGGCGTCACAACTAGATATACAGATAGGCAGTAAGACAGACAGCTAAGGAGATAGAGCAGTAAGACAGACAGCTAAGGAGATAGAGCAGTATTTATATAAAATTAAAGAATACAGTTCGCACACCCTACCATTCGTCTCAGAACCTGACCGGAAACTAATGTTATTACCACTCATCATATTCCTCAAACAAACACCATCCACCTCCTCTAACCCACGAAAGAGTTTTTAAAAAAATAAAAATATTATAAAAAAATCTCAATAATAGATAAGTCGCAGCAGCAGTCCACCCCTCTCCCTATCATAAGCAGCAACAGCAACAACCTCCCGACTTGTCCCTGAATTCCAAAATGTTTATGACGCCACACATGTAGGCCTACCACCTCTTTTACTTCTTGACCTCTGGCAAAACGGTGACCTATTATTGTCTTCTGTGAGTTGCTTTGGAAACTGGATGAATGACGTCATGAGCAGAACCATCCCTGAAGTGCGGGTGGTGCTCCACACTACACCACACCAACCAAACATCACCCCACCCCACCCACCCCACCCCAGTTATCAAGAATCAAGGTATCGAGTCGTTCATTTTTTTCCTCGATAACAGATGTTGACGGGTGTCTAGGTCATTTTTCATCACTGATGTTTGTGTGATCGTTTTGAAGCACCATTATCAATTCGTACACACACCATTATTGTAAAGCACAGCTTCCGCCACTAAACTTGGCCATGCCAGGGTCAATAACATTTCAAGGTCGCATAGGGAATTCTTTGCTTTTGTCTGTACACAAAAACAGCAGTGGAGCCAAGACCAGAATTAAAAAAAAAATTACAAAACTTTCTCTCACACATTCGTATATATGGAGGTACGCAATTAGAGAAAGGAATTTATATTTTATATTAACATAGCTAAATAATCCGTGCATACATCACAGAAAACACACTCATACACCCCACCCACCCACACACACACACAGAGGACAGACGAGAGTACTTTTGTCACAAAGTTTGCTCTCATATAGCACCTGATAACCCTAACTCCAAAGACCGGATGTTACATGAAGGATACTGAGTACATGTACACGTATATCCGCATTTGAGTGAACAATGATACATTTGTAATTAAACGTTTGTCAGTTTCTTCATAACGGGATCTAAATATAATCTGATTCACAATCTACCCTCATTAGCCGTCTGCTTTTACATCGCAGAATATTCATCCCGCCAATCAAAATTTGTGGCACTCTCCAATCTCCAATCCCCGTTTGATTACATTCACTTCTGGCAAAATATATATAACATGCTCTCGGTAAATACACTTAGTAAGACTACTTCTGGCAAAATATATATAACATGCTCTCGGTAAATACACTTAGTAAGACTACTTCTGGCAAAATATATATAACACGCTCTCGGTAAATTGCTTAGAGGAGGGAAGGTGGAAGAAACGAAAGGGTTTTGGAAATCCCATGTTCCTATGTTGCCACGCACAACCACCTCCTCCTCCCTAATTTGAATAACAGTGACGTGCGTCCGACTCGTTTCCGTTCACTTCTCTACGCCATATTTGCGAGCGAAAGTGTCAACTGGTACAGCTTTGCACAGAGTACAGCGTTACCTTGAAGTAACCTCCCCTCCTTGCCCGTCCTTTTTGATTGCTGTTTCCTGTTTTAATCTACTGGCTAAATTCACAATGCGGCATCCCGTATCAAGCATAGGACATCTCTGAGATAATTTTTTACGAGAGAATTGATCGAGCCATTCCCCCCCCCCCTACTCTATACAAGGCCAAGTTGGTGTATTGCAGAGTAGATTGTCAGGAACACAGTTTAATTCACGTACGAGTGCATGGTGCTAAGAACAGAACAGCTACATTTAGATTTCTGTTAGCTATAGTCACATAGTGCTAAGAACAGAACAGCTACATTTAGATTTCTGTTAGCTATAGTCACATAGTGCTAAGAACAGAACAGCTACATGTAGATTTCTTTTAGCTATAGTCACATAGTGCTAAGAACAGAACAGCTACATGTAGATTTCTGTTAGCTATAGTCACATAGTGCTAAGAACAGAACAGCTACATTTAGATTTCTGTTAGCTATAGTCACATAGTGCTAAGAACAGAACAGCTACATGTAGATTTCAGTTAGCTATAGTCCCATAGAAAGTGAACTCCTAAAATGTTATACTAAATAAGTGAACTCCCTTTGAAGAAATGGTCAAATGACAATGTTTTGTAATAGGTTTAACATCTGAGAAGTAGAAACGAACACACACTCAAAGACTCTTAAATTAACTTAATGTTCTTCATTGCATTTTTGTTTTTAAAAGTTTTAATTAGTTCTTTGCGGCTTGCATAAAATCATTAGAAGCAGATTGAAAGCATTAAAAACTTCAAATGCCAATTCATGTTTTACAGTTTAAATTATTTATTCATTTCGCCAATCATATAATATTACGAAATATTTTAAGGGTTCGTTGGAAAGAACTCACACACATTTATGAATGCGTGCGTAAACACGCATATGTATACTCAAGAGCACATACACACACGCATTTGCGCCTTCATACACACCTATATCAATGCACACTGTTAAAACTGTCAATGGGTTTAATGTGTAACCTTATGATGGCGTCATGTCTAAAACTGTTGTATCAGTTATATATAGTTTTCCAGTTGTGTATGTCTGCTGATAAACTCTAAAGCGTCCTTGACCTTCGAGCACATGGAAGTTTTTGGAGCAACGCTAAAGGGTCCTTGACTTTCGACTACGTGGGAATTTTGTTCACATGGTCAGCTTTATGTTGCATTGTCACGTTCATAAAACAGGGCGCTGGAGTTTTTTTTGTTGTTGTTGTTGACATGGCCAGCTTTATGTTGCATTGTCACGTTCATGAAATAGAGACAACATCAAGTAATCATAAAAACACCGACGGTCAAGGTCATTTGCTCGAATTTTCACTCGCAAAATGACTCATAATCGAGCACTTGTGAGGGTTGTTTTTGAGCCACATGGCCAGCCTTATGTTGTATTGTCGCGTTCATGGGAATGGGAAATAAGAAAATAATTGCTAAACAGTGCTTGGAAATTTCTTTTCTCCCTCCAAATTTAAGTACATTTTAGGCAATTAGGCAATTATAAATAAATAAAGTCTCCAAGATTGACGATTATGTTTAAATCGTGAGCGACTGCAAAGTTGGAGGGCCTGACAAAGCCAAGAAACTCTCGATTGTCTGAGGTTGCAAAATTCTGCAGGAATGTTGCAAAGACATGAGAGAGACCTTCGAGCATGTGGGAGTTTTGGGAGCGTCCTTGACATTTGAGCACTTGGGAGGTTGTTTACATGGCCAATTTTATGTACTGATGGTCAAGGTCATTTGCTAAATGATGCTCAAATTTTTACTCTCAATTTGACCTGAGTTTTTAGAGTGAAGCTAAACCGTCCTTGATATTCAAGCACATGGAAGGTTTTTCACATGGCCAGCTTTATGTAACGACGGTCAAGGTCATTTTCTAAACGATGCTCAAATTTTCGCTTACATTGTGACGTATAATCAAGCCTTCCAAATAGCAAATTCATTTATGTTCCGAGCAATGCATTCATTTTAATTTTCCACCCGTCATACTCTAGAATATCATTATAAATATAACTCTTACCAATTATTTCGTTAACTCAAACAAACGTTCAGACACGTGCACTGCACACTTATTTCTCTCAAATATAATGCTGATTTTATTCACTTGCTACGGGGAATGATACCATCCTTTATTTTCTGATTCGATTGACTTAACGAAAAGCTAAATTATTATTCGTAAAATGTTGTATTTTATCGTAATTCTCTTCGTAGTTTTTCACATCTACACGAATCAGAGGCGTTCGACGGTTTCTCTCCTATGGTAAACGTGAAATTTATATTGCCACGTGAGTTGTCTCCTTCAATAGTCCTGACACATGGATTGCCTCCTTCAATAGTCCTGACACATGGATTGCCTCCTTCAATAGTCCTGACACATGGATTGCCTCCTTCAATAGTCCTGACTAATGGATTGCTTCCTTCAATAGTCCCGACACGTGGATTGCCTCCTTCAAAAGTACTGACATATGGATTGCCTGCTTTAATAGTCCTGATACAAGAATTTGTCCTTTCAAAAATCTTAACAAATGAAAGTGCTCCTTCAAAAATCCGGACACAAGGTTTGTCCCTAAAATGCCTTGTCATTTGGACTTCCTCCGTCAATAGTCTTGACAAGGATTGTCCCTTATCAAGTCGTGGATTACCCATTCAAAAGTAATGACAGATGAATTTCCGCCTTCAAAAATTTTGACACGTGGACTGCCCCTTCACAAGTTCTGTCACAAAACTTATGAAGGTCTTCGGATTGCTGTGAACTGTTGCCACCGTTGTGTTGTCTTTGTTTTAATTTCTATGTAAGTAAAAGAAGGGTCACACAATTTAATCACATATTTAGTCACTCTCCAATTTTCATCACTTATCTTAATCACAAATTTTAATCACTCAAGTACATATTTTGATCATTCGTCCTAATCACACATTTCTAACACTCATCTTAATTATATATTTAACCCTCATCCTAATAACACATTTTAAACATTGTTCATATTCACACATATTAAACACTGTTCATATTCACACATTTTATCAATAAACTTTCTTTTAGATAGTGGAGAAAACGTGTTAATAATATTATAAGGAAATTACTTTTCTTTTCTAAATGAGAAGAAACTAATTAATTTACTACTAAAACAAACACCATGTAATCAATCAAATAAAATAAAATTTATTTTGCTTTTGAACAAAGTAAATTGAATGTAGTCTTACAAGCATATGTAATATTATTCTGTTATAATCAATTAATAAATTAGCGAAATCAATGAATTTATAACCGCTTAAAAAATTCTTTGGTTTGATGCTAAAAGTGTTGCCCATCTCTACATGATAAACATTTTGCCACTGTCTACACGATTTCATGATAAACATTTTGCCACTGTCTACATGATTTCATGATAAACATTTTGCCACTGTCTACATGATTTCATGATAAACATTTTGCCACTGTCTACATGATCTCATGATAAACATTTTGCCACTGTCTACATGATTTCATGCTAAACATTTTGCCACTGTCTACATAATTTCTTGCTGAAGATTTCCCCCGAACCTCATCTATGCTATTTCATGCCCAAACTTATTTGGCTCATTTCTTCTGAGAATTTACGATAAAAAATATGCTTGTCGCTTAACAAGTATACTATTTGATTGTGCGCACGATATTTCGACGCAATGTGCTTGAAATGTTTACGCTTTTGTAAATGATTTTACGCTAAAGACTTTAATGCTCATGATTTTGTCCATCTCAAGTTTTCTTGGCTATGCTGAAGTCCTTGAGATTGTTTTGATTTGACTTTTCGTTGCTTTTGGTTTGCCGCGCTGCCTTTGGTTTGTATTAACGCTTCTTTTGGTTTCTATTAACGCTACTTTTGGTTTAACTTAACGCTCCTTTTGGTTTTTCTTAACGCTAGTTTTGGTTTAATGCTTTTGGTTTGTCTTTTATGTTACCTTTAGTTTGCCTTAACGCTGGTTTTGATTTGTCTTTTATGTTACCTTTAGTTTGCCTTAACGCTGGTTTTGATTTGTCTTTTATGTTACCTTTAGTTTGCCTTAACGCTGCTTTTTGGATTGTCTCTCCCATTGCTTTAAGTTTGTCTTTCCGTTGCTGTGAGTTTGCCTTTCTTTTACTTTGGGTTTGCCTTTCTGTTACTTTGGGTTTGCCTTTCTGTTATGTCTGCCTTTCCGTTGCTTTAGGTCTCCTATTACTTTGGGTTTGCCTTTTCGCTGTTTTGGGTCTCCTATTTATTTGGGTCTGCCTTTCCGTTACTTTGGGTCACCTATTACTTCGAGTCTGCCTTTCGTTTGCTTTGGGTCGCCTATTTATTTGGGTCTGCCTTTCCTTTGCGTTTGCGACATCGGTGCTCCTGATTTGTTTGATTCGGATTTCTCATCGATCTGCAACTATCATCGATGTCGCCGATAATTTTCATAAAGTTGAAGAAGAGATTTGTTTTGGAAAGGCGACAATTATAGTGCCATGAAAGGAAAGAGTAATGGAGTTCTTTGGAGTGTGGATTTTTTTAATGGATTTGGTGTGTGTCTGCATGTGTGTCTGTACCTGTTTGCGTGTCTGTCTGTCTGTGTGTCTGCGTCTCTCTGTGTCTGTATGTGTATCTTTGTGTGTGTGTGTGCGTGTGGGCAATTTTGCCCAGACAGTAGCCACAAGTTACTCTTTCCAATTTATTAGCTGCCGAGGGATCTTTAGTGTGCGCAACCTGTCGCACAAGAGATTCATTTATCATCCCCATACAACAGACAAGACACCAAGTCTACCACATTGAGTTTGTTTCACCCCGAGAAAGATTTAAATTTGAGTGATATATATAGATTTCATGTCATTGCTGACTTCACTAGATATGTAGCCTACACGAATGACCATTTTCTTTGTGTCTATGTAGATATTCCTACATATGTAGCCCACCCGAATGACCATTTTCTTTGTGTCCGTGTAGACATGTCTAGAAATGTAGCCTACCCAAATGACCATTTTCTTTGTGTCTATGTAGATATGTCTAGAAATGTAGCCTACCCAAATGACCATTTTCTTTGTGTCCATATAGAC
The DNA here is from genome assembly GCA_028829895.1 of Sinotaia quadrata. Classification (NCBI taxonomy): domain Eukaryota; kingdom Metazoa; phylum Mollusca; class Gastropoda; order Architaenioglossa; family Viviparidae; genus Sinotaia; species Sinotaia quadrata. The sequence continues at coordinate 99,973,709 of CM054180.1, forward strand.
ATGTCTAGATGTAGCCTATCCGAATGCCATTTTCTTTGTGTCTATGTAGACATGTCTAGATATGTAGCCTACCCGAATGACCATTTTCTTTGTGTCTATGTAGACATGTCTAGATATGTAGCCTACCCGAATGACCATTTTCTTTGTGTCTATGTAGACATGTCATAAAGAACGAGTTTTCGCACTGACATAGCATTCGTCTTTTCCTTTTTCTTCTGTAAATGTCGATTTGTACTTATCGTGATGATATTTTATTAGTAACAAAATTTTTGGCTATTCTGTCTTTGATTTATATATAATAAGATTTTAAAAAACCTTTAGAAAAACTTTAATGGGTTTATCTTTTTTTCCCTATAAACTGATTTTCTTCTTTCATGTTTATCTGTCTGTTTTTAAAATTGCCAGGAATTTTGCCTTTTTAATGTACTAAACGTTTTGCTTTTCTCTTTCTTAACAAGCCACTTTGTTTCTTGTAATTTATAAGATGTTTGGTTTCTTTTATTAACAAGACTTGTGCTTCTTTTAGTTAAAGATTGTTTAACTTCTTTTGTATCGTCTGTAATTACAAGATAGGAGACTTTCCACTTAATTACATTAGACTATTTAACAATAAAAACTTTAGATATATAATAATCCATTGATTTTTTTATAAAATACTTTTTTTATTTACAGAGCCTATGGCATATTTACACGACTGGGTTATTTTGATTTTCAAACTTGGACATTTTCATCGACAAACAATGTGTTTGCTGGTTGCAAGCCAATTTGCTTCCTTTGTTCACAAGACTTTTGGCTTTGTTTCGTTTAAAAGACAAAAGATTGTTTTTTGTAGTTTTATTCAAAAACATTTTATGCTGTATTTATTTTATATTTTTAGACGTTTTGATTCTTGATTTTGCAAGGCTTCTTTCGTCTTCAAGATGTTTTATTTTAAAGAGTTACCTATTCGCAAAATTAAATTGTAGCACTTTTTTTTCCAATAATTCCGGAATCGGATGAATGATAAGGCATTATAGGTGTTTTCTCTCTAAACAACGAACACGCTCCCCCAGAACTTACGACCTCGCGTGTAAACTTCTGCACGTTTGCCGCAAACGTCGGCCACTTAGTTGGCAGTGACATGTAAACGTTTGACAGATTGAGAGAGCTTGGGGTGCCCCACTCTTTTCTACCCGCTCGAAGTGACAGGCAGATTAAAGTCGTTGAAAGACTTAAAAACACAACGAAGTCATCTGTTAGGCCACGGATTAAAATAGCTTCCCCTAATTCAAGAGCTTTGTGCTTAACCGCAAAGTAGGACTTTTAGTTTTCTCTTTTTGAGGGTAGTGTATTAGTTTTCGTTATTTGCTCTGATCTTTAAAGTCGAGTCCCAGACAACAACACAACGGCAAATCGTTCAGACAAATAGAGCCCTCATTCCTGATTAATATTGTGTCTTGTGAATTTAATTCTGAGTTCCCTCCAGCTGACATCAAAGGATTTGAAATTAGAAACACAACTCTATAAGACGCATTATTTGTTTTTAAAGCTGTTGAAACAAATTGGTACAATTTAATACAATGTTTGTTTTAATCTTTTGGAGTGCAATAAGCCTCTTGATTTCCAAAATCAGATACAACTTAAAATTAAATTCACGCAGATGACATGCACTCTTTCGTTATTAATGTTTATATTATATTAAAACTCTTCTATCTTTAACATAATGCGAAATTTAGAAATTTCAATCTAATGTAAAGTAAGTGCCCCCCCCCCCTTCCTCCACCTCAAGTACCACTCCTCACCCAACCAAAAAAAAAAAAAAATTCGGGAAACAGACCGAATGACCATAAATTATTATTTATATAATCTTTGGAATGACACATCACTTTCTTAAATTTATTAATGTTACATCGTTATATAAATGTAACATCGTAACATGTATTATTATTATTTATGAATATAATATCGTAACAAGTTTTATTATTATTATAAATTTATTAATGTAACATCGTAACAAGTTTTATTAATGACTTTTTGCAGATAAACGTAGTGTTTCATGTAGACTTGACAGATTTGCGTTAGGTCAAGGTGAAAAATAATTTAAACAATTATAGTTATGATTTATGACAAAGGCACACACACACACACACACACACACACACACACACACACACACACACATACAAAACACACAAAACACACACACTCATAATATATATATATATATACATAAATTCATACATATATACACATACTGTAGTGGAGTAAATTTGCCTATCCCTATTTAAAGACTTAATTGCTATATAAATTGTTAAATTGTCAGAGTGACCCAACCTTGGACACACCTTATGATAGTACTTTTGTAAGTCAGAGTTGGAGTAAACATCTCGAGTTGAGAATATGCTAGAAATTGCTGATGTAATCCAAACCAGATCCAACTGTATGAGTAGTTTTTATTATCCAATAGTTAAGATTTACGGGAACGAGAGTATCCAATTGAATGAGAACCAAAGTTTACCTGCTGAAGAGGTTTCTGTTGTATAATCACTTTGAATTTGGTGTGACAAGAAGTCCGGTCATGAAAGGCAGCCATTAGCTTAATGGTGAGTTAACTGACTGATGGAGAGAAAATGGACTTAGAAATATTTCGTACATTTGTGCTATTGATATGTTATACTTGTGTTTTACATAGAGATGTATTATGTGAATAGACTATTATATCTACAAATTGTGAACTATGATGCTTATGTGTAGTATGCTACACACTTGACATTATTTATAGTGAACCTGTTCATAAAACTATTATGCTGTATGTGTGTATCCGGCTAATAAATACTGTTGCAGGAAACTGTAAGATGAGATTTGAATGTAAGAAAGAATGGAGTTAAAAATGAACAAAATGGAAACTTAACATTTGATTCCTGAGTATATTTTTCAGGGAAGAAGCAGCCTTTCCTTGCTTTATCTAAATCTCCTGGTTTACTGATTATAAACTGCTACGACCATGGTAGACGTGAAAGTATCTATTGCAGTTTGTAAGTGTAAAGGATATACTGCACTCCATTGATGTATGGTGGCAAACTTTGCTGACTACATCGAGCAATTTCTGGTACAAGGAAGTTACTGGAAATTGCTACAATTGTCGTTCTGCTTGAGGGAGCAAGGTGAAGGAGCGCCAGGTTAGCCTTGAGGGAGTAAGGTGAAGGAGCGCCAGGTTAGCCTTGAGGGAGCAAGGTGAAGGAGCGCCAGGTTAGCCTTGAGGGAGCAAGGTGAAGGAGCACCAGGTTAGCCTTGAGGGAGCAAGGTGAAGGAGCACCAGGTTAGCCTTGAGGGAGCAAGGTGAAGGAGCACCAGGTTAGCCTTGAGGGAGCAAGGTGAAGGAGCGCCCAGGTTAGCCTTGAGGGAGCAAGGTGAAGGAGCGCCCAGGTTAGCCTCAAGAGAATAGCAGTGTATCAGTGTTCAACGTGAGAAAGGAAAGAAGTAGAATTTACACTAATAACGGAAACAATACAATTGTGGCTTTGTTACAAAAGTGTGCAAAAGACTTTTGAGACAGTGCCTAAACCAGGTTATGTAAAAGCTATTATCACTTATTTTTAATAACTCCATTTCTGTTCTCTGATAAGAAATATTATGTGAATTGTATTGACACTAATCTGTTGAATTGTGTTTTAGGATATAAGACTGTATAGGTATAAAAATATTGATGTCAAGTAATCTTTTTTTTATTATTGTATTTGTTAAATACATACATTATATATATATATATATATATATATATATATATATATATATATATATATGATTGTTGATTTAATAAACTTATTGTTAAATTTATTAACCTTCTTACACACATTGATAAGCTTATGTTGGAGAAGAAAGCAGGTGGGTGGGGGCTCGCTATGGATTTGTCTTCTTCTTTAGTAAGAAGTTTTCCACCTACGCAAATATTGTGTGATGTTAAAGTTTTTCTTTAATGTTTTGGAAGAGAGAAAACGTTTACAGCACCCGCATATCAACCAAGTGAGAGAGACGAGTGGTGTGTTCTGGAGAATTATTAATAACATAAATTAAGATTCTCATCACTTGTAATTAGTTATGGATGATTAAATAATAACAATAATCATAACCATTAACTAGGTGGCGTTGGCGTCACATATACACACAATACGCAAATACACACATTCATAAATACAAACATACATATATACACACATACATAAATACACACACAATACATACACACAATTATACATATATACACATATGTACACACAATGCATATACAATACACACACACATACTCATACAACCACAAACATTACACACACACACAATACACACACACACACACACACACACACACACACACACACACACACACACACACACACACACACACACACTACATATAAGATTTTATAGCAATTTTGATATGTTAAGTCCACAATTAACTTCTATCCATCCTAGGACAGAATTAGTGATAATATTTTGTTCTGTAAAGTTTTGTTCTTTCATTTGACCCACAATTTTCAGGTAAACTTTCAAGCTGTTTTAATCTCTCTATCAGTCTGTGATCGGAGAAATTCAAGCGGTATAACATTTATGCCTTGTACACACAGATATGTAACAAATGACCTGATATTTGAATATTAAATTTCCTTATTTTTAATATTACTCACTCCCTATCTTCTTATGGAAAGCTGAAAGTGAAATTAAAGAAAACAGCAATTTTCTCTAAAGCGCATATGATATTTAAAACGAAAAGCACATAAATAGTAGCAGTTATCAACCTGTTCACTACGCCCTGTCAACGAGTGCATAAAGGACTACTGGAAGGTTTTCACGTCGATAAATCAAAAGGGTGTTTGCCCTCTTTGAATGCCCGCTGTCGGTTTTAGTCGTCCTTTCGTCAACACACTGTTATCAAGCTAATCGTCTATTGATACTCGGGGTGCATCAGAGTAATTGGTTCTGCAAACCTAGTAGCGACGATAGGCCTGTTGCTAGGTTGGAACAGACAGTAACCTGACCTGTTTTGATCGGACCATCCCCCAACACCCCAACAATGATAATATACTTAGGAGAAGTATCTCTCTTTTAATTTCACCTTTGACGCATACACACTTGATCAAAGAAAATCGTTACTTTCAAAATGGAGGGCATCAGTTTCACGAATATTTTAATATTTAATTTTAATATTTTAACTTTTAATTATAATTTCTAGATAGATGTGATGATGACAATTAAAGATGCAATATAATACATACAGAGACACACACGTGTGTGTGTGTGTGTGTGTGTGTGTGTGTGTGTGTGTGTGTGTGTGTGTGTGTGTGTGTGTGTGAGCGTGTTGCATACGAATAAATTAAAAGTACATGTGATTGGATGTCACTGAGGTATATTGTAAACGGACAGGTGGTCTCTAAAACACGAATTGTTCATTAGTGAGTTGAAGAACCCAGACACGATCCATGCTCAGCCTACTGGCTGCAAGGAAAAAAATATACACATACACACATTCAAACTTACATATATGCATACATACATAGACAGTAGATAGATAGATACAGAGACAAACAGGTAGGTATGCACACAGATAGATTAGGTTTCATATTAAGTGCCAGATAGGTAGATAGATACATAGATTTAGTAGATACACAGATAGATTTGGAGACAGATAGATGGGTAGACACATTGAGAAACAGACAGGTAGGTAGGTACATAAACAGATATATAGGTAGACACATTTAGAGACAGATAGGCAGACAGATAGGTAGATGCAGATACAGACAGATAAGTAGGTAGATTTGTAGTAAATAGTTAGACAGACAGGTAGATACATAGACAGATAAATAGGTAGATAAACAAACAGGTAGATATATAGACAGATAGGTAGACATATATAGAGAGAGTCAGGCAAACAGACGGGTAGTTCGAAAGAAATAAAAATAAACAGAGAGTGTCATGGCAGACAAAAGCTAACTACTAAAGTAACGTTTTCATCTTCTTGATATAGTTTTTCTAAATCCTAATATGAGAGACAAATGGACAACAGGCAAACACAAACCAGGTCATTGTAATACAGTTAAAACTAAACATTATACTGATAAACTATACTTAAATATCTACTTTAATACTAAAAGTGTAATTTAAGTCAAAGAAGATAAAATGGAAGTACTGAGATATCCAAATCCACTTGAAATCGTCTTCGAAAAATTATCACAAATGTAGATGAATTTTTGTTATGTCGATTACTGCTGATGAAATTCACGGGGACTGCTGCTTTGAAATGCGTGTGGAAACACTTTTACATGCTGATGTTTCACTTAAGACTTCGTGAAGACATGGACGACATAGTTTTGAAATGTGGCCCAATGTCATGATCAGTCATTCCCCACAACAATTGGTTTACGTCAGAGTTACCTTTCTTCTGAGCTTTTAAACATGCAGCGAATATTTTATTGCTTGATATATAGCCTCTTCTTAGTTACTCCAAACTTAAGAATTAATTTATGTATGTAATGCGAAGTTATCTGGAGGTTTCGTGCGCTCATACATCAGGGTGAAAATAAATCCAAGCTAGTTTGGAACTTTGGACGCTATTCTCGTTATCAGTTTGATGAAGCTACCACTAGAAACAGCACACTTTCCCAACGACTGTTGAGCTAGGAGAACACTGAGCACAAATAAACGATATCCGGAAATCCAAACAATCTTGCCTACAGAGTTACTCCCGATAAATATTGGTTATGGCCATAGAGAAATTGTGAAAAAATCGTAGTTTACTTTCGGTGTACTAAAATATTGGAAAGTCAAATTTAATACTCGTGTATTGAAATAATGAAAAGTAACCTTTAGTACTCGTGTATTGAAATAATGGATGTAAGGTAACCTTTAGTACTCGTGTATTGAAATAATGGATGTAAGGTAACCTTTAGTACTTGTGCATTAAAATAATCAAAGATAACCTTTAGTACTCGTGCATTAAAATAATGAAAGGTAACCTTTAGTACTCGTGCATTAAAATAATGGAAAATATCATTCAGTATGTGACAACGCCACCTAGGTATTGGTTATGAATATTAATTATTATTAATTAATCATCCATAACTAATTAAAAGTTATGAGAATCCTAATTTATGTTATTAATAATTCTCCAGAAGAACCACTCGTCTCTCACTTGGCGGAAATGCGGGTGCTGTAAACGTTTTCTTTGTCACAACAAAAAAGGCAAACATCTACTGTCACATAATATTTCCGTAGGTCGGAAACTTCTTACCAAAGGGAAAGTTAAATCCGTCTTTTAATCTATATTTAGTGAGCCCCACTCCATCCACTATCTCTCCAACATATACTTATGAACATGTGTAAGCAGGTCAATAAATTTATTAAATCAACAATAAATATACAACATATGAATATAACCTAAAGAGCATTTACATCACTTCATGTCAATATTAGATTAACGCTGGACAGTCGCTCAGTTTATCATAGCACAGACATCAGCAGTCAAATTATCATATATATGTAATCATGTTCATGGATATAAATCATCCTAGAAATGAGAGTGGAGTTTTAGAGAGATAATTAAAGTCATGTATTAACCTTTTCAAAGATGGCAGCTGTCTCTGGCATGTGTTCACAATCACGTGGCTTGCAACGTCACTGTCTTTCTTATTTAGACTACGGTTCCACGTCTAGGCATGTTACACAACTGTTCCAGAATGTTCAAAGCAAACTGGAGGACCGTTCAGAAGTTCGTATGTTGTACTCAAGCACACCAAGAGGAATGTTCAAAATAATCTTGAGGCCAAACTAAAGCCTCAATTTTCACTATATTGGCTCTTGAACAGCATTCACAGGAATCAACTTACAGCTACATATTTACTGATAAGTTTGATGACAATGCTGGATTCACACGCATCTTGTCTGTTTTCCTGTTTTCTTAAATGTTGTGACGTCGATTGCGTCAGTTTTTCCTCGACCACATTATTGTAGCAGACGAACACAAGTTCGAAAGAAATGAGTTTCATGCTGCGGCGTTATCGATAAAATTGGAGCAGTGTCCCCATCACCCCCCCCCCCTTTTCGAAATACCTACTTACGTATATTCATTCGTCAGACAAATCATTGACACAGTAAAATAATATTTATTCATCAGTCAATCATTGACACAGTAAAATAATATTTATTCATCAGTCAATCATTGACACAGTATAATAATATTTATTCATCAGTCAGTCATTGACACAGTAAAATAATATTTATTCATCAGTCAATCATTGACACAGTATAATAATATTTATTCATCAGTCAATCATTGAAACAGTAAAACAATATTTATTAATCAGTCAGTCATTGAAACAGTAAAACAATATTTATTCATCAGTCAATCATTGACACAGTATAATAATATTTATTCATCAGTCAATCATTGACACAGTATAATAATATTTATTCATCAGTCAGTCATTGAAACATTATAATAATATTTATTCATCAGTCAGTCATTGAAGCATTATAATAATATTTATTCTTCAGACAAGTCATTGAAACAGCATAATAATATTTATTCATCAGTCAATCATTGAAACAGTATAATAATATTTATTGTTCAGACAAGTCATTGAAACAATATAGTAATACTCATTCTTCAGATAGGAAATAAAACAGTATAATAGTATTGATTCATCAGTAAAGTCATTAAAACAGAATAATAATACTCATTTATCAGCTATTGAAACAGATTACTAATACCCATTCATCAGATATTGAAAAAGAATAATAATACTCATTCTTCAGTCAAATCATTCAAACAGTATAATAATAGGCTTACTCCTCCATCAGACAAGTCATTGAAACAGAATAATAATATTCATTCATCAGACATTAAAACAGAATAATAATACTCATTCCTTGAAACAGTATCTTACTCATAAGACGATCTTAAATAAACAGTATCTTACTCATAAGACGATCTTAAATAAACAGTATCTTACTCATAAGACGATCTTAAATAAACATTCTTTGGCATGGCAGAATACCAGTGTATAAATCACCAGCACAACATGCATTTAAAGAAAATACAAATATTACTTAGCAAAATTCATTTAATTATTAACGCCCTTACGGAAATATTTTTCTTCCTCCGTTGACTTCTTTTCCCAATGGAATCTTATGGAGATGAACTGTTAACCCTTTTATTGTCGGTGCAGCGTTCTTTCCATTAAATTGCTGCAATTTGCAGAGTTGTCTCCCCTATATATTTCAAGTTACCCTTAGTCGCACAGAGTGCGTTCAAACAGAAAGATTAGAAGTGGTGAGGTAATTGAATTTACAGCTATTTAGTTAAATGTATGTGTTTTTAATCGGTGTCTCTAAATGCATTCCTTGCTGCGAACACATATCAAACAAGGAACTGTAAAAATCCAAACCATACTCTCAAAGGGAAATCAGATTTAAAAAAAATATATTTACAATATCTGGACCAGTGGCGAATCACAAGGCAATCATATAAAATATACGTCTGCACTTAACGCCCGTTACGCGAAAGCGGCGGAAACCGAAAGCGCCCCCTACATTAGCAAGCAGCAACGCCCGTTGACGCTTACATTGACAAGATAAACACTTTTTAAATTTATAAAAATAATTTTCTTGAACTTTTTGTTGCATACACATATTTCACGTGGAACACCTGTAAGGATGATAATGAAGGCAATAAAAGTGACGTAAGTACTAAGTCAGTTAAATTTAATTACTTGGGCACGTGACTATTTAACGTGCATGGTAAATAAATATCAGAACACGTGACTATTTAACGTGCATGGTAAATAAATATTAGTAGATTGATGGCTTTGACAAATTGATTGGTGCAAATCTTCAAGCATTGGTTAACATGTGGCTTGGTGCGTTAGTATGTAACAGTTTAACGCCTCAGTTGGTATACATCTTGACGCATTAGTATGTGACTGTTTGACGCATTAGTTGGTATATGGCTTGACGCATTAGCTGCGCATATCTTGACGCATTAGTATGTGTACAGCTTGGGGCATTGGTTAGTAGTACAGGGCTTCACGCATGGGTGTGTGTACGGCTTGACACTTTAGTAGGTGTATGTACTGGCACATTAGTATATGTACGGTTTGACGCAATAGCTGGTGTACATCCTGATGCATTAGTAAGTGTACGGTTTGACACATTAGTTGTCACACATCTTGACGCATTAGTTGACCTGTGCTTGGTGAATTAGATGATGTATGGCTTGACGCATTAGTTGACCTGCGCTTGGTGAATTAGTTGATGTATGGCTTGACGCATTAGTTGGGGCACATCCTGACGCATTAGTAGACGTGTGGCATGATGCATTAGTTGGGGCACATCCTGACGCATTAGTAGTGTGGCATGACGCATTAGTTGACGTGTGGCATGATGCATTAGTTGGGGCACATCCTGACGCATTAGTAGTGTGGCATGACGCATTAGTTGGGGCACATCCTGACGCATTAGTAGTGTGGCATGACGCATTAGTAGACGTGTGGCATGATGCATTAGTTGGCGTATGTCTAGCTTACTCTAGCAGATGCAGAGAGTGTAACAAGGGGTACGTTACTCTGGTCCTTTCGTACTGTTTGCCTTGTTTCGGAGTGCACTGTGTTCTTGTTTCTTCAAGTGGCATGTTGCTTTTTTTTGACGCGTTCTTTGATGGATGACCTAAGCCTCCATTTTACTGACTGTATGGTAATCAATGTTTTAATTTTAAAAAGGAAAACAACAGGATTTTTACTTTCCGATGGTTTCTTTTTAACCCTAGCCTATGTAACACTCATATTGGTGCTTTATAAGATTTAATTAAATTTATTATTGTGTGCACCTGTGCATATTAGCCGCCGAGTTACTCTATAGTGTGTTACTATACATTCTTTGAGTTTTATATAAAAAAATAAAACACTTTGAGCCTTTAAAAGAAATTACATTAAAACATTAAGCGCTTTTAAATTTAAAGTCACTGTTTTATAATTATTTATTATTATAGAGACAGCGCATGTGTGTTACTTTACACACAAGCAAACAATAAACAAATATACAAACAAGAAAACAGAAAGTCGCTTGAGTTGGTTCAACTCCTCTGTGGCTCCCGTCAAGAAAAAGTCAAGGAATGGTTAGAAATCAAATTCATGCAAATTTCTCAAAGCCGGTCTGTAAAGATTTTGAGACAAGACTAGTCTAGAATAAAGTTTCGAGTGAAAACTTTCACCTTTATAAGAGTAATGATTTGGGTTTGAGGCTTTTATTTGTTATTTTATTTGTGAAGCAAATGGAGTCTTCTTCATTTAAAAATTAAAAGAGCTTGTAACAATAGATTGTTAATATGTATGCTTCACCTCAACGAAACCTGTGGTGTCTACCAATTATTGGTTACTAAGCCAGATGGTATGATCACTAGGTCAATAGGTGGGCAAGCCTTGCTAAATAAGACAAATGTGTTCCTAAAGGAAAGAAACTAGTACCTAACTTTAACTAGTAGCTAGCTTTACTTTTAGCACTACAAAATTCAAAGTTACACTGCTTTGGGTGCAGATTAATAACTTTAAAAAATGTGTTAGAAGCTGTCAAACATTCTCTGATTAAAGGGAGGAGTTTCTTACGAGTCCCAATAAAAAAGTAAGATAAATGACTTCCGAAGGAGTGACATGATAGGCTAGTGAAATCCAGCCACCAGCCCTACTACCCCCCCCCCCCCAAAAAAAAAAAAAAATTCTATAAGAATACACCTTCAACCTCAATACCGTTTGACAGCTTTTAAATAAATAGGTACGACCATTTCTTGGACAAGTGGAGAGGTTGTTAAACATTTATAAATATAAATAAATACATACAACCATTTCTTGGAGAAGTAGAAAGGTTGTTAAACATTTATAAATATAAATAAATACGTACGACCATTTCTTGGAGTAACTACAGACTTATACATTTTCTTGTCTATTCATATAACTACAGACTCATACATTTTTTGTTGTTGTCCATTCATATAATTATAGATTCATGCATTGTTTTTATTCGATTCATATAATTACAGACTTATACATTTTCTAATTCATTTATTGTAACTACTGACTCATATATTCTTTTTTGTCCATTTATATAAACTTAGTGGCGTATGATTTTGTTTTTTTTAACCATCTGCCGATTCTATGAAGAAGTATCGACTGTTGAAAATTTACTGTTATCTGCAACTATTGACATGTTCAATGTGAGTATTGCACTCTCTTCATTAGATTTATTCGTGACATTGTAGTCTTTCCATTTGAGCTTCAGTTTTAGACTGCTTTTCATGTTACATTGACTTCTCTCGATTAATTATGTGAGCAATTGTTGTTCTTGTCTTTATTGTTGTGGTAGTTTGGGTATTGATTATTTGAATTTTCATGTTGCATTGACTTTCATCAGAATATATGAATAATTGTTGCCTTTGTCTTTATTGTTCTGGCCGTTTGGGTATTGATTAATTTGGATTTTCATATTGCTATGACTTCCCTCAGTTATGTAATTGCTGCCTTTGTCTTTAATTTTGTGGTTATTGGGTATTGATTTATTTTTATTTTTATGTTTTATTGGCTTTTTCTATGTTATATGAGTACATATTATCTTTATTTTGTCTTTAATTTTGTGGTTATTGGGTATTGATTTATTTTTATTTTTATGTTTTATTGGCTTTTTCTATGTTATATGAGTACATGTTATCTTTATTTTGTCTTTATAATCGATGGATATAAATGGATTTGAAATTTCATATTGCCATTATTTTCCTAGGTTATAAGATAAATTTCAGCTGTTGTCTTAATGATCGTTAAGTATTATATTAATATGTTACCATTTGTGTGCTTTATAAAAGATACTCATTTCATCTTGATACCTTATCAAACTAGCTTTATTCGACAAAAATATAATACTAATATTGTTTTTTTTATAAAAATCAACGGTTGATGAGCCAAATTGTTAATTGTGATTTCTAAATATGTCTGTCATTATTCCAATCAAGTGCATCTGAATGTATATTTCTTTACCCAAAATCTCTGCCAACTAAATCGATCTTTACATTGATCTCAGGCGTCGAAATCTGCCAGCATGTAGTCCAGTCAAGTGCGCCTAAATATGTCTTACCCCAGTCTCGTTTGCTGGTTAGATATGTACTTTTCGTTTGTTTAACTCGCAAATATTTTACTTCACTCTCGTGTGTCAACATCTCTATGTCTTTGCTGTTCTTGTGTGTCAACATCTTTATGTCTTTGTTGTTCTCGCGTGTCAACATCTTTATGTCTTTGCTGTTCTTGTGTATCAACATCTCTATGTCTTTGCTGTTCTTGTGTATCAACATCTCTATGTCTTTGTCGTCCTTGTGTGTCAACATCTTTATGTCTTTGCTGTTCTTGTGTATCAACATCTCTATGTCTTTGCTGTTCTTGTGTGTCAACATCTCTATGTCTTTGCTGTTCTTGTGTGTCAACATCTTTATGTCTTTGTTGTTCTCGCGTGTCAACATCTTTATGTCTTTGTCGTCCTTGTGTGTCAACATCTTTATGTCTTTGTTGTTCTCGTGTGTCAACATCTTTATGTCTTTGCTGTTCTTGTGTATCAACATCTCTATGTCTTTGCTGTTCTTGTGTGTCAACATCTTTATGTCTTTGCTGTTCTTGTGTGTCTAAATCCCTATGTCTTTGCTGTTCTTGTGTGTCAACATCTCCATGTCATTGCTGTTCTTGTGTGTCTAAATCCCTATGTCTTTGCTGTTCTTGTGTGTCTAAATCCCTATGTCTTTGCTGTTCTCGAGTGTCTAAATCTCTACGTCTTTTCTGTTCTCATGTGTCTAAATCTCCAGGTCTTTTACTGTTCTTGTGTATCTAAATCTCTATGTCTTTTACTGTTCTTGTGTGTCTAAATTTCTATGTCTTTTACTGTTTCTGTGTGTCTAAATCTCTATGTCTTTTACTGTTTCTGTGTGTCTAAATCTCTATGTCTTTTACTGTTCTTGTGTGTCTAAATCTATATGTCTTTTACTGTTTCTGTGTGTCTAAATCTCTATGACTTTACTGTTCTTGTGTGTCTAAATCTCTATGTCTTTACTGCTCTTGTGTGTCTAAATCTATATGTCTTTACTGTTCTTGTGTGTCTAAATCTCTATGTCTTTTACTGTTCTTGTGTGTCTAAATCTTTATGTCTTTTACTGTTCTTGTGTGTCTAAATCTCTATTTCACTATGTGTGCACACTGATTAACACGTTCGTGGATGGAGCACAAAAATCAACATTTGTGAACATCTGCTCCTACTAGTGTTTCAAAAATGCAAACATTTTGCATCAATACAGTAATACAGGAATTTGAACAAAGTCCCGTTTATTCCTGTGTAATGTGTATATTAGAATTACAGGGATAATGATAAAGTCCAGTTTATTCCTGTATAATGTGTACATTAGAATTACAGGGATAATGTCAAAGCCCCGTTTATTCCTGTGTAATGTGTACATTAGAATTACAGGGATAATGATAAAGTCCAGTTTATTCCTGTATAATGTGTACATTAGAACTACAGGGATAATGACAAAGTCCCGTTTATTCCTGTGTATAATACACATACACAGAAACACAAGCATGTATAAATATATATTAGAGCTACAAGAATGTTGATAAATATATTTTATTCATGATTACTGAATACGTTAGAACTATAGGAATGTTGATAAATATATTTTTTCATGATTACTGAATACATTAGAACTACAGGAATGTTGATAAATATATTTTATTCATGGTTACTGAATACATTAGAACTACAGGAATGTTGATAAATATATTTTATTCATGATTACTGAATACATTAGAACTACAGGAATGTTGATAAATATATTTTATTCATGATTACTGAATACATTAGAGCTACAGGAATGTTGATAAAATATATTTATATTTATATTTACTGATTATATTAGAACACGGATATTGATGAAACACATAATATAATGTGCAATTTATTAAATTTGAACTGAAAGGATATTGATAGTCAAGTTTATTTATATGTAATGCATACATTAGAACTGAAGAGATGTTAATAGTATAGTTTATTTGTGTAAAAGTATTGCATTTAATGTATGCAGAATGATATTAAACTTCATTTAATATTTCACCAGGCGGACGAAACTGATGTTGTATTTGGAGGTGGAAGTCATCGAGCTTGAATGATGATGATGATGATGGTGATGACTGTAGCTTTGTTACTTGGACAGTCATTAGTAGAAAAAGATCTATCTATCTATCTACCTACCTACCTACATATCTACACACCCATCTATCTATCTATCTATGCGTGTAGGTTATGCTTTCAAACTTTATTTAATATTTTATTTACTAACTTATTTTAAGGAAAAATTAATCACATTTCAAAGGTAGTTTATTTTATTTTTTAAACAGTGTCCTTCCTAGGTGACCTGAATTTAAACTTGTATACCGGCCGAGCTTCAAACAAACATGCGCTCAGTGCAGACACGTGAGAAGTCTTTCATGTAACTGTGTTACCGCGAGTGGCAAGATCTGAAAGTTCCCATCAATCCAAGCAACTACCTTCTTCTCAACTATCTGGCCGAAGTCCCGAAGAGGTGGCAGCCGGAAAAAGTCACTAAGGCCAAACCTTCCACGCAGGAAGCCTGAAAAGTAGATCTATAAATATAACTTTAATTGATGAGCCACATCCGGCACGTGACACGAGGGTAAGCGAAAATAACTCTCAGAGCTTCTCCATTCTGCTTCCGGACTGAATTACACATTTAAAAGAGAAAAGGAATAAAAACATGAAAGCCCATAAATAGCCCAGATTTAAGTAGAGGGACGGGCTCTCCCTATTACTGCACCTACGCAGACTTTAGTTGGTCCTGGTTGTCCCTCCCTCCCCCTCAAAAAACAACACACACACACACACACACACTCTCTCTCTCTCTCTCTCTCTCTCTCTCTCTCTCTCTTTCGTATACGTTGTAATAGTTCTTTCTGATCTTGTAAGGCTTTTGATTTTATTTTTACAATTTTTGTTGTTTGGTGTTGGGGACAGTTATGTCATAAAAATTTAACGGGCCTTATATATGTCCCCTCCCCCTCCCAATCATATACATTCAGTTTTTAGGCTTTTATCAGCGTCATTCTTGTATTGCTTTTGCCCAGATTATAGAAAATTAAATATGGAAAGATCTTGTGTTGCTTTCGCCCAGATTATAGAAAATTAAATATGGAAAGATCTTGTGTTGCTTTCGCCCAGATTATAGAAAATTAAATATGGAAAGATCTTGTGTTGCTTTCGCCCAGATTATAGAAAATTAAATATGGAAAGATCTTGTGTTGCTTTCGCCCAGATTATAGAAAATTAAATATGGAAAGATCTTGTGTTGCTTTCGCCCAGATTATAGAAAATTAAATATGGAAAGATCTTGTGTTGCTTTCGCCCAGATTATAGAAAATTAAATATGGAAAGATCTAGCTATTACCTGGCATGATGGCACCTTCGGGTATATTGAAAATGTCAGCTGACATACAGATACGTACACAAACTACTCGGGATGGATGAAAAAGTTTCTTTAGATTTATGACTTTGGTTGGGTTGAGTGCTACCGCTGAACAGAAATAACTCTAACCCCTGTCGGTTCTGCGTGTTGTTTCTTAAATATCGTCATTCTCAAAATTCCTCTTTCTACTTCTTAGTAGTAGAAGAGTAGAGGCAGCAGAAGTAATGTGAGTCGTATGCTAGTAGCAGTTAGAGGTAGTAGTAATAGCAGTGGTAGTGATAATAGTAGTAAGTAGTAATAATAATAGTATTAGCGGCAATAGTGGTGTTGAGGTAGCAGTAATAGTAGTGGCAGTGCTAGTAGTGTAGAAGTAGTAGTAATAGTAGTGGCAGTGCTAGTAGTAGTTTAGAGTTAGTAGTAGTAGTAGTGCAGAGTAGTAGTAATAGTAATGGTAGTACTACTAGTAGTAGTAGTAGTGGTGTAGAGATATTAGTAATAGTATTAAAGGCACTAGTAGTGTTGAGGTAGTAGTGATAGTAGTGGTGGTGATAGTAGTAGTAGTAGTGTAGAGGTAGTTGTGATAGTAGTTGTGGTGATAGTAGTAGTAGTAGTATAGAGGTAGTTGTGATAGTAGTTGTGGTGATAGTAGTAGTAGTAGTGTAGAGGTAGTTGTGATAGTAGTTGTGGTGATAGTAGTAGTAGTAGTATAGAGGTAGTTATGATAGTAGTTGTGGTGATAGTAGTAGTGTAGAGGTAGTTGTGATAGTAGTTGTGGTGATAGTAGTAGTAGTAGTATAGAGGTAGTTGTGATAGTAGTTGTGGTGATAGTAGTAGTAGTAGTATAGAGGTAGTTGTGATAGTAGTGGTGGTGCTAGAAGTAATAGTAGTAGTAGTGTGAATAGGTAGTAGTTATAGTAGTAGTAGTGCAGAGAAGTAGTAATAGTTATGGTAATGCTGGTAGTAGTAGCGTTGAGGAAGTAGTAAAGGTAGTAGCAGCAGAAGAAGTAGTAGAGGTAGAAGTAATAGTAGAGGTAGTGCTAGTAGTAGTAGTGTTGAAACAGTATTAACAGTAGTAGTGGCAAAAGAAGTAATATTAGTGTTAGTGCAAATAGTAAAAGTGTTGAAGTAGTAATAATAGTAGTAGCGGCAGAAGAAGTGGTAGTATGTAGTAGTAATAGTAGTAGTAGTGTTGAGGTAATAGTACTAGTAGTAGGGGCAGAAGAAATGACGTGTTAGTAGTTCTAGTAGTAGTAATAGCGGTGGTAGTGCGAGTAGTAGGAATATAAAGATAGTAGTGTAATATTAACAATAATAGTAGTAGCGGCAGTAAACGTGATAAAGGTAGTGGTAATATTAGTGATTATGCTGGTTGCAGTAGTGTAGAGGTAGGATTAATAGTAGTAGCGACAGTATTAGTTTAGTCGTAGTATTAATAGTAATGCTATTGCTAGTAGTAGTAGTGTTGAGGTAGTAGTAATAGTAGTAGCGGCAGAAGAATTGGTGGAAGTGATAGTAGTGGTAGTGCTAGTAGTAGTATTATAGAAGTAGTAATAGTAGTGAAGTGGTAGTAAAAATGGTAGTATAGAGAATATTGTAATAGCGTAGAAGTAGTACTAGTGTAGGTATAATAGTAGTGATATGTGGAGTAGCGGCAGTAGTAGCAGTAATAGTAGTAGTAGTAGGAATATAGTAGATAGAAGTGAAGAGGTAAAATCAAAATGGGGAGCTAAGTAACGGTATTCACCACAGAGAAGTTACAATGCTGGACTGTTCAAAGTTGTTATTATAGCCACACTTCAAAGTTATTATTATAGCCACACTTCAAAGTTATTATTATAGCCACACTTCAAAGTTATTATTATAGCCACACTTCAAAGTTATTATTATAGCCACACTTCAAAGGTGTTATTTTAGCCACACTCCAAAGTTTCTATTTTCGCCACACTGCACGGTTGTTATTTTAGCCACACTCCAAAGTTTCTATTTTCGCCACACTGCACGATTGTTATTTTAGCCACACTCCAAAGTTTCTATTTTCGCCACACTCCAAAGTCGATATTTTTATAGTCCAAAGTTGTTATTTTAGCCACACCTTATATTTTTTATTTTCACCACACTTCAAAGTTGATATTTTGACCACACTCCAAAGTTGTTATTTTTGCCACAGTCCAAAGTTGTTATTGTCGCCACACTCCAAAGTTGTTATTTTCGCCACACTTCAAAGGTTGTTAATTTTAACAATACTCCAAAGATTTTATTTTAACCACACTCGAAAGCTGCTACTTTAGCCACTCAATATACTTGTTATTTTAACCACACACCAAAATTGTTATTTTCGCCACACTCCACACACCAAAGTTGTTATTTTCGCCACACCGCATAGTTGCAATTTTAAATATTTCCTATACTTGTTATTTTAACCAGACTCCAAACGTTATTTTAACCACACTTCATAGCTGCTATTTTAGCCACTCCCTACTCTTATTATTTTAACCACACTCCAAAGTTGATATTTTAACTACATTCCAAAGTTGTTATATTCGCCACACTCCAAAATTGTTATTTTCACCACACTCCACATTGTTACTTTAGACACACCCCAAAGTTGTTATTTTCACCACACTCCACATTGTTACTTTAGACACACCCCAAAGTTGTTATTTTAACTACACTCCACATTGTTACTTTAGACACACCCCAAAGTTGTTATTTTAACTACACTCCACATTGTTACTTTAGACACCCCCCAAAGTTGTTATTTTAACCACACTCCACATTGTTACTTTAGACACCCCCCAAAGTTGTTATTTTAACCACACTCCACATTGTTACTTTAGACACCCCCCAAAGTTGTTATTTTAACCACACTCCACATTGTTACTTTAGACACACCCCAAAGTTGTTATTTTAACCACACTCCACATTGTTACTTTAGACACCCCCCAAAGTTGTTATTTTAACCACACTCCACATTGTTACTTTAGACACACCCCAAAGTTGTTATTTTAACCACACTCCACATTGTTACTTTAGACACACCCCAAAGTTGTTATTTTAACCACACTCCACATTGTTACTTTAGACACACCCCAAAGTTGTTATTTTAACCACACTCCACATTGTTACTTTAGACACACCCCAAAGTTGTTATTTTAACCACACTCCACATTGTTACTTTAGACACACCCCAAAGTTGTTATTTTAACCACACTCCACATTGTTACTTTAGACACACCCCAAAGTTGTTATTTTAACCACACTCCACATTGTTACTTTAGACACACCCCAAAGTTGTTATTTTAACCACACTCCACATTGTTACTTTAGACACACCCCAAAGTTGTTATTTTAACCACACTCCACATTGTTACTTTAGACACACCCCAAAGTTGTTATTTTAACCACACTCCACATTGTTACTTTAGACACACCCCAAAGTTGTTATTTTAACCACACTCCACATTGTTACTTTAGACACCCCCCAAAGTTGTTATTTTCACCACACTCCACATTGTTACTTTAGACACCCCCCAAAGTTGTTATTTTCACCACACTCCACATTGTTACTTTAGACACCCCCCAAAGTTGTTATTTTAACCACACTCCACATTGTTACTTTAGACACCCCCCAAAGTTGTTATTTTAACCACACTCCACATTGTTACTTTAGACACCCCCCAAAGTTGTTATTTTAACCACACTCCACATTGTTACTTTAGACACCCCCCAAAGTTGTTATTTTAACCACACTCCACATTGTTACTTTAGACACCCCCCAAAGTTGTTATTTTAACCACACTCCACATTGTTACTTTAGACACCCCCCAAAGTTGTTATTTTCACCACACTCCACATTGTTACTTTAGACACCCCCCAAAGTTGTTATTTTAACCACACTCCACATTGTTACTTTAGACACCCCCCAAAGTTGTTATTTTAACCACACTCCACATTGTTACTTTAGACACCCCCCAAAGTTGTTATTTTAACCACATTCAAATTTGCTACTTTCGACGCACCCTATATTTCTTATTTTCGCCAAACTCCAAAGTTATTATTTTCGCCACTCCATAGATGTAATTTTCGTCACACTAAAATGTTGTTATTTTAACTACACTCCAAAGTTGCAGTTGTTATTTTGGCCACACTCCAAAGTTGTTAATTTTAACCACACTCTAAAGCTTTTATTTTAACCACAACTCGAAAACTGCTAGTTTAGCCAATCAATATACTTGTTATTTTAACCACACTCCAAAGTTGTTATTTTCGCCACACCCAAAGTTGTTATTTTATATGCACTCCAGATATGTTATTTTATCCACACTCCAAATTTGTTATTCCCCCCCCCCCCACACACACACACTCCAAACTTGTTATTTTAACCACACTCCAAAGTTGTTATTTTAACCACACTCAAATTTATTATTTTAGCCACACTCAAAACTTGTTATTTTAACCGCACTCAAAAGTTATTATTTTCACCACACTCTAAACTTGTTATTTTAACCACAGTTCATAGCTGCTATTTTAACCACACTCCAAAGTTGTTATTTTAACCACTTTCCAAAGTTGTTATTTTCATCACACTCCAAAATTGTTATTTTATCCACACTCCACAGTTGTCATTTTCACTTCACAGTTGTTACTTTAGGCACTCCCCAAAATTGTTACTTTAACCTCAAAGTCGTTATTTTATCTACACTCGAAATTGTTATTTAACCACACTCTATACTTCACTCCCTATACTTGTTATTTTATCCACACTCCAAAGTTGTTATTCCATCCACACTCCAAAGTTGTTATTTCATCCACACTCCAAAGTTATTTCATCCACACTCAAAGTTGTTATTTCATCCACACTCCAAAGTTGTTATATTCACCACACTCATAAAAGCCGTTAGTTTATCCAAAATTGTTATTTTCGCCACACTCCAAAGTTGTTATTTCATCCACACTCCAAAGTTGTTATTTTAACCACATTCCAAAGTTGTTATTTTAACCACACTCCAAAGTTGTTATTTCATCCACACTCCAAAGTTGTTATTTCATCCACACTCCAAAGTTGTTATTTCATCCACACTCCAAAGTTGTTATTTCATCCACACTCCAAAGTTGTTATATTCACCACACTCATAAAAGCCGTTAGTTTATCCAAAATTGTTATTTTCGCCACACTCCAAAGTTGTTATTTTATCAACGTTCCAAAGTTGTTATTTTAACCACACTCCAAAATTGTTATTTACGCCACACTCCAAAGTTTCTATTTATTTTATCCGGACTCCAAAGTTGCTATTTCATCCACAATCCAAAGTTGATATTTATCCACACTCCAAAGTTTCTATTTATTTTATCCGGACTCCAAAGTTGATATTTATCCACACTCCAAAGTTGCTATTTTATCCACACTCCAAAATTGCTATTTTATCCACACTCCAAAGTTGCTATCTTATCCGCACTCCAAAGTTGTTGTTTTAGCCATACTTAAATTGGTAAATACTGGTGGCTACACAGCTCTGTCCGATTTGCCAGACAAGTCACGGATTGCCCTAGACAGGCTTGAATTGCCTTAGTTAGACAGGCACGGATTATCTCAGACAGTCACGGATTGCCTCAAACAGGATTAGATTGCCTCAGACAGGCTCGAATTACCTCAGATAGGCTTGGTAAACCTCTGTTTGAATCTGCCACATCCTTCTCAAGACTTCACGGCATTGTAACTTATAATAGATAAACGCCGTTACCTGCCCCCCTTTTCTTACCCTACCTCTTCCCTACCATCTACACTACATTTGATATTTACTTAATCTTGATATATCTATCGATTGAAATACATACCTAAAGCCAACAATACACAATGAAAATATTTACTAAATCTTGATATATCTATCGATTGAAATACATACCTAAACCAATAATACACTTCAGCTGATATTTACTAAATCTTGATATATCTATCGATTGAAATACATACCTAAAGCCAACAATACTCAATGAAAACATGAAGTTTTAACTGCATCAAAGATATGTCATCAGTTGCACTCTAATGAACAGGTAATAAATATTATCGCACTCTGATTGGTAACTTCAACTAGCGCTTCTCAAACAATAACCATAATGTGTAACACCACAACAAATGACACCATTGAACGTATAGAAGAAATGACATGTCACTTAATATGACACCAAAAACATATGTCACTTCGTATAGAAGGTATAGAAGAATTGACATGTCATTTCGTATGGCACCACTGAAATTATAGAAGAATTGACATGTCATTTCGTATGGCACCACTGAACGTTACACTTAGTATGGCAAGCAAGATATCAGAGTAGTGCCAGGCTATCTCGACCCAACCTGAAAAATGTTTTGGACACAAAGTAACATTAACACCAGCAAATACGATATAAATTAACACCAATAAATACGATATAAAAATGTTTTGGACACAAAGTAACATTAACACCAGCAAATACGATATAAATTAACACCAATAAATACGATATAAAAATGTTTTGGACACAAAGTAACATTAACGCCAATAAATACGATATAAAATGTTTTGGACACAAAGTAACATTAACACCAGCAAATACGATATAAATTAACACCAATAAATACGATATAAAAATGTTTTGGACACAAGGTAACATTAACACCAGCAAATGCGATATAAATTAACACCAATAAATATGATATAAAAATGTTTTTTAGTTCATCGCTCTTCTAAAGTAACTCCACTGAAAAGCGAAAACCAATAATGAAATACTCCAAATGACACAAACATGACTCCTATATGTAGCACCGATTGCATATAGGCGCTACAGCAGTAGTTTTCAACCGCCGGTCCGCAAAAATTTCTTGCCGGTCAGTGAACTAATGAATGACGCGGTAAACTAAACATCGTGATGAATGACGCGGTAAACTAAACACCGTGATGAATGACGCGGTAAACTAAATATCGTGATGAATGACGCGGTAAACTAAACATCGTGATGAATGACGCGGTAAACTAAATATCGTGATGAATGACGCGGTAAACTAAACATCGTGATGAATGACGCGGTAAACTAAACACCGTGATGAATGACGCGGTAAACTAAATACCGTGATGAATGACGCGGTAAACTAAACATCGTGATGAATGACGCGGTGAAGATCATACATGAACGTAGTCAAGCTATGGACTCCAGGCTGTTCTCGACACTGTGTGAGAGTATAGATTCGCAAGACCAACATCTCTTCCAAGAGATGGCTATCGAGAGGAAGGATTTTTTCACGTCTTGTCGAGCTGAGGGAAGAAATAAACCGAGAGGAAGGATTTTTTCACGTCTTGTCGAGCTGAGGGAAGAAATAAACCGAGAGCAAAACTCTGCACTAGTAGAGCCTTTGATGGATGAGGAATGGATGGCTAAACTTGCGTATATTTAACCTTCTGAACGAACTTAATATTTCTCTTCAGAGATTTTGTACAAATATTTTTACACTGCGAAATAAGACGGATGCGTTCAAAACGAAAATAGCTCTTTGGGATAGTCGCGTACAAGAAGATATAGATATGTCTCCACTTTTGCAAGAATTTTTGATTGCTGTTGACGTCAACCGGAAAGTCATATTCAGTATAATAAGTCAACATTTAAGGGCGTTAACTCTAAACTTTAATCAGTATTACCCTGAAAAAGGAGGATCCTCGGAAAGGTAACCTCGGTATTAATAATCCCTTTATGGAAGATGTCAACTCATGCGCACTTAATTCTTGTGAAAAAGAAAACCTGATCGAGCTGTCTTTTGATGTCACTGTGGTGTACTAACATAAAGTGCTATCGTAGTGTCAATTTTGGATATCACTGGAAAACGAATATCCATCTCTCAGTTACAGAGCTATTAAATTGTTGGTCGTATTTTCGACTACCTATTTGTGTGAGAGAACTTTTTCAGCCCTGTCTGTCATAAAAACCAGAGTAACCAAACGGATGTCAACGCAGCGCTTCGTCTCTCAGAAACAACGCTGCAGCCATGGTTATCACATATTCTAGTAAAGAAGCAGATTATCACTAAGTTTATTTGAATTAAATATTGCTTTCTCAAAAAGTTCAAAAGTTATTAGCATTTTTTTTATTGCTCGGTTTCTGGTTATTTTAAATAACTATAGAATTTTCATTTTATAACACTATACTTAAAATCTAATACACAAAATACTATATAAATAATGCTTTTTATTTCTGCCTTAGCGTTCCGCAAAATATTTCTCCTATTTTCACAGGACTGCAGATGTTGAAGGTTGAAGGTTGAAAACCAGTTGTTTACAGCACAAGAAGAATTAAACAATATAATACCAGTCAAAGTACCAACATAAATATGCGCATCAGCAAAGAATGAACAAGAGAAGAATTAGATAATACAATACCAGCCTAAAATATGCAATGATCCCCAGTGCTCAAAGTTTTGGTCTCTCAGGTTTAAATTCAGTCCTATGAATTGTTTCCAACCACCTCCAAGCCTTCATTCTCGCACGTACACAATAATTAAAACAACAACTGTTAAATGTGCACATACAGCAATAATTAAAACAACTGTTAAATGCGTGCGAATTTCAGCGTCTTTCTCTGCTGTAAACATTGCGAGGCCACACAACAAAGCCTAAATTATCGATAGTTCATATAACAGCCCACACAACAAAACCTAAATTATCAATAGTTCATATAACAGCCCACAAAATAAAATCTAAATTATCAATAGTTCATATAACAGCCCACAAAATAAAATCTCATTTATCAATAGTTCATTAAAAGCGCCCCCCTCCCCCCAATGATTGGTAGTTCATGTAACAGCCCACTCAACAAAACCTAAATTATCAATAGTTCATATAACAGCCCACACAATAAAACTAAATTATCGTTAGTTCGTATAACAACCCACACAATAAACCTAAACTGTCAATAGTTCATATAACAGCCCACACATTAAACCTAAACTATCAATAGTTCATATAACAGCCCCACAACAAACGTAAACTATCAATAGTTCATATAACAGCCCACACAATTAAATCTAAATTATAAATAGTTCATATATAAAAGCCTACACAAAACCCCCCTAAATTATCGGTAGTTCATATAACAGCCCACACTATAAAATCTAAATTATCAATAGTTCATATAACAAAATAAAATCTAAATTATCAATAGTTCATATAACAGCCCACACAATAAAATCTAAATTATCAATAGTTCATATAACAGCCCACACAATAAAATCTAAATTATCAAGAGTTCATATAACAGCCGACACAATAAAATCTAAATTATCAATAGTTCATATAACAGCCGACACAATAAAATCTAAATTATCAATAGTTCATATATACGTGACAAACGTTTCCTTCTTTTTACACGAATGACATACAGTAATATGAAAAATTGTACCGAATCCAGGTAAAAATCACAATTTTGTTTCCGGCTGATCAAAAAATCAAAAACAAATGAGGAGATCATCATCTTCAACAACAACAAAAGGTAATGTGTTAAAATTTGTTACAAGTATTGCGAGTTGGGTAAAGACAAGTCAAATAATACTTTTTTTTTTTTTTTAAGAAGATCATACAAATAAAGAAAGCCACTCAAATAGTGTTCTTTGGAAAAAATTGGGCTAAAACTCCTTGGTACTTTATTGTTATAAATACAGGAAAAAGTACATTTTATTTTGAATATGCACTTTATAATATATTGCAAGTGTGTTTATGTAATGAAGAGCTATGTTTGCACACATTTTGTAAAATATAATACACGCTCTAAAAAGATCATTTAGAATATACCCTTCTGTCATAATTTTTACTTTGCCATTTCATAACTGAAGATTTTTACTTTTTACAGTGTATCAAAAATGAGCATTTATTCGTCTTGTAAATTGATAATAACTTGTATATATGAAAGATATTTCATAAACTGCTTGAGGTTTTATCTTAGAATTTTGCAAGCAACCTTATATCATCTAATACTATTATGTAAACACATTTGTTTTATTCTGAATCAAATTTTAAAAATTGGTTGGGACTACTTATCATTCTATCTATCTATCTATCTATTGTGTTTTTTGTTTGACTTAAGAGATCCAATAAATTCTGTTAAAAAATTGAAATTGTCTATTTTTTTAAGGCAGCTAACTCTACCTGCACCAGCATTTAGTTGCCCTGGCTGCTTTTCTTAAAATCAGATTTCAAAAAAATATAATCTGCTAGTGGAAAGTTAGTTCATTTTAATTCTTTGCAAAACAAGCTGTTCTCTAAAGTTGATTCATTCAAATATCTTGAAAAGCCAACCATACTTTCCATTTTTCAATTATGGTGTTGAGGATATTGATTGGATAGTTTATTTGCTTTCATTTTAATATAATTTATAATGAAAGAGTAAAGTTCACTTTGGTCTTCTGTCCTCATATTGCTGATACTTTTAGCTATGACCCATGCTGTTCACATACATTTCATTCCAAAAATTATGTATAAATAATCTTTATAATTGAAAGGCATAATTTGCCCCAGAAATTCCTTAATTCTCAAATATCCTATACAGTAATATATCTTTTGCACCATGCTGTTTTCTTTGCTAATTTCTATTGTCAGGAATGCTTCACTACCATTTAAATCAAGAAGTGCTAGTCCTGCTAGTCCTTGGAATTGTTCAAAATTTTTTTTTATGAGACAAGACAGACTTGCTTATACTTAAATTGCAGTTTGCTTATTTATTGCTTAATCAGAACTATCTTACATTTGCATTCTGGTATTTGTAGTGGTAACATTTAGAATGCATGTTTTTCTTCTTTTGTGGTCTGATTATAATTTTAAGTGCAGTGACATGAGAGTGGTAATCGAAGGGAGATAATCAAAATTATTTTAATATATATTCATTTTCTAGTGATATAGTACAATAGAAATGTTAATATATAGTTACTTGTGCATGCAGAGCCTGATTTGACCTTTCCAGCCTATGAACCTGCATTTGGCTTTCAGCAGAGAAATCAGCATACATTGCATTATTTTATCTCTGAGAAAAGATTTTGTTCATTTACAATTTATCTTCAGGAACTGCTAAACAGCAAATGGTGGTGAAGAGCTTTTTGAAATACTGACATACCAAATTGCCAGATTATTGTGAAATTTTTATTTATATTTTTAATTTTTTTATTATTGTTTGTTTCACATTATTTAAACTAATATATTTTATAGAAATGAAATCTGTATTTTGAGTTTAGTATCATAGAACTCATACTAATGAGCAGATTTGAGGATTGTATTGTAGCATTCACAACTCCTAATTAATATAGTTAGTTCCTTGTACTACAGTGTAATTGCTTTTTATTTGGCAGATTTCATAGTCAGTAGCAACCAGTTGCAAAATGGCTTTTTAAATCATCAGTTTGGGTATAAGAAAAGTAATGTGAGGAAAAAGTGATGCAAAGTAAAATATTGAACTTTATAGTAAGGCTGCTAAAGTAGCAAAACATGACAAATAAGATAGAAGAGTGTCAGGAAATTTCCTATCTTATTTTCGTTTTATTAATTGTATCTATTTAATTTATGAGAAGAGACTAAGGGCTAAGGTAGTCCTCTCCACTCTAAACAAGTTTGAGAATGAGAGCGATGATATTTTTAATGCATATAAATTCAGTTAGCCTTACTCCTGTACATTTGCTAGACATATACACACTTTGCTTAAGAATCTTGAACTGGTATTAAGGTTAGAAGATTTTTGAAGCTGAAGAGCTTGTGACCTTATGAACTGTTGAAATTTTAAAAGCTATTTTATTTTTCCATTTTTGAGAGCCTGAGAGTGTAAGCTTTAATGCATGCATACTAATTGCAGAGAGTTTGATACCTCAAGAGGTAGATTGCAAATTGTTGACTAGCTAGTTGTAAGCTATTCACTCTCTGTGCACTAGTGTATTTTGTCAACATGTTCACTATTTCTAACACAGTATGGTCCAGCTGCAGTCCTGCAGGCCAAATGTGGTTCACACTCGCACAAAAACAAAATTGAATTTAATTATATGGTATATTAAGGTGGTTTAAAAAAAAAATCTTGAATAGCCTGTAAACTTTACATTTTTGGTTTTTGGTCATTGGGGATGAATAAGTTTGACCACCGTTTTAATATGGGTATGTGATATTCTTGAATTGGCACCTTTCATATGAGAGTAATCGGATCTAGTGGTTTTAAAGGAAAACTTATATCAACCAGAGACTGATAAGACATTTTTTGTTTATGTACTTCACTGTGAATAACAATTATGTATAAATGTACAGACATGTGTGTGTCTGTATTTTTAATCAATGATAATGAGTGAGAGAGTGATTATATAGACTATTTTGAATATTTTAGTGATTACAAATATTTTCCAAGTGGGACTGATGAACTGTTCTCTCATTGTAAATTCAAGGATTGGGTGCATGTTTATAGTTAACATGTTTGTCAGGGTTTCCTTAAAATCTCGCCCTGATCCCATCTGTGAATATTAAAAATTAAATGAGGAAAGAATAAAAATTTAGATTAAAAGAATAAGTGGAAAATAAGATATAAATTTAAGGCTTATATGAAGAACATGTGCATTGCATCTGCAATGAGGCAGGATGTTTGTTTAGGTCTGAGGAGCAAGCCATGTTGCGAATGCTGGTCAAGTGGGAAGACTGACCAGCCAAGTAAAAAAGTAAACAAGCGTAGGAAGAACGCGAGCACGAAAGCCGGAAGCACCCTGCATTACATTAAGAAGGAACTAAAAGGCTGTTGTAAGAAAGAGGGAGGGAGGTAGCTGTAGTGTGCACAAGTGAATGGACGAAAGGAAGTTGGAAGTACTAATTTTTCCTGTGAATGAAAGCGTGTGGGCATACGTCAACCCCGAGTTCAAAAACAAGAAGACTATAAGGGACCCTCTCGCGCCCCTTTGCTTTTCCCACAAGGACACCTTGATCGGTTTGAATGCTAATAGTTTGTGACGGGAGGCCCAGGTTTTAATATCTGTAAAATTATTCTGCGTGGATCAGCCAGAAGGCTTGATATAAAAAGTGTATAATTACACTGTTACAGTTTTTCTTGAATCCACGGTTTTTAGCCGAAAACGGATGGTAAATTGGCTGCTTTTACATTACTTTGAATTAATAATTTTGTATGGAATGTAGTCTGATAAATTGATATATAAAACTAACTTATTCTATTTCAGCTTAGTGAGATTGTACTCAGAGAAATGATTAGCTTTTTTTAGTGAGTACAGGAAAATTGATGTTAGTAGTCTCTGAGCCTTTTTGTTATAAATTGCAGGATTTTGTTCTTCTTCTTCGTATTCATGTTGATTTTTGCCATACGCTGGAGACTTGCCTGTCAGGGCCACTGTTCCCCACTACAAGCATCAAACTCGGTTGCTGTGTGAATCAACCTAAGACTTGGTTGCTGTGTGTATCAACCAGAAGTTTACCATTTGGAAGAGAGGTCTACTAGACTCTTCCAGCACGCTTCAACTCCCAGTTAAGTAAAGAAAATACTTTTGGACAGGAGTGTGCAACGATCCATCTATTAACTGTGTAGTAAATATCACAAATTTATTAGGACTTGAAAAGTGAAGCTTAGAGACTGGTTCAGAGTTTGTTAGGAGAAGCTAATCTTCTCTGCTAGCGAATTAGATTTCGAGCATTGAGCTCAGCATAAGTTTTGTAACTGATTTATAATGTTATTTTCTTTTTATAAATATTTTATTAATGTTCATCGGCTTTGCGTCCATTCTTGTTCTTTTAATTTCATGTAGAATTCATTTATTGTAGCCATCGCATCTATCATCGAGTCTGTCTGTCAGTATGTTTGTTAGTCCGTCCTGTTCATCATTTAAATGTGAGGTTTGAACCTCTGGGGGCCGTACACGAGCCAATAGAGCAACGACTTCAAAAATTGTTGTGTATTTCGTGACGTCCAGTAGCGGGGTACCAACAATGTTGACAGAAATTGAACATTTATTTTGGAACAATAAATTATAAACATCAAGAACAGTGCAAAATACCATTGTGTCTGAATGGACTTAAACAGAGATTTGCACAGCAGGTTATACTGTTGTATGATAACAGAGTTTTGAAAACCAGGTTGGTTGCATAATAGAGGTTTTTATGCCAGGTATTACTGTTGTCTGATAATTTTTTTTGCTCATACTTTTTTTCTGTGACTGAATGTGTTCAGGTAAGTTATCCTAGTATTCATT
Organism: Sinotaia quadrata; assembly: GCA_028829895.1. NCBI lineage: Eukaryota > Metazoa > Mollusca > Gastropoda > Architaenioglossa > Viviparidae > Sinotaia > Sinotaia quadrata. The sequence continues at coordinate 100,004,464 of CM054180.1, forward strand.
AACAATAAGTGGTGATTTAATGGAAACAAACCATTGTGTTACAGTCCAATTAATTTGAGTGTTATTGTTTCAACTTCTTACATATATTCTTTTGATATGAAAGGGAATTAACTCCAGGGTAGCAGCTGTATATTAATGTGACAGGCCATAAATTCCTTGCAATAAGAAACCCCTTGAAAGATAGGCAAAAAGTGAATACTAAGAAAGTTAACATAAACATTTATATGTGTAACTTTGTTAGTGGCCAGCCTAAGTTCCTGCCAAATGGAGACGAGAAATAGGACCTGCCAAATGAAGGTAAGGCAAGACAAAGGCTCTGCCCAAAGAAGGTTAGATGAATAACTGCCAGAGGTTAGGTGAGATTTGTAGCAGCTAGAGATGAATGTGTTGAATACTAATAATTTCCATAGAAATTCATTAATTAATTCTGAGTATCAATTAATGAGAGACTGTTGCTCACACAGACATTTTATTTAATCTTGCAGCAGATAACATTCATTCTGAAGATAAAAGAATACAAATTTAGAAAATTTCCATCAAGACATAACATATTTAGAAGACTACTTTGCAAGATAAAGTACAAATTATAAACAAGCATGCACAAAAAGAAAAAAAACAACAACAGTGTAGTAAAACATCCATAATCAAATTTATTCCTGTAAACTTTCTTTCTTTTTAAAATATATTAATAATAATAATAATAAATCCCTAGGCACAAAGTTTAAATATCATATACAGAAATCTGCATCAAGGGAAGATAAACATTCCTCTCTCTTTTATGCAGTAGCTGCTCTTTCAGAAAGGACACAAAGACGAAAGGGTCGTACTTGATGATCAGTTTTTGCAAAGAGCAATTATTCTAGAACATCAGAAGTGAACTGGTGTACATGAACAAAATGTACAAAGAATAAGAACAAATAAACGAATGATATGTACATGAACATATGTACATTATACCGCAGCGGTTTTTAGAAGAGAACCGCACTTGATAATTATTTTTACAAAAAAAAAATAAAATAAATAAAAGTACACCAATGTAGTAAATAGTAATGCTTTCAACAGCCTGGAAGTGTATATTTTAGCTTTTTAAAGCAAACTTGAATAGTTTTTGTGAGGGTAAGATGAGATGAATGGACAAGAGGAAGAATTTGTCTGAATAAAATGAGAAGGGAGAGAGAGATGTTTAAAAGAAAAGAACAATAATAAAATTACTTGTGTTGTAAAAAAAAGGATCTGAAAACATGTTTAAATAATCTGTAATCATAACCTTCTTGAACCTCTCTCCACACATAATGTAGTGATGATCATATCTGCCTTTTCTGTTTCCTTACAAGCAGATTTTTTTTTTCATTTTCATAACAGATTAAACAGTCTGTCTTAAATCATTGCTACAGATGTCACTAAACACAAGTCACAACATATTTATTAGAGGTGAAGGAATAGATGTATATGGTGCAGATAACATCACCCCCACCCCCACCTCCCACCCAACACAGCCAAACAATGCATCTTAAAACACAAGTCTTCAAAACAATAACATAGTAATCCCTCCCCAAATTTTATTTAAAGATTATTTGAAACAATTTATGTCCACTCACTGGTTGATAAAAACAAACAAATGGTTTTAAATTATGAGTGAAAAACATGCACTTGTAACCAACCTTTAAGGCATTATAGTATTGTACAATTCAACAGGTGCTTTTTTCAACAACAGCATGAAACTAAAGAATTATCACAGAGAAAAAACCTTTCATAGACCAAAAAAAAAAAAAAAACAACAAACCCAAACACAACAAAACATCATCAGACAACTAGACCATTTATACACAAAGAGAAAAAAAAATCACAAATTAGGCACAAAAAAAAAGAAAAAAGTTCACCCCCTCCCCCTAACAAAGAAATTAAAAAATACTAAACATTAAAAAAAAAAATCAATAAAAACCATACCCACCAATAAAACAGGCATTTCCAACTGTACTGAAAAGTGGAAAATAATGACATTAAAGAAATCCAGCACGAGGTCAAACAAAATTAAAATAATGTGAATAGTATAACAAAAGTGAAACCAAATAGGGTCTTTTGTGTCTGTTTTCTTATGGTACAAATTATAATAGTAGCAAAATTATAATTTTAGTAATTGTTTTTAGTGTTTTATTTAAGTCAACACCATTCTTTACACCTTTTGTAGTGTAATGCTAATGCTTGTCTGAAACACTGTTCAAAGTACAATAAAGTTATGTCCCCTAGCATACTGCTAATGCATGTCTGAAACACTGTTCACACCACAATTAAATTATGTCCCCTGGCATACTGCTAATACTTGTCTGAAACACTGTTTACAGCACTGTGATGTTCCCTAGCATACTGCTAAAGCTTGTCTGAAACACTGTTCAAACCACAATAATGTCCCCTAGCATACTGCTAATGCTTGTCTGAAACGCTGTTTACAGCACTGTGATGTTCCCTAGCATACTGCTAAAGCTTGTCTGAAACACTGTTTATAGCACTGTGATGTTCCCTAGCATACTGCTGCTTGTCTGAAATGCTGTTTAGAGCATGATGAGGTAATATCCTCTAAAGTTCATGCATACATGATTACTTATTATTCATCTACCATTCCAAATTCTGCAAGAATTAGCAAATCTTTTGTCACTTTATGAAAAATTAAAACAGACCTCTGTACCAGAAACAAAACAAAGAAAAAGACATTCACTATTTCTCAATTCCCCACACATAGACTTAAAAAAAAAACCCCTTTCGAATTCAAAATGAATAATTAAATTTATAGCATAGTTTACTGGCACAAGTACAGTATAGACTGACTGTCTAAAATTAATTTTTAAAACCATTCTGGCTCGGTCCTTCACACTAGAACTAGGCATCTAAAACCACATTTTGGGGACAAGTGCAAACAAATACTACTTATGGATTTAACAGTATAATATCTATATTATTCAGGTTCAACCAAACATACAGTAAAAAAATAAAAGATATGCTATTTTTCTTTAATAGACCTACAGTGCCATTAAGCAACCTATGAGACACTTTTTAACATTATTAATTTATACATTATTAGTGTTCACTCTTCCCCTACAAATGTTAACACCATTTTTATTTAATTATTTAATCCATTTAGTTAGTACCAATACTTCAATTATGATATGCCATAAAATTATCACACCTATTAAGTAGGGTGAACAATGACACTATCTCTTCCTATCTTTGGCACTCACAGTTCAATGCTGTGGCAGTCAATGTGCTTGCACAACAATCAATGCTGCTTGAGGTCCCTTCAGGTAAATCCAGGGTTGTTTTGCTTTGCTTCAGTATACTGTATTTTAGCATATTATTTACTTGTGTTTAAAAATGCACAAGATAATATAATCATATGTAATAATGATGTACCTATGCACTACACTATAGTTCAAGAACTAAATCAATATGAACCTCAATGCTACTAAGTGCTGGCTTGCTTGACCACATAAACACTAAAGCATTTAGTAATTTAGTTTGGAAGGCTTCTAACTATCTACGACTGCTATTGTATTTCAACAACTACTATTTAATAAGGTATAATTTTCAATATAAAGACCTAAATGAAACAGAAAATTGTAGATGACCAGTTTGACACTATCTGTAATATTGTTCTCTAGTCTGACAGGCCAAAAAATGGACACAGGAATGTAAGATATACTCTGTTTACCATTACCAACTGTGAAAATCATTAAATTCAGACATATTTTAAAAATAATTAACTTTACATTTTTTGGTAATTATTTGTCTATGGGAACTATCTCTCCACTCACAACCTATTATGGATAGGGTGATGTACCTTATATTATTTCTATCATAACAATCCAGCTGACAGCTTAAAACGATGTATTTAATTTTAATGAATTCTGTCATTGATACAAAATATATTTCTAGCCAGCACAGGAAGATCTACTTATTTCTAGCCAGCACAGCAAGAAATGAATAGAGGAAACATGGTCTAAGAGTGGCATTTTGCAATATTCTTGGTTGTCAAGTAAAAACATTGTTTTGAAACAATTTACAATTAAGACAAACGACAACTTAAAGCATGATGATGGTATGAAACTGAAGTTTAGTGAAAAAATCTTCCAACAAATAAACTGAGTCTATTAAAGCAAGGCTTAATTACTGGCATTACACATGCACTTGCTAGTTTGCTCAAATTAGTGCTGATCAAACTCTTAAGTTCTTAAACATTTGTATTAAAGTCACAATGAACAGCCTGTACAGTCACTTCTAATATTAGCAAACTGATGAACAAAAAAGGGACAAGCTATTAAACAGGGAAATAGAATGCGCTAAATGAGACCTCCCCAATGAAACAAATATGGCAGTATTGCAAAAAAGCAAAGAACAAATAACACAAGTTGCTCTCAGTCTCAACTCCAAAAACTTAAATAATTGCCCACAAATGGAAAAAATAAATCACAGGAAAGAGAAGGTTAAATGTACACAAAAGTACAATGTGTCTTGCTCAAGTGGATAGATGTCTACAATAAACTTGGACCCCCATCTGTCAAGGCAATTATTATGTTTTCTTCAAAGCTACTTGTATATAGAAATTAAAAAAAACTATGCCATTAATAGTATTTAATAGTATAAATACAACAATTAGTTAATTGTTAAGCCATCATGCTAAACTAATGTCAGTAGACACATCTCTGACCACAAAAGCAAGTGAGTGTAAGCTAACATTTGTCAACCTGAACACGAAAATAACTGACAATTTTTACAGATAACCATAAATTAATTTTAAAAAAATCACATTAAGTGTGCACACTGCAACACAAAACCAGGAAATTATTGCAGTTAGATGCATAACAATAAAATCTATAATAAAAGATACCCCTACAGCCATCAGTGTTCATCCTGATGAATTCCATTCCACTGTTCTATCACACTTCATATACAATCATTCAATATAAAAATCATCGGCAAATATATATATATATATACTAAATGAGATATTCAGACCTTTCAAATGTACAGAAACCTCAAGAGGTTATTTTCCTCAAGTGCAGCAATTTCTATTCTTAACATATGTATGAGAGATTACAAAGATGACTAACATTCTAGCATACTAAACATTTCAGAATTGATTTTCAACTGTTAAAATGTAAATTAAGAGTAATATGAGAAATGCAAAGTGGAAAAAGTCAGTGGATAATTTTACAAAATCTTTAACAAACTAAAAAAAAAAAAAAAATTGTACTATATGTATTCTCTAAACATATTAACTTCAAAAGAATTAAGAAATTCCGTAATAATATTTGTTTTGGAATACAGGGTGAAGTTTACAGTCAGAAGCAAAAAATATTACAGCATGTGCAACAGCATAAATGTATACAGATGAATTTTACATGTCTGTGTTCCAGACTCTGGTATTAATACTATAAATTTATTTTTAAGGAAAAGAAAAGAAAAAGGCTTGTGAATCTAAATTCCTAAAACATCTACTGTTTATTCTGAATAATGCAGTTTGTGGTAGTGTGAAAAACACAAACAAAATGATAACTGAAAAGTTTACATATGATAGTCTGGTGCAATTTCTAAAACAGAACAAAGCAGTCTCTTCAAAAAGATGTTTGCCTTCAAAACTGTACCTTATTTTAAGAGAGAACTCACTCAAACTAACTGTAAACACACAAACAAAACCAGAAACTGAAAAGCTCTCCTCTCACATATTCAGTAAACAAAAGAAAACAAAAACAATCCCACCCATCCCCAAATCAAGAATGTGGCACACAAAAACAAAAATCAAGAACAATATTCACACAGATATACATCTTTCATTTCATAACTGCCCTATGAGAAACAATGCTGGGTATAATTTAAACAGTTTAACTACACCATTATTCAGGACAAATACTTTATATTTGCTCTGATGAAACAAATGATTCCATAACTCTTTATTCAAGGTAATAATTAATGTGCAGGGATAATCTTTCAGTTAATGACAATATTTGAGATGTAGTTAAAGAATATAGAAATAAAAATGATTGAATAAGGCAAGAAAGCCAACATGGCCAAGTATTTAAATAATAAAAATAAAATTATTAAAAATATCTAAACATTAAAAACATCCGAACATGGTGTATCAACAACTAAGGACTGAATATTTTTAAAATCTCAATAAATCATGGAAATGATAAAAGTGTACCACACAACACTTAAAATGCAGGTAATTTACAATGTTCATCAAACATAAGTTTAGAAAAGACAAACTCTAAAATTAATCTTTGTGTTAATTTAACACAAAGACATCCTCAAACACAACAGTTCCTGCCGAGAAAACATACTCTGGTACCAAGAATAAGACTTTTAAAATTAAATTTGCTTCAAGATAGCATCCATCAACAAAATCCACATACAACACTTCCATGCGCTGACTTGTGAAATTGTCATGCTCAATGGCACACAGTCACATACAACAGTACAATTTAACACTTCAAACCACACCATTAACAAGCAAGTCTTTAAAGCAAGAATCCTTACAATCACATGGCCTAGTTAGGTCAGACCAAGAAAAGATAACTGCAGAGTACAGGCACCTTGGTACATTCCCAAAAAGAAATCACAACACATGGACCTAGTTTCCAAACAATAAAAGTGTACAGGGTACCTGACTTCTTGCAACTAATATGTCCCCATGTACTGAACAAAACTATATCATTATATGTAGCAAAGATAAACACATTTTGATTTATGATGCTCACAGGAATTCTCTTACTCCAGCGTGAAGCTAAAGGAGTCTTAGATTTTCCATGCATTGAAGTCTGAGATGAGGGTGAGAGGGGCTTTTTAATTTTTATTTAATTATTAGCAATATATAATATAAAATTAGAATTTTAAAATTTCCACTGTACTCCTTAGTAAATACTGCACATAAAATGGATTGGATTGGTATCTACTTTTACATCTAAATTATTAGGTGTACTAAATTTTTTTCTCATTGCTTCCCTTCCTCTCATTATCCTAACCTTATAAATTCTGTCCATTAATGTATCAGATCATTTGCAAACCAAATCTATTTTCTAGTGTTATTTAATATATTCTTCTGTTTTGCGTTTGCCACATCTCTGGCTTACTTTGGAACTATTAAATCTAGTGATCATCTGTATGAAAGCAAGTCTTTGCACACTTGGCATCCACAAGTTATACATTTTGCTGCAAGGGTTTCTTTATACAGCATCTTAAATATAATTTATTAGCTGACTTTGAGTGGTAGAACATACAAAGTATTCTTCAAAAGATTTTCCTTAATCAAGGAGACCACCTCCTTCGTTCTTTAATGTTAAATTGCCTCATTCCTGCATACCAAAAATGCCAGCAATGTTGTTCTGTTATTATTTTGTTTGCTGTATCAGTGTGGCTTAGATATGGAATTCGACTGACTTTCCCCTAAACGTTTGCTACTGTGCCTATTCATTTTAAAGTTACAAATGCTGGTGCACGAGCTCAAACTTAAAAATCAGCAGTAGGCAAACTGTAGGGTGACTCCAGACAAGTCAGAAAATCCATTTGTCTAAGAAAACAGACTGTAGCTACTCTTGGAAATGTGTATGCTAGAAAGGTTAATCAGTATCAGTAGCTGATAAAATTGTATTACATCTTTGTACACATAGGCAAGTAAACAAGCCCAACCCACTTGCCTACTCCATTTTTGAGCAGCTAAAAAATGGTGAAAGGTCCTGTTTTATAAACTTTTCAATGTTTGAGAAAAAACATTTCTTGTTAATGGACAGAGCAGGTTACAGCATTACTAATGATATTCTTTTTCTAGCTACTTTCCATCTTAACCATTTAGTTGGAACAGTTATTTGCGCTTAGAGTGTAACATCTCAGTTAACAAGGTCTGATCTGGAACCTGGTTGTTCAAGTGCTTAATGTAAAGAAACTCTTCCAAGCGGATGCTGATGATACGAATCTCAGGCAGTCGAAGAAGGATTTGTCCAAACTTGTCCTTCATCTCTGGGTAGAAGTTCAGACAATATTCCAGTAATGCAGCATTGACCTTTTCTTGACTCTGCTCAACATAAAGTCGATTTTCTAGTCCTGAAACATCTATTAAAAAAAGAAGAGAAAAAAAAAGTAAAAGCTGAAAATGGATACTGTCTTAGTAATTGCTCCCATAAGTGTATGTTAAATGCAAATTCAAACTGAAAATATGCATAAGAAAAATTAATTATGTGATAAAATATACACTTCAGTCTGGCAAAAATACTGTATATTTCCATTTTCTCATAAAATAAAATTCAACGAAGCAATGAAATTATCATGTATAATGGTAGGATGATTTTGAAATAAGACTGCTGATTAGGTCAAATTTCACTTGATCTAAAACATGCTCATTTCATTCACGTTTTTGTTAGTGGTTTTTAAAAAATTAGACTAGATTAGAAGCCAATTTGCATGGTCTAAAATATGTTCACTGCATTCATTTATTACATTAAAAAAAAATTTTAATAAATGTCAGTCTAGACTTAATTTTCATTGGCAAAAATATGCTCATTTAATTAATAAACTTTTCTGTAAATTTTGTTTAAATTAATCTAGATATAATTTTTCCATGGTTAAAATGTGTGTTCATTTTATTTAACATTCCCTTGTGTCATCAATAGCTTTAAAAAACACACCATTTTTTTCATGTTCTAAAAAATGCTTACTTCATTATTTTTGTTTTAGTGATTTAAAAAAAAAAAGTAGTCTAAATACCAATTTTCATGTTCTAAAAAAATGTTCATTTCATTAATTTTTTTTGTTTTAGTGATTTTAAAAAAAGTAGTCTAGATACCAATTTTCATAATCTAGAATGTGCTTATTTCTTTGATTTCTTGTTAGAATTTTGCTGAAATTAATGCACCCACCATTTCTTATTAATGTGACCATTTAATTTATTTTGTTTTTGTAGTCTTGAAACCGTTTTTCAAGGTATAAAATGCTTTAATATAATCCATTTAAGCAATAGTCATTTTCTTACAAGATTTCATGTGATATCCAAAATGGAAAGGTATAACATTTAACCATAATACCAGACAACATACAAACCATCCATCCCATCAGCTACTACCCATGTTAAAATGAGACAGACTAACCTGGATTGAGCAAGATGAGGAACTTAAGGCACATGTACTCATGCTTGTCTAACTTCAGTTCCCGGCTTTTCTTGATAAGTTCATACAAACGTGTCCGTACATCTGCTAGTCCCAGCTTGTCTAACACATCGAAGTTTAGCATTAATCCATTGCCCTGAAAGCATGAAGTCACAATAGAAAATAGAATTTAACATTAAGCTCTAGTACTGTACTTGGGTTATTTAAATTAAAAAAACCAGTTTGATTTACAAAACTGTTTCCTTTCATTAAATGTTTCTGACAAATAGGAAATGAATATGCAGCCAGTCCTTAAAATGAGATAACCTATTATCAACAGATACTATTTCATTATTTAGTAAATTTTTTATTTTTACAACTACTTCATTCCTCAGTATTTCTTTATCCAACTAAAGAATTTAAATGTATGTTAGTTTCATAATTCAATGTGTTTTCCTCCCCATCTGCAATCTGACTGCTTCTTCTTGCAGGTTCTTGGAAACATTCTCATAAGTACAAAACTGATTAGATATCAATGCAATTCAAAATATCCCCCAACCATCAGGAAGGTAAGGATTAAAAACGATTTATATTAAAACACTTGAAATAAGAAAATGAATGTTCAACTTTTCAGATGATAAATATAAGCACTTCCTGCTTAGAGGGTTTTATCTGTTTTCTCAAGACAAACAATAAATACAAGATTTCCTGTAAGAAAATGTTAGGCAGCCCAGTAAGTGAATGTCTACTCACCAGAACAAGATCAGTACCCCAGTAGTCCTGTACCTGCCTGTATATAAAATCCAAAATAAGGATTTCATTCCAACTGTGCTGTAATAGCTTCATCTGATCTTCAACCTAAAACAAAATGTAGAATGTGAATGCATTAACAACCCTCGAAAATTGTAACCTAAGTAATGAACAATTTGTTATAAAAACTCACTGGCAAAGAATGCCAACAAAAAGGGTGGGTGGTGGTGGTGGTGGTGGTGGACAATGACAACACCTGATACCACTGAATATATAATAACAGGTTCAAGTAAACAAAAAGAACTGACTATATATTTGCAGTTTTTATAAAAGCATTTTACCTATCCATAAATCAGCCACTGCCAACTTGCTACTTTTATTTTTTTATTTGCATTTGTAGAATTAATTACTGCACAAGATGCCTCTACTGCAACACTTGTAACAACAGATTCATCTGCTCCTAGAGATTCATCAATTTGCTGCAATGTGTTGGGCAATGATTGTTTGATGCAATTGGTTTCAGCATCGCTTTAAAAAAAAAAAGAAAATATATTTCACTACTTGAGTACTTTACTGTCACTTATTATGATGAAAGATTTAATTATTTAGATTTATTTGAACTTGTTATAGAAATAGGTGGCAAATAAAAGACAATCGAAGATTTAAATGAACAGAAAATGAAACTAACACACAACATGTGATAACCATGTTGGTCATTTGGTTTGACAGGAAAAGGTGCCTGCTGCTGGCACAAATTGACTCTTCAGAATCCGAACATATCTGACTTACTGAATATGCCTCTAAAATTGCATGCCTCTTGCACAAGGCACACATTCAAGACGTATAAGTATATTATTATTCTTATTTAATTCTATGTTCTCAGCAGTTGTGACTTGCATCTAACCCGAAACGCAAGTAAAATTTATTGCCAGTAATGAAATTATTTTCTTAAAATGTAGATTGAAAAAAATCAAGATTGTTTAATAAAAATAAATCACCTTATGATAGCCTACTTGTTATTTTCTGAACTCGCAAATAATTTTTTCCACTCGCAAATTGCGAGCTTGTAAGTGGGATTTTTGAGTGTTTGTACATTAAGATAAAAAATGCCAAACAATTTTTTCCCCTAAAATTTGCATCATTAGGTCAAAGAGAAGTGTTAATATGTAGATAATACATTAATACCAATACTAACAGTCAATAATAATCAAGTACCACAGTCAAAATTTTAAAGCAATTTCAATGAAGTAAAATAATATATTTATTCTAAACAGAGCTAATATAAAACAGTTTGTTGAAAAACAACCAGCAAGCAAATACTTAAGAGCCCTGCAAATTTACAAATAAGATATTGTATTTTAGTATAGTTTAATTGAACTATTTTTAATTCAATGATTTATATTGGCAAATACTACTACCTTATATTAGTTAGTGCTTCGTGAGATGAAATGTTAGAATTTAATAAAATAAAGCAATATAATAAAATCCTAAAGTTGGGAAATTTTATTTATTTTTGAAATCTAAAAAAAGTGAATTCAATTGTGTATATCATATATTCAATATAAAAGTGGAACTAGAGTCAAGTACTAATTTCAAGAACATTTTCCATTTGCATTAAAAGACAAATTTTTAAAAACTGATTTGAAGTGTTGGGGTTTCTTACTCTTTTGGAGAAAAAAATCCCATTGTTTTCCCCTGACTTTGGCCAGATCTGATCTACATACAGATATACTATATTTGTTCCCTAATGAAAAGTAAAGAATAATTCGTAATGTTTTCTGCTGAAACACCATTGTAATTTGTAAGTGTTGTAATCAGCATTAACGGTGTTTAAGCATCACTCAAACTTTTATCACAATGACACAAGTGAATAGTGCAAATTATGAAAAACAGTTTTGACTTTTCTGCACGGAGGTGTAACTCAAATGCTGATAAGAAGAAAAACTCAAATGCCGATGGGTAGATGAACTTTACAATAATACTATGTGGTATCATAAAACATCAGATAAAAAGAATACTACACATTGTTCAAATCTTTTCAAAGGAATGATACTGTACAACCTGGTTAGGAAAGCAGCAATAATTCTACCAAATGATAAATATTGATGGTGACTAAGTGTGTAACTTCCAGCTTAAGCAAAGTTGAAGTAATTAAAGAAGAATTACTATCAGAAATAGTGAAATAAAATTTAAGAATAATCATGCTAAGTAAATTAATAACAATATATTTGCATCACAAATAATCAGATGTTAATGCTAGTCTGTTTTATTATAATGATTACACTTACAAGTTACAGTTGCTATTTACATACATCATTACTATAACAAATTATGTAAAAATAAAATTGTCATAATTTAATATATTCAGGAAATATTAGTTTTTATTTTAAATCATATAAGAATTTTCTTGGGGAATGTAGCAAAGCACGCATACATGCTGATTTCTGACGAAGAAGTAATACTTGTCATTGAATGATTTATATTACAGAACTACATAGGGAGGGGAAATGTTCTAAGCCACAATAAAAAAGGTTCTGACAAAAATGCATTGCTTGCTTGCTTGTAAGTTGTATGTGTGTGTTTGTGTGCATGCATTCTCTGACTCCTAATGTTTGGAGGGAGCACCCATTTTAAAAAAAAAACAAACTTGTGAGCCCTGCATATTTTTCCTTCACCAAGGATAAGTTTTATTTTGTATATATTTCACTCACAAAGATTAGTTTTTATTTCATATCTGTATACATTTCAGATTAGTTTTATTTCACACTGTGTTCATTTAGACAGTCAATAATTCTGTCATTACATCACCCCATATATGGACTGCCAACCAATTTTTAAAGATGTATTCAGATTTGTTTTAAATGATGTACTGTTAAATGAAGTAATTAATAAAAAAATAATTAATAATTATTATGATCTTATTAATATTTTTTATTAAATTTGCTTTTGAAGATCAACAACAGTAAGCAAAGTATAACTGTAATATAAGTACCATAATGTTATGCATAGACTAAAACATTTTATTGCTTTGTTTAAAATAATTAATAATCAAGAAAACTTTGAACTGTATCAATGTATGTAATCACAATCAAAGTTTGATTTCAAACAAAAATTAAGTAAAGGCAAGCTGGAATGCTTTACCATTCTTATTAAGTACACTGATGAATGGAATTCTTTACTGTTCCTATCAAGTAAATTTGTGAGCCGGAATTCTTTACCACTTCTATCAAGTAAATCTGTGAACCAGAATTCTTTACCACTCCTATCAAGTAAATTGGTGAGCCATAATTCTCCACTGTTCTTATCAAGTCAATTGGTGAGCCAGAATTCTTCAATGTTCTTATCAAGTAAATTGTGAGCCAGAATTTTTCACTGCTTCTAGCTTATCAACAAGATATTTTTTTCTTAAATAATGCACTGCATGTTGATACACAATGAGAGAATGTACACAAAGAGCTATTGAAATGTCAGGTAATGAAATGGCAAAGTAAAGCAGAAAGGCTAAAGTGACAAAAATATCTAGTACTATAGCAACACGACTATCATTTTACTATTCTAAAGCAGATAATGCATAAGCATCATGTATGACTTCTATGCAAGTACTATTATTCATCAGTTTTCATGCATGCACAGGTGTACCATATTTCACTGCAGTCAGAGAGTTACTAAATGTCACACAACTTTCAACAAAAGGCTTTAGATTACTAGTTATCTGCAATCATATGTATATATTTTCAGAATCCGATTAAACTAATTTTTAAATATTTATCTAGCACCATAGTAAGAATGGGCTGGTTATAGAAACAATGATGAATCTGTAGCACAGGTAAAATACAAAAATCTGGTGCACTAAATCAGAAAGATGCATCAAACTCTTATTTCAGTATTCCTAAACAGCACATTATTCTGTCAGAATTGTATACACTGTTATGTAAACCACTGAAACATCATAATGACCAACTGATCAATAGCATGAAAAGAGAGTAAACTTTTAATGAAACAATCAGATCTGTAAATGATTTAGTGAATGTATTCACACCAATTCCATATTTATCAGACCCCTAGAACAAAAGCTTCGGTTTCCATATTTATTCCAAGTCGGTAAACAAAATCATTGTACTTTCCATACTTTCAAAACAGAATATGACTGCAGACATTTGAGTTTATTATAAAATAATTTATATATATATTACATCAACCATTTTTGCTACAAATACTTTAATATAATCTGGAGAGAATAAACTCATTAAAAAAAAAAAAAAAATCACCCCAAATCCACTCTACTTTCCAAATACCTTCATCTCCTTAAAAAATGGAGAGTTGCGTGCCCATTCTACCATAAGGAACAGTAGCTGGTCAACCATTCGGCACATGACAGGCAAAAGCTGCTCTGGATGGCCAGAACCATCAACTTGTCTGACTGTATCAGTTAAAAAGTTGAGCATCTTCTGTTTTACTTCTTCTTCATCTAGAAGATTGGCTTTCAACTCTACCATCAGTGATGGCAAAACAGGCTGATGAACATGTGTATGCGCCCCATATGCCCGCAAAGCGTCCATCACAAGGCGCTGAGAGTTCCCATTTACTGAAAGACAGCCAGATTGGCTTGCAAAAGTCTGACGGTGTGAAGGCTGGATGAGGAAAGCATCAGACATGGACTGTGAATGGGAATGGAGGTGGCCATTAGCACCTGTTCCATTCTGATGCAGGCTGCTGTTGTTGGCACTGTGTGGGGGACTATGATGGTTATGCAGATTCATTACTGAGTTATCCAAATGTAAAGGACTGTTGCTTCCACTTGTGTTAACCTGCATGCTGCCTCGATTGATCCCAGAAGAACCTGTCCCTTGCTGACTTATGCTGCTGTAACTGTTTCCTGGTGCCAGTGGACTGCCACCTCCTGATGCCACAGCTGCAGCCATGGCAACAGTCATGGGTGATATATCTGTAGGAGAATTGGAGTGCCCTCCTGGAGTAAGAGAATTGGAGCTGAAACCCATATTCATACTGGCTTGTAACAAGGCTGGGTCTGGCTTGACATCAATAGGTGAACTAGGTGCACCCATACTGAGTTCACAGTCTGCAATCATACGTTGTTGGTGTCGCATTTGTTGTTGCTTCATGGCACGGTCTCTTTTGTACATAGGTCCAAACTTGTTTCGGCCACCCCTCATTCGGTCCTGCCGAACAGCTGCAAACAATGAAGAGTGAAAGATATGTACAAATTAAAAGACTCAGAAGTATTTATATTAATGTTACAAGCACGTATATAAAACATTACAGTGAAAAGAAAAAGGCCTCATACAGTTAATAGCTATCAGTCACTTGTCCATAACGGGCTCATTAACAAACAACCAATAGTATATGACATTGCTGTTAATTTTTTAAAACAGATTTACTCCAATGACAAAATATATTTTTGTTTGACATTGTTCTTAAAATTATGGATCTGAAATGCAGAAAATTATAAACCAGGATATTTTTGTTGGACAATCCAGGTTTAAATATCTTTTGTCATTTTCAATCAATGTACAACTTTTTCACATTCTTTTGTATATAAAAATAATAATAAAACAAAACTGCAATTTATGTTAACCTGAATTAACAAATGAATTACTGAACCTTAAAATCTACTGAGTGTTAAAATAAAGTCAAAAGATAAAGATACGCATGAATACAATAACTTGGAAAATCATAAATTTAATTCCCCATACCTTCTAACTTCATACCAACATTGAGGCATTTCTGAAATCGACAATATGGACATCTTTTTCTCTGGCTTTTGTCAATATGACAACTGCGATTATCAACGCAAGAATACACCTTTTTGTTCTGTACTGTTCTTTTGAAGAAACCTGAAACAGATATTGATAAATTATCTTCTTGCAAAAATTTATGTGCTGACAAATATAAAAATTACATCAGTAATTTTTAAAATTTTCTTTACATGAAATTTATAAACAATAAAATCTGCTCTTAAATACTAAATAATAAACCAGAGCAGTTCTTAATTTATGCACTTGTTTCGTATTTTACATAACTCAAAAATTATATTCTAACATTTAACAAACAACAAAACCACTAATATAAAAATAATTGTTAGTCACTAAATTTATGCACTTGATTCAAATTTTACAAACTCCAAAATTATTTACAATTATAGTTTAACAAATAAAAAATCCTACTTAATAAAAAAATTTTTGTGCAGAGATACAAGTTTTGAAGGTATGTTCTCAGGCATCATCCATAAAGATTTTACACACACGCATGCATGCATGCACGCACACACACACAGGGTCATTCTCTGGATGACATTATGAGCCAAGGAAAAAAGGTGAAGTAAATCTAATTATTTTACATGTTAAAGTCTACAAGAGGCCTACACACAGGGTCATTCTCTGGATGACATTATGAGCCAAGGAAAAAAGGTGAAGTAAATCTAATTATTTTACATGTTAAAATCTACAAGAGGCCTTAATGCTCAAATAAAAGAAGATAAAAAATAAAATGTTAAGTTATTAGGAGTTTGAAAAATGTAAAAAGTATAATTATTCTGTTGCAACAAAGAAACTAAATATAAGATGCTTGCCAGACAAAACTATTTTAAAAGTAAGCAATATAATTATCTCATTAAAATGAATATATTTTGATTATTAACTTAAGTTATCAATTTAATATGGATATGTATTTATTTAAAATGGGTTATAGAACTATAACTTCAAAATGTAGAACCAAATTCTCTTTTCTGAGGTGACTGAATTCAGTTCCTCATAATAAAGGTCACATCTATTTCTTGCAATGAAACATAAAATGGACTAAATTATTATGCTGTGAACATAATAATAAGTAATAAACAAAAGTTGTTATTTAAATATAAATTTTAAAAAAATCATAATAAATCTAATCAGGATGTTTAAATTCTTTAAAGTAATGCATAGGTTATTCTTCCAATTACTCAGGTTTAAAATATATACACAGGCGATTGAAACTTTAATACTAAAGAACCCATATGCATATGTACAGAAATATGTAAGCTATTTATAAATGTTAATCAATTTATTATATTCAAAATATATTGAGATTATCATAAACCTTAGCTGTTTTTAAATGTTGGTAATTCCAAAAATTTCATTGTAATTACATTTGTAACAATGTGATTTGATGGAAATGAGATTATTTTTCTTGTACTCAAACTTATCACACAAGATAAAATGAGAGTTGTCTTCCCACTATATGATGCCTTTGAAGTTTGAAAAATGTAAGAAGTAGATCATGATATTACTGTCATTATTTTATATTTATACATTTATGATTAACTTCATCACATGCTAAATTAAAAAGGAAGGCAAATTATTTTTCTTAAAGCTGAATATTTCTGAATATAATGAATAAATTTGAAAACGGGTTAGTGAAGTATACTGCAAATACACTGATTGTTTAAATACATATGGCATTTATGTATTACCTGTAAATGTTTGGTAATAGAATAAAAATCTTAGATCCAATTTATGGGAATACAAAGTGTTACTAAATTAATACCTTTTTAAAATAATATTTCTTCCACAAATTTACTATTTTAAGATAAAGGGATCTGGAATATTGTTTTAATGTATTATCAAAGAAAACCATGGTATGATACGTTTGTTGGATTATTTATCACAATGAAAATTAAAATAGAATTATGTATGCATTTCACAAATTGAGATGCCATTTTCAGTTCAAACAAATTATTACAAAATAAATAAACACACAGTTTTGCAAATATCTTATTCTTAAGTAGCTATTACATACATTCTGAATACACAGAATAAACATGATGCAGCAATGTTTTATTTATTAGAAAACTCATTTCAAATATGATAAATATATAGCTCATTCATTAGTGTACCTTTTTGTGACATGAAATGCAAAAATAAAATGGATTAAATCTAATTATTTTACATATTAAAGTCTACAATGGGGCCTAATTCACACATAAAAACATAAGATAAAAATTATAAAATGTTGATGTTGTAGGAGTTTGAAATACTTAAAAACAAAAGCATATGTTTCTGTTGAAAACTTAGAAAATACTTTACCAGAAATATTTTTAAAACATAAGCAATATAATTGTATCATTTTAATGAATACATTTTCTTCATTAACCTAAATCAGGGGTCTCAAACTCATTTTACCTGGGGGCCGCTGGAAGTAGAGTCTGGGTGAAGCTGGGCCGCATCATTATTCCCTGCTGCCAGAGACCTGGCAACGCTTCCTCTTACATAGCTCAGACACATTTGGCTTCAGGGAGGAAGCCACTGTGACCCTCAGTGTGGCTTGAAGATGCTCATCAGTAAGTTTGGACCTGAATTTTGACTTATTCAAGTTCATGGTGGAGAAGAGCTTTACACACAGATAGGTGCTCCCCAAAAGGCACTTGGTCCGCTTGAACATCCTGGAAAGCTCAGGGAAGGTAAGGGGTAATTCTCTTAAAAACTGCCCAAGCTTTTCTGCTTTTCCACTCACCTCCCTGAATTTGGCTTTGAGTTCAGAATTACATTTGAAGCACAGTAGGGGAATCTTCCACATCGAATGAGAAGGGGTCAGCAAATATTTGAAAGGTGGTTCTGTGTTTCTTGAATTCTGCAAACCTGTGATCAAATTCTTCATGCAGCTTTACAATGGCATCAACATACTTCTCACCACTGAATGGTGTGCCACAATCCATGAGTGCCTTACAAGCTGGGAAATGGCAGAGGTTTGTCTGAGAAAGCTGGGCTTTCCATAACACAAGTTTTGTGGAAAATGCTCTGACATTGTCAAATGCTGCGCCGACAAGCTGCCCCTGGCCTTGTAGTTTCTTGTTCAGTACATTCAGCTCTTGTATGATGTCAACTAGAAAAGCTAAGTCCATGAGCCATTTGGGATCAGTTAGTACAGGAACAGCCATCCCATCCTTCTCCATGAAGGTTTTCACTTCTGCTCTCAACTCATAAAACCTCTTCAAGAACTGTCCCTTGCTAAGCCAACCTACCTTGGTTATTTTTCTGTTCTTCCTTTTCTGTTCTTTCAGTCTACTATTTTTCTTCTTTGCTAAACCATTCACCTGCTTTTTCGACATGAAAATGCTGTTTTTTCCGAACCACTCATCTGTGTGTATGCCTGTAGGGTCTATAATTTATATAGAATTAGTTTGCTAGATCTGGATGCTTTTGAACTTTGCTAAACGGTAGCAATATGTAACAGGCTTGGGAAAGAAAGTCGCTGAGTTTAGCAACACACCGTTACTGTCACGATCCTGAGGTATGGTAGCCCACAAGTGACAAAAACAAGTGACAAGCTGCGTGAGAAAAACGTGCGGGCCGCACTATCACTAAACTTTGATATCAAGTGGGGGCCACAAAATATCATCACATGGGCCGCAAATGGCCTGCGGGCCGCGAGTTTGAGACCCCTGACCTAAATTGTTAACTTAATCTGGATACATATTTAAAATTGGGTAGACAACTGTAACTTTGTAACATGGAAACCTTATCGTCTCCCAGTTACAAAATTATCAACCATTATAAAATAAGCTCTATTTTTCTCAACTAATCATATGATATAATAGGCTAAGTTATTATGCTGCAAAAATATCAACCATCATAAAATAAGCCTCTATTTTTCTCAAGTAAACATAAAACAGGCTAAGTTATTATGCTGCAAAGACAATATTAAGTAATAAACAAAGTATCTTTTTAAATATACCGTTTTTTAAATATACAATAAGCATAATCACGATGTTTTGTATTCTTGAAATGTAATTCACAGGGTTTTCTACCCTTACTGTTACCAGCTCTGGTTTAAAACATTCTCATAGCTAAGTGAAACTTTAAATAATAAATGCAAAAGAAACAACATGGATACGTAATAAATATGTAAGCTATTTATGATGTTAATCAACTTAATCAAAACATATCGAGAGTATCAGAAATCTTAGCTGTTTTGAAGTGTCAATGATTCCAAAATTTTTCCTGTCTTCACTGCTGCAACAATGTGGTCTTAATGGAAACAAAAAATATTTTTCTTATTTGGTATTTAAACTTATCACACCAAGACAAAATGACAAGAGAGTTATTTTTCTGGAATATGGTGTGTTTGAAAAATGTAAGAAGTAATTCATGATATTATCATCACTATTTTATATTAACAAATTTATGAAGTTCTTTGTAACACATTAAAGAAGAAATGAAATCAAATTATTTTCCTAAAGCTGAATGTTTCTGAATATAATGAATAAATCTGAAAAAAAATTAGCATATAAATACTTCTGGAAAATTAATTATTTAAAAAGATATGTGAGTTTAAGACTGACAAATTGAATTTCGATAAAAGAATAAAGTTTTGGATCTAATTTGAGTAGAAAATAGGCATTACGAAAAAAAGCGCTTTTAAAAATATTATTTCTTCACAAAATTGATCATTTACATATAAAAGGAATATTGAATGTTGCTGTAATGCATTATCACTTCTAAGAAAACCTTGATAGGGTAATTCTGTTGGATTATTTTTTAATAATGAAAATTAAAGAAAATGGCTCCATGTATGCATGTCACAAAAAGAGGTGTCATTTTTCAATTATAAATTTCAATTACAAATAATTACAAAATAAGTAAACACATACTTATGCAACTATCTTATGCATCTCTCAAACCAATTCTGAATTAGTGAAAATTTAGAATATAAACACATGATATTTCAATGCTTTATTTTATTATTAAACACATTTCAAATGAACCCACCCTTCGTGTTACACTTGCCCGGAGAATGACAAGCATGCACGCACACACACACGCACACACTCACTCACGGGTCATTCTTTCAATCTTTGGATGTATACACATAGGGTAAGATTTCTGATAATCTAACTCTAAGTATATATTCTGAATAAAATGTTTAACATTCTAAACAGCTTACAAATTTATGTACACATCCATATGTTTCTTTCACATTCAGTTTCACATAGCGCATTATATATTTAAATTTGAGTGAGTAAGGTTAGAAAAACCTGTGAATTAAATTCAAGAATTTAAACATCCTGATTAGGCTTAATATAATAAATTAATATATATTTTAAAAATGCTATATCTAAATAGACACTTTGTTTATTACTTAATATTATCTTCATAAGTTCATACCATAATAACTTTGTTTTATACTCAGTTGAGAAAAATAGAGCTTTTTTTTTTTTTATAGTGGTTGATATTCTTTATCAGTGGGAAACAAAATCTGGTTTCCAAGTTCTATACTATGAAGTTAAAGTTATATAATCATCCATTTTAAATAAATATGTATCCAGATTAAGTGAATAATGTAAGCTAATAAAGAAAATATATTTGTTGTACTAGAATAATTATATTGCTTATTTAAAAAAGGTTTTTCTGGTAAAACACATATCAACTTCACTTTCTAAGTATTCAACAGAAACATATCTCTTTACGTATTTCAAACTCTATGTAATTTATAAAGCATCAACATTTTTCTAATTTTATTCTTTCTTTAATAAAAGAACATTAGACCCTGCTGTAGACTTTAAATATGAAAAAATTAGATTTAATCCACTTTATATTTCATGCCATAAAATGGTACACTTGTTAATTGTATAGAGAATGCACTTAGTCATTTTATATATATATATATATATATATATATATGAGAGAATGACTAAGTGCATTATGCTGCCTTGTTATGCATACATAATTGGTCATGCACGCACACACTCTCTAAAGCTTTTATTTGTAAAGGTAATAAAATCCATTATTTTGGTTAACTGTTTCCTAGCTAACTCTGATGATAAAAACAAAATTTTGTTAACAGTGCATGTTCTAATGTATGGTCTAAAAGTTATAATTATGTAGTCATGACATTACACTACAGTGAAGTAAGTAAAAAAAACCAACCATACCTTTACAGCTCTCACAGGTGAGAAGGCCGTAATGATAGCCAGACACCTTATCCCCACAAACTGGACACAATTCATCAAAACCTGACTTGATGTCAGGAGGGTACTGTGACTCACTATTGGAACTGGATGCTAAGAAAACAACAGAAACCAGGTTCAATATATTGGCACTCAGCCCATTGCCTTTTACCCCATTTTATCTTTGTTGCTCTCAGCTAATTGCCCTTTCTTGATTTTGTTATGTTTTCCAATCAATGTACAATTTATCACTTACTTTTGTTTTCATTCTGCAAACCAGTACTGGTCACACAACACTATTTAATATGAATAACACTAATAATAGACATAACATCTCTCTTCTTCAATTCATTCTCCTATAATAATCAATTAGCCACCTAGTCTCTCTAAACATTTAACATGGCCTATAGCAATAAAATATGAATTTTAATCTTTCCTCACTTGCAAACTCATTAACAAAGTTTTATAATTAAATGTTTGGAAATTAAGAATGACAAATGATAAATGAATGCAAAATTATTCTGTTTACTAATAATTTACATATGTAATAACATAAGTTTATCTATCATTCAGGCAGATCTTGCTTTGCAATATAGTTTCGAGCTTATTCAGTCATACACCACATTTACTTATCTTTATTTATCTATCAAGTTTTTCCATGCCAATGTCTAGTTTTTCTTTAATACACTAATTGTTCAGAAATAAGATATTATTTGGAATTAAATTTGTAAAACATATATACTAAGATTGCAAATGAACATAAATGAGATAGTTATATTGTATCACTTTGATCAAAAAATAAATATAAAACTGAGAACCAAATGCTCATATATATATATATATAAAACCCTCTGTTTTGCCCCATCCCAAAATCAAGTAAATACCTAAATTAAAAATCAAGGGATGTCTTAGAATATATCTGCTGCAATAAGTATTCGATTTAGTCATTTACTCTAATTGTTGTTTTTTTTAATAATTAAAACAAAATAAATAACCAAAAGCACTTACATTATATCCTATAAAATACTTAAAAAAATAATACAAATAATTTTATTCTTAATATGGAAATATACAATGTACATAGGATTAATAAATATGTTATTTACTGAAAGAAAAAAAACATTATTGAAAGAAAAAACCCACTACAAACTAATTTATTTTTATTGAGTTAAAAGCTGTTTTTAGTTTTGCTGTTAGAAATTACTGACTTTTTTTCCCTAAACTTGAAATTAAAAAAAAAAAAAAATTTAAACCATATATATCTCTAAATAATTTAAGAATTGTATGACAACAACAAATTAAAAGATACACAAAATGACAAATTAAAAAAAACAATTTGTAATTATTTCCATAGAGAAAATAACAGTATGGAACTGGAAGCTTAAATTATCCAAATGTCAGTAATATTGTTTCATTAATTTCAAGCAATCTTTATAATGGCACGTTAAAAGAAATAGTGCTGTGTTAAGATTATAGATGTAATAATACTTCATTGCACTGTGAAATAAGAAATCAATTCAAACCTTGCTTATCAGATAAAATTAAATAAAAGTTTAGCTTGACTCCATTTTCAAATAACTGCCATCATTATAATATAAATATAAAATGTAGAATTTGTACTTGAACACAGCATTATAAAATGTACAATTAAAATTTAGAAATGCCGTTTACACAGCACTGAATTTAAGATTCAAGTTACCTCTCTTGTTTCAAAAATAAATCGTAAACCCCAGTGAACAAAGTCCCATCACTACTGAAGTCAAAGCACAGAGTGCAAGAACACTATTTTGGTTTACTAGTAAAAGAGTGCAATATTTATGTTTTGTTTTAAACTCGGATCGTACCACAAACAAAAGTTAAACAATAAAATAATATTATTAGTAAAAAACATCTATAAAAGATAATAAATGAATACAAAAAAATATGAACACGTATCTGAAAATATTAGGATACCAAAGTTTAAGCAATGAGAAAGTAAACAACTTCGTTGTATGTTTGAACGAAGTGTCTGTCCACTTGACGGTCATTTGTGCGTGTGCACAATGACACGGTGATTGTAAACAAATCAACATACTGTCCTGTCCTTGACATTTAGATTTATAACGAAACTATAAGTTTTATCACAGGGCACCAAATATAACATAACACGCTTTTTGTAGTGTCAAAGTCACTTCACCTTCCTCGGTTGGCGAAACGTCAGCCATCTTCTCGCAAACAAACACACCTTCCTTGCCCTCCATGCGAGAGAGAGCTATTATAGTCTGTTTCGTATTTCTGACGCGTGTTATTCAGTTATATTGTAATAATATAGTTTTAGTAGTATAATTATTTTTGTTATTATCTTAAAACTGAAATTAACTTTAATGGCTGTCAATGTTATACAAATAAGTATAACTGAAAATTACTTTGTTTGGGATAAATATTATCTTTATAAAATAATGATTAATGTTTATTTAAAGTAACATTATTAATGTCAACATTTTTATTAATTAATGTTTCAAACAATGCTTCAGATTATAATAATATTAAGAGTGAAAATAGAAACAATTTCACAAGAGACATTAATTAGTTTGAAAAGAAACTTAAGAATATAAAATAGTGAGAGGGAGCTAGTAATTTTAGCTATGATTAGATATGCATGTTTGGTGAGTCTGTATATACAGTATGCAAATTGTATTGTAAGTGCTTGTCTGAAATTTAGTTCACATGTGTCTGCAATAAATCATATAATGCATGCACACAATCTAGGCAATCAGTGACAAAGGTCTGCATGCGTTGCAATGTTTGCCCATGTTTCTTGTACAGATTCACACTATATTAGTTTTAAAGCAGAATTCCAAATAGAGTTTGTAGTACTTATCAGTGAACATTGTCCTTTTAATTGAGTGTTTTGCTAGAATAAAATGAATCTACTTTCATATTCATTAAAAAAAAATATATATATATATTCATGTCTTTAGGATCAGGCAAATTGGCAACATTTTACTTCTTTGTGAATAAAACTGTATTCTCACCACCACACAAACATTGAAAACATTTTAAAAATTTGGGAAAATACATGATTGCAGATTTGCTGCGATGTAAAAATAGTCAAGTGATAATTTTGTATGTTTAAGTGTGAGTGTACATGTATGTATGCATGTGTCTGTGTGTTGGGCACAAATTCTACAAGGTAGCAAACATTCTAAAAAAATATTTAAAAGATCATAATTAAAATTAATAATAATAATAAAAATGTCATGAAATGAATATAAAAAAGAAAAAAATATCTATTTAGCAAAGTCTTTATATTCTGTGTTGATGGATCATCAAATGACATTTCTTTTTTCATCACAAGGGCATATTTGAGGGGAAAGTAGATTTTATAACAAGTGTACAGGACTGCAGAAAGAACACTCTATTAAAAATAACTTCTTCTTCATAAAGTTTATCATCTGATTTATTTATTTTTCATTACAAGAAATAGACATATAATTGATTCATTATCCAGGTATATTTTATCTCAGATTATAATGTCCTTCATACAACCACAGTGTATTTGTAATTCATTTAAAAAATAAAAAAGAATGCAAATCAATACTGATTCTACATTTAGCCTCTGGGCCAGTCAAAGTTCTTCTCCCAGACTGCTAGTGAAGGTTTAACCAAACATAACAAACTTTATGTTCATGTTGCTATAACACTGGGGTTTCTTATAAAGTGTACACAACAAAGCCATATACATATACAGAGATAAACCCTTCTGCACTGAGTCTAGCTTAGCAAAGTGTAACTGCATTTGTTGCCCTTATCTAATTTTTTAAACTCTCTACTGCGCTGCATGTCAAACTACAGTTAAGCCTTGTTATAAGTTAAGAGTAACATACACAATAAAAACATGTATCACCAATGCAATATTAGTAAAATATTTTGTAGCAGGACAATAAGAATGGTCATTCTTGTTGTAATTTTTGTTTGGCACTGTTTAAATGTAAAAGCTAGAATTTTAGCTGCAGTAGCGCATTGTATATTTATACTACTTAATTGAAATGCACAAAATATAAATCAAACCAAGCTTTTTCTTAATTAATATCATATCAATAAACATATACTAAGTATTGAATATTAAATAATAAAAAGAAAATAACAAACTCTATTTATTATTTTTAAAAGCACATCTCTTGTGTTTCAATTGTTTATGTAAACCTTATTATAATTTATATTATATTTAATGTAAAATTAAGGAATTCATTGAATAATTTCTATACTTTCAATAGTGAGAAATGCATGATTACATTTACTGGCCATTTAACTAATCAGAGGATGTTTAAAAATTGTTTCATATAAAATATATCTACTAATAAACGACTAATTAATAATACTTTTTAATAGTATTTGTATCTCACACATCATTATTCATAGTCATACTCAAAGACAATGCTTAATCTTGTACATTTTACTATTAATTAGTGGTAACTGCAGTCTCTTTATTAACCTTTCTCACCCTGGACGAACCCTTGAAATAATTTTCAAGCCTCAGGGAACCCATGTATAAAAATTAGTATTTATCTATGTTTATTTTTTTCAATCATGATCTCTTGGTGTACCACTAGTGATCTCTCATAGAGCCCTAGGGTTCTGTAGAACCCTTGAAAAACCCTGCTCTATATACTAATACTATATGTACTCTATACTCTGAATCTGAGTATCATGTCTTCCAATTTCATACTAAATGACAGCTCTCAATCTTATATTCAGTGATGTACTCAATCTCAAACATACTCACTGACAAAATTCCAAAGTTATACAAACTGAAAAACTCTCTATCCTGCGTATAGTACTCATTGAGTGATTGACAAGCTTTCAATCTCACATACTCATTGACAAAATTCCAAAGTTATACAAACTGAAAAACTCTCTATCCTGTGTATAGTATTCATTGACATTTGACAAGCTTTCAATCTCACATACTCATTGACAAAGTATCAACCTTATATATAGTATATACTGATAAACCCTACATCTCATACATACTCAATAATAAATTCTCAATCTCATGCTCACTTACAAACTCTGACTCTCATAATCAATGATTAACTCAATTTCATGCTCACTTACAAACTCTGACTCTCATAATCAATGATTAACTCAATCTCATGCTCACTTACAAACTCTGACTCTCATAATCAATGATTAACTCAATTTCATGCTCACTTACAAACTCTGACTCTCATAATCAATGATTAACTCAATTTCATGCTCACTTACAAACTCTGACTCTCATAATCAATGATTAACTCAATCTCATGCTCACTTACAAACTCTGACTCTCACAATCAATGATTAACTCAATTTCATGCTCACTTATAAACTCTGACTCTCATAAGTCATAATCAATGATTAACTCTCAATTTCATGCTCACTGACAAACTCTGACTCTAATAATCAATGATTAACTCTCAATTTCATACTCACTGACAAACTTCCACTGTCAAATTTTCATACTGATAAACTTCATCTCATAATATTCAAATGACAAACTCTAAATCTCATACATAGTACATACCCACTGACAAACTTCTAATACATACTGATAAACTTCATCTTATAGTTATAGTTTATATGTACCCACTGACGAACTTCATTAAATACATACTCAGTGACAAATTCTCAATCTTGTATATCATTCAGTAGTTCATACTCAGTGGCAACTTTCAATCTCATATCTAGTCAATGACAACATCTAATTAAATGCTTTCAAGCACATCAAATCTCTAGGCATACAGTGATACACTTAAAGATTGAATTTTGTATATTACACAATACTGAATTTTGTACAGTTCACATAACTAAGTTTATACTTTACAATACATGACTGAATTTTGTATATTAAACATAAGTGAATTTGTACAAACACATGACTAAATTTATACATTACACAAGATTATTTTTGTACACTGCACAAAATGAATGAATTCTGTACATTACACATGACTGAATTTGGAATATTACAATTTACACTTTATATACCCCCCCTCCCCAGTCTGACACTTGTAGTTGCAGAAAATACCTGATCTTATTGTGTACTATCACAATTCAGTCTATAATATTTCATTCAGAGTCATTGGCAAAACATATCTTATTTTATTCTATCACATTTGAGTCTATAGTCTTTCACTCAATCATAAACCCATACAGTCATAGGCAAACACAGAGCTTGTTCTGTTCTATCACATTCCAGCCTTATAGCCTTATAGTTATACCTTCATACGTAGACAAAACATATCTGTTCTATATTACTTATTAGTATACATATTATAGTTATAGTCTCACACATATGGGCAAATAACTGCACTATCAAGAATGTCACATCTCTGTCTAACTAAGTCTTATAAAAATGTACTGTACAATCATACAGGTCTAGTTATTATACTAAGTAACAGACAAAAAAACATGTCCACTCTCCAGTCTCATGGTCAGTCATAGACAAATATCTTGTACTACATTATCAAGCATGTCATGTCTCTCTCTAGTCTTACAAAATCACTGACAAAGCAGATCTTACACTGCACTAGTATCATATGTCCAGTTTCAAATCTTATATTCATTCAGAGACAAAACATCTTGTAGTTGTACAATTATTATTACTATCCATATTTTACAAGTCGTATACTCATTCTGAAATAAAACATCTTGTATTATTTTATTACTATTAGTATTACAGAATACTATCAATTTTCTAGTCTTATTAACTTGTCTTATACTCATTCAGAGACAAAACATCTTGTACTATTTTATTACTATCCATTTTCTACTTTTCTAATTCTAGTCTTATACTCATTCAGAGACAAAACATCTTATACTATCATTCAGAGACAAAACATCTTATACTACATTATTATCCATTCTCTAGTCATACACTCATTCTGAGACAAAACATATCTTGTACTATACTAATTTTTACTATCCATTCTCTCTAGATAACACTCAGTATTACTATTTGACAAAACATCATGCATATCATGTCTCAGGACTTACACTCAGTCATAATATTTTAATTATTTATATACATATTTATAGTGTACTAATTACTATCATGCATGTCCAGTCTCTAGTCTTACACAAGTTACAGTTACACTTGTATACTGTACTGAACTGTCCACATATCCTATTAATTTTACATTCAGTCAAAGACAAGACATCTCTTTTACTGGGCTGTCATAAATGTCATGTCTTTAGTCTCAACTCATAATCAATGTAAATCTTTTGATCACATGAAAAAATATTAACCAGACTTTTAATAACTTTAAAAAAGTATTTTTTTCAGACTTTCTTAGTTATAAATATAATCAATTTAAAAAAAAAGATGAATCAGACCATTTAAAATAAATTAAAAAAATTAATAGCCAAAACTTTTTATTTACTTTAAAATGTGAATACCATTGTCTTATTTTTCTTAGCCTAAAATTAGTTAATTACTTTGGTTTTTGATATTTTATTTAAACAATTTAAAACAGAAATAATTTTACTAATATCTATATTTTTATATTTCCCACCCACCCCCATAAATAGATTACAAACAATGAAAATGTTTTGTCTGTGATTTGTTTGTATGCATGAGTGTGTGATGTTTGTATATTTTTTTTTACATACTAAAGTTATTTCTTTATATTATACAAATCAGAAAAACATTAAATTTTAAAATATATTACAATTATTAGCTAGTAAAGTAGTATTTAGTAAAGTAGTAGTAGTAGTTAGTACACTCACATTCAAATATTATAAATATAATTTTAACACAGTACATCTCTTGCGAAAAAAATTAACAATTTAAGTGTAAAAAAAATCTTTTCAACAATATAATTAAATTAAAAGTAATGTAATTTAGAAGCAATCAATAACAGAATAAGCTAAAATATTTTTATTTTAAACTGTAACCATCAAAAAATTTTTCTAATTTAAAAACAACAAAAAAGTCTGGAAAAGTGGAATATAGAATTAATTATTAAAAAAATATTTCAGCATTGGATATCCATTTCTGGGGCAAATTTACATGGCTTACTATATAGGGATAAATTATTTTAACAAAATGTATAAATGGACACAAGCCTTAAGCATAGCATAATAATTAATATTAATTAGTGTGGTACATTGTTAAGATTAAGAATAAGAAGAGATTTAGTATAAAAGCTGAATAGTTCTGGGGTTTTATCAAAAGAATTTATAAAGATATTTTTTATCGGTTGATAAAAATCAGTAGACTTTAATTGCTTATTACAATAATGGATCTTTACAGCGAGTCATACCACATTAAAATACTTATAGAACATTAGTGTTACTCCTATTAAATCATATACAATCTTGTCACAGTTGTTATGCATTTAGTAGATTTACTTCTATTCGGGTTATAAAGAAATACTATTTTTGTGTATCTGAAATATCCACATCACGTGACTTATTGAACCATATAACACATAACATACACACACCGCAAACTGCTCTCCCACCCCTTCCCCACAAAAACAACAGGCAAAATATTGACATGGATAAATGATGTCATAATTTGCCAATTGCAGAGAATCAGCAGCAATTATTATTAATAATAAAAAAAGTAATGAACTGTTCTATTTTTATTTCTTTTTACCATCAGCGGCCGCTAATAAGGGCTGACCCCGTGTTGTTGACATTGGTCTGCTATCATCGACGGCCGATTTCTTGGCCTCATCGCTGAAATCGTTGGGAGAATTCGTGATGGAGGTGACAGTTGTGGGGGTAGTAGTAGTGTCGAAGGAAGAAGTGTCAGTTGATTCGCTAGCCAAAGGGGAATGTTGCAAATCCAAGCTATCACACGACTGAATCATTCCCGAGAGATTTTACACCGCTTGTCCATCGTTCTTTGAAACAGTTCTTGTAATACTGGCAATTTTTAGTACTATCACGGCACGAAAAGCCTCATTTACTTTTTCTAAACACTGTTCGTCTTGTTTCGCAGATTCGCCACATAGAAATACAAGTAGACGATTGCGCATGCGTAATGCGCAAGGAAGTGGGTCAAATTAGGAAAGGAATAAGTTGCATTAAATAATTATATAGCTACAACGTAGCTTTGGATGCAAGATTTAAATACTTTCCCCAGTAACTAGATGCATTCAATTTTGAAAATAGATTGAAATTAGCTATCCATATGTGTTGATATTTTCCACATTTATCTTGTTTACAAGTCATATCCTACCCTACAGGAAAATAAATAATTTAGCCTACATTTTGGCACGTAAAAACCGAGTCCTTTGGCATGTAATTTTATTCAGTTGTAGTGAAATAAGGAGAAAGATAATTATCAGGGAATATAATAAGGTGTTTTAGACTTGTCTGGCAAACTCCAGGTCTAATACTTACAGACTATACTGCACATGACAATAAAACAGCAGTCATTCTGCTGCAGGTCTCAGAATAAATTAAGAGGTATCTGTATTAGGACTTCTATCTATCCATCCGCCATTAAACTGACAACGAAGCATGCAATTAACCATATTAATTCATGAGGCAAATGTATTTAATTACATGCAAAACAATCGTTCATGGTTTTTGCTTATCGAATTGTCCGTAAATACTTTGAATTCTCTTTCGATTTAATACTTTTTGATAAGCAATGGATTTGCCAATACAATAGTAAGATTTACTTTTTAAAAAATGTTCATAATTTAAAAAAAAAACGTAAAAGATCAGAGAGTAAAACTTAAATATAATGTACACAAGTGAATTAAGCCTCTCGTCTGCACGACGGAAGAATAAGGCTGCACGCTTTAGGATGTGTATGTGTGTCGAATTCAGCAAGGTGTGCTCAATATCTGATGCCCCAGTAATATAAATATTTCGAATATCTCCGTAATGATTCAGATATTCAGATTTTATTTTAATTCTCTAACTAAAGCCGCAGGTATCAACCATGTCAATCAATATGCCTAACTAAAAATAAATTAATAAAATGTATAATTTAATAAATAACACTTTCTTTTAAGGGGACTAAAATTCTTCGACACCCAGTATGTTCAAGACGTGAACTGCGCAGGTCTTGGATTTGAGTAGCGGCTATTTTTAGTAAACCCCACAAAAGCAATGTACACACCACAGCAAGCGCGAGCCAATCACCCGGATGAGCTAGCTATCTGACTAGCGGGCATCTCCATCGCGCAAGTGGCAACCGTTAGAACCTAAAGTTCTCGATGATGCTAAACAAATCGCCTGTGTAATTTTATGTTCATTTGAGAAGGAAAGATGAGTATCACTGTCTCACAGAGCTCAGTTATGTACATATGATAGCAAAGAGACTGGCGTAAGAGCCAATACTTTCAGTCAAGAATAGGCAAAAAATAATTATGATATCTGTCGCGCGCAACCAATTAAAACATAATGTTACATCATATTTTATCAGAACCACAGACAATTAAATAATACGTACTATCTAAAAAATAATATTTACATAGGTCACATGGCTGGACTAGCAAAAAATAAAACCTAGAGTTATCTGATTTTTGTTTTTTTATTTCGCAAATAAATTATATTGATTAAAGATCAAATAAGAAAACTACATATGCACTATGTATAAAAACAAAAGACCTAGTTACAACTTTTTCAAGTGAATCACTTGTCATTAATCACAGCATACTTAGGACCCGAATTAAAAAATCATGCTGACTATCAAAGCAGTCTAACGCACACGGGACCCCGTTTATCATCCCATCCGACGAGCTAGGGAGCGTTAGATTTTGCATCCCAAGCGGAAACCGAACCTATTTATGTACGTAAATTTGATGCCCAAATGAAAACCGTTCTTTGTTATCTTTGTGTAATTTCACTGACTTATTACACCTCGAAACCAAAATCGCATTTTAATTTAAAAAGAATGGGGTTTGGTTACCAACCACAAGTTGTGCATTGATATAATCATACCATTCCACGACGTAATCAAAAACTAATTGGAACTACAATGGTAATATTTATGTCATCAGCTTGTCATACTCAAGCAATCTTTGATAGTCGCCAATGAGTAAGACGGCATTACGTGCAGAATACTGCTGCTGAACTGGATGGAGGTTAGTCAGTTTAGTTTACTCAGGAAGGATAACTTCGTTGAGGCAATAATATACGAGGGTTGTTTCCCTTTTATTGTAGTGTTAGAAAATCAAGAACCAGGATCACAATAAGTTCGGATGAAGTGAACCCCTAAGGGTTTTCCAGCAGGCCTACCAACAGGATCACTCGGAAATACCACCTCTCAAGTGAAAGGTTTATCTAACCAGACTTCCAGGGGGCACCACAATCTGCTCTACTTTTGAAAGCGTCACTTTCTCGGCAATACCCACAATCTCCTACTTACAACTGTCATCAATTAGGTCACCCTTCATCCAGGTAGGATATCGAGACTTGCCACTTGAATGAACAATAATCCTTATGCACGGGCAGGTGATGTGAAGAGAGTGAACAATAATGATTATGCACGGGCAGATGATGTGAACAGAGTGAATAATAATACTTATGACGGGCAGGTGATGTGAACAGAGCGAACAATAATACTTACGTACTGGCAGGTGATGTAACAGAGTGAACACTAATACTTATGCACGGGCAGATTATGTGAACAAAGTGAATACTTATGCACTGGCACTTGATGTGAACAGAGTGAACAATAATGCTTATGCATGGTGTTACATTTCAGCATTTGTTTAAAGATCCTGTGTCAGCATGAGGTTTTAGAGATTGTTAATTTTAACGTTACACATATGCTGACGACAGATTGGTTGCCAGACTTCAGTCTCCACAAATTAATTCTCTCGATTTAGACATTATTAATTATGTTGACAGATGAATCTGTGTAATATTGCATGAATTGGGCACATTACCTTAATAATGACTAATTATTCATACAGAAGTCACTCACACAGCTCCATCCCCAGTCCATTTCTTTGGTCGCTCTCTCTCTCTCTAATAATTAATCAATCTCCATTATTATGATAACAAAAATATAAAATTTTAATATTTAACAAACCAGTGAATCCATTAATTATACATATAAATACGAGGGTCACCCAGACCACCTATTCTGTCTTTCAATGTTAAATTGGATCGTTACATGAATTCTGATTCAGAGTTTGTCAGATGACCCCTTATCTGGCACCATCAGTTGGCAGAAGGGTCCCTTGGCAACTCCCAAATCAACAGTCTGTCTTTGAATATTTTGGTTGACTTTGGACTTCACACAACTTGTCTCGCAGGAATAGTGCACTTTGACATTATGTTCTTAGCTCAATAGCCGTAGAACACAAACACCAACTGAAACGCCCAAACTGAAACCTGCTCTGAAACAATAACAATTATTCCCATCAGCAATGAACCTACAATTCATAGGTGCGTAGTGGCAACAGATATTAGGTGTCCTATTACAATTTGACATCACTTCGTATTTTTACAATTAAACTAGAAATAGTCTAGACCAGGGGTCATCAACCTTTTTGATACTGAGAGCTATTTCATGGGTACTGAGTCATACGAAGGGCTACCAGTTTAATACACTCTTCTAGTTTGCTTTTATACATTATTAATAATGTGAAGACTTAGAAAATGGCCTGCGGGCACCATGTTGGTGACCCCTGGTCTAGACCGTGCACATGAGTGTTACAATTAGAAAAAAAAATATATCACCATGCGCGTATGGTTTATGATTATTACCAAAATGTTTCAAATGCACACATGCATTTTAGAATCATCAAATTAATATTTACTTTAGTGGAAATGAAATAGCATCCCACAACATCATTATACATTTCAGTGAATTATTACAAATTACGGAACGTGTTAACTTGATTTCATTCTATTCTCTGGCCACAACGTCAGGAGAAAATAGTAACAATTCATATCAATCACAATAAGAAAAACTTGAGATCATGCTAAAACATTCTTAATAAAATACAGTTAATAATTATTAAGAAATCAATATGTTACCTTGTCTGAATATTTGGCGGTTTATCTTCGATTCATGTAAATAAATGTGGCCTCTGTAAGTGCAGGCAAAGTTTTCATCATGAAGGAATTCCCAATTCTTCTTCTTCGTTTTCTTGACTTAACTTATTTTACCACACAGGAATTGCATGAATGTTCTCAGTTTGGGGGGATTCCTTTGGGGTAATTCGATTCTCTCGCTATTTATGTAAATCCACAAATCAGTGGCGGGAAAAATGTTACAAGGTTATCGAGCATAACGTTTGAACAATAACCCCCTTCTCTGCAACCATTCAAAAGTAGTTCCTAATCCGTCTATAGTGACTGTTATCCCTTTTAACACGTCCATGACCTTTGTAACAAGTCAGTAATCCGTTTATAGCACGCCATGGCATTACGTCACTCAGTTACACTCGCCATCGTAAAGAAATGTGTAACACAAAATGAAAACATTGAACAAAATAGTAAAGGAATAAAGAAAAATCTTCAGTTATTAAAACAGGCATAATTTGCCCATGACTCCATGACACACGGGCAGGCGATTTGAACGTAATGAACAATAATGCTTATACACAGACAGGCGATATGAACAGAGTGAACAATAGTGATTATGCACAGACAGGCGATGTGAACAGAGTGAACAATAATACGTATGCACGATGGTGATGACAGTAGCATGAAGAATATATTTGCAACTGTTACTACTTCTACTATTACTATGTTGTTATGACTATGCTACTACTACAAGTACGACTACTCTTAGTACTATAGCCGCTGTTGTAGTATTGCACTACTACCACAAAAATACTACTCATACCATATTGTTTCACTTGGTATTACTACTGCTAGTACTGCTGTGATGATTACAATTACTGCTAGTACTGCTATGATGATAACAACTACTGCTAGGACTGCTATGATGATAACAACAACTGCTCTTGTAAAATACTCAAGAATGATGTCACCGCTGCCGACTTGAGCCGACTCTGGAGTCCAGACACTCTTTCTTTAAGTTTGAAACACCGATCTGTAAGAATAAGAATGGGGGTGGAGAAGAGCAGGCAGGGAGGAAGGGAAAGAGAATGGGGAATATTTGGAGGGAAGGAGAGAGGGGTAAAAAAGAATGAGAAAAAGATGAAGAGAGGGGAAGATAGTGAATAAAAGAGAAAAAAGAGAATGAGAAAGAGATGGAGAGAGAAAACAAGAAAGAGAACGACAAAGAGAACGAGAGAGAGGACGAGAGAGAGAGAGAGAGAGGGGGGGACGTGGAGAGAGAGAACAAGAGAATGGGGGGGGGGAGAAATAGAAAGGGGAGGGAGAGAGGAAACGGGGAGAAGGAGGGAGATAGGTAAAAGGAGAATAGGGTAAAGGGAGAAAATAAGTTAAAGGGAGAGAATAAGGAAAAGGGAGAGAATAAGATAAAGGGAGAGAATAAGGTAAAGGGAGAGAATAAGGTAAAGGGATGAAATGTATGAAGAAGGAAAGAGAACAAGAGAGAACGAGAGAAAGAAAGAAGCGAGCGAGCGAGAGAGAGAGAGAGAAGAGAATGCGGAAGAAGAAAAAGAGACACACAGAGTACGGTAAAGAAGGAGTGAGTGAGCGAGTGAGAAATCAGAGAATTACCCAAACTTAAGACTACAACTCCAGAGTACGGTAAAGAAGGAGTGAGTGAGCGAGTGAGAAATCAGATAATTACCCAAACTTAGACTACAACTCCAGAGAATAAATCATGAAAGCAGAAGTGATAATATACTGATGATTTTTATCGATATTAAGAAGAACTACATCCGAAATCGAATGGTTATCTCAACGAGCATAGACCGGGAATCTTACGCCAACTTTAGAAAAAACTCATTGATATGATAGCCAGATATGAACCACACCAAATTTTGGTATATTTCTGAGTCCCAAGGAATAACTAATGAATCAGTTAATCGATTTAAAATCAGATAGCACTGAGAATAGTAGAATAGTTAACTACTGTGACGATAAGTAAGATACCACCAAAACACCAACACCAACAATACCAGAACCAACACCAGCGATATATATACAATAAGGACAATTTTCTTTTTAAGTACTCGTGGCTTAGTTATTAGATAACAGTAAGATCAAATTTATGTATTCGCTATTAAATCAAGTGCTTTTAATCAAAGCACTAGAAGGAGATGCAAAAATGACAAAACCAACCAGCTAGCCAACCAACCAACCATCCAGCACAAGGATTTCCGTTTAGATGCTATATTTAATGCTCATTTAATGTCATCAACAATACCACAGTATACACACGAATAACAGATGTAAAGTGTATGATGGGAGTAAATCCCACAGTATACACACGAATAACAGATATAAAGTGTATGATGGGAGTAAATCCCACAGTATACACACGAATAACAGATATAAAGTGTATGATGGGAGTAAATCCCACAGTATACACACGAATAACAGATATAAAGTGTATGATGGGAGTAAATCCCACAGTATACACACGAATAACAGATGTAAAGTGTATGATGGGAGTAAATCCCACAGTATACACACGAATAACAGATGTAAAGTGTATGATGGGAGTAAATCCCACAGTATACACACGAATAACAGATATAAAGTGCATGATGGGAGTAAATTTAAGTTGCACTCAGGCAAAATAGCGGGTTCGAATTTCTGCCACTCGATCCGGCGGATGGAACAAATACAGAAGCGTTCACCGTTTATTCAATCGATGAAAAATGCATTATGTCTATGCTGTTAGTTGTCATAACGGTTCTATAGTCCTTATTTTTTTCTTTCATTCAACTTTTTCTCTCGTGTTTCTTTTTCTTTTTCCTTCGTCTATATTTTTCTTTCTTCCTCCTATTTTCTTTACAAATGGCCAGACAGGTGACAAAATAATCGAGCGAGAATGAAAGACGGCGAACAGCTTTTTCTTCTTGAGTGTTTTTGCAGTGGAAGTGCTTGATATCGAGAGAAAAACATTACCGAGTGGAAACGGAGATTGTAAAAATAATGGCAAACCCTGGTTCGCCATTGAGCATTAGTGGTGCAGCGCAAAATAAATCGAAAAGGAACCTTCCGGCATATTACTATTAATCTAATGCGCCATGCACCCATCTATCCACCCCTACTCAGGTGAATCAGGTGTGAAGATTCTGAATGAATGTTGTTCCGGTACTGACAATGTCGACCGGTGCTCCGTGCTGACCGGTGCTTTGTCAGTGACGGGTTGAGAGTCGTTTCCCTTTAATATACTGAGTCGAACAATTGAGTTATCTATTCAGTAAGTCTGTTTGCGTACGAAATAAACACGCGGAAATAGCCTAATGATAATGCAAAAGTATTTAAGTAACTTGTGTCACTCAGTGGAAAAGTCATGTTCATCTTCCAGCTAGTGTGCTGCGAGAATGCGATTACTTATGATGTAATATCTACCCGATTAATTACGTTCATTATTATTATTATTATTATTTAGGACGCACGTGTTCTAGCCTCGTCCTTTCGTCGGTGAATACAGTTCAAATATCAAGATTAAATTACTGCAAACAGTATTTTTATTTGCCATGGCAAGTTTTTCAAGAAAAGAGTTTTTTACTCAGTATAACAGTAGGAATATAATAAAACTATTTTTAAATCGTCTGTAAACGGCGAAGTCTCGGACTCGAGCAAAGTAGAAATGTAATAAAACTATTTTAAAATCGTCTGTAAACGGCGAAGTCTCGGACTCGAGCAAAGTGCATGTATTGCAGTTTCGCAAAAGTAAATAAGTTAAAAGGGAGCGAACGGAAGACAAGAAGGGAGGGGGAGGGGTGAAAAATAGAGTTTTTAATTATTCTTTTTAAAGATAAAATATGAGAGAGAAACAAAGACACAAAGGAAGAAAAATATTAAAGACAGGGAGAAAGACTTTAGAAAAGGGAAAATATTTACAGAGTAACGAGTAAGAAACTAAAGGTATCAAACAATTTATTTTATTTTATTCAAGAGAAACAATTAGCAAGAAAGAAAGAAAGAAAGAAAGAAAGAAAGAAAGAAAGAAAGAAAGAAAGAAAAAAAGAAAGAAATCAAACTGACTGACCGACCATCTAAACACATGGTTAACTAGGTAACCAACCATTTAATCAACCAATTAACCGACCAAACGGCCAACCAATCAAGCGATTGACTGTTCGACTGATTGTCCAGCTAGTTTTGAAAGTAACTACCGCACACACGTTACATTATTTTTTTTTAAAATTCCCGACCAATTAACTACTCGATATCCAATGATGTATATAATTCACCCGGAATCCAAAGCACCATCTCATCCATTTGAGCAACAAAGCACCATCTCATCCATTTGAGCAACAAAGCACCATCTCATCCATTTGTGCTGCAGAGCACCATCTCGTCCATAGCAGTCCAGCAAGCAACAATAGACCTAATGGTAAGGGTGTGCACATTAAAAAGAAAAGAAGGAATCCTGCTTGAAATGCAGAATAATGAAATAAGTTTGCGTTTGAGAACTAGAGAGCTAGAGAGAGAGAGAGAGAGAGAGAGAGAGAGAGAGAGAGAGAGAGAGAGAGAGAGAGAGAGAGATTTGACAGTCCGGTTTCATTTACCTGTCGTTTAAATATAATTATCCCTTTTAACAGTTAGCGCTACAGCACCGTACATACAACGCAACTTCCAACAGTACGTGATAAAGGGCCCCATTAAGAAACTAATGATATTCTGACACGAGTCGCCGTGATTAGTGACTAATTATATTATAACACGCCTCAGTGACTGCGAGGGAAGGATGTGGATACGCGAGGTCAGTTTGCTAAAGGTTGCTGATGGTACCATCTTCTAGCTCAAGAAACCTTGGTTCAATCCCAACACGAGGTGACACAGTTACATAGGACGATTATTTATCTCAGGACTGAGGGTTTCTTTGTCTAGTTCGATTGAGGGGATAATGCAGTCGGGCTTGTATATATGGACTGTATAAGGTAACTTGGTGTTCTTGGCTATTGAGTTCCAAAATCCCTGTTTGTAGCCATTTAATACTGAATTAAGCCGCTAAAGATAACTAACTAGTTTCTTTGATAAGGGTAAATAATATTATTTAATTATTTACAGATTTTTGAAAAATCTATCTATCTATCTATCTATCTATCTATCTATCTATCTATCTATCTATCTATCTATCTATCTATCTATCTATCTATCTATCTATCTATCTATCTATCTATCTATCTATCTATCTATCTATCTATCTGTCTGTCTGTCTGTCTGTCTGTCTGTCTTCTGTGGATGTGGATGAATAGTTTTTATTATCCAATGGTTACAGACAAAGAAGGAGTCCAGCCAATAGGCTGAGATCAAAGTTTACCGACTGAAATAATTCCATTCTCTAATCATTTTGAATTTGGTGTGGCTGAAATCCAGTAATGAAAGGTGACCATTAGCTTAATGGTGAGTTAACTGATTGATTGAAGGAGATGGACTTAGGAATATGTCATGCATTTTGCTATTGATATATGATAATTGCGTTTTAATGTAGAGATGTGTTACTTGAATAGACTATTACTTCTACAACTGTGAATTATGATGCTTGTATGTAACGTTAAATGCTTGACATTGGTTCTAGTGAACACGTTCATAAATTATTATATGTTGTATGTATTATGCTGTATGTGTGTATCGGGCTAATAAATACTGTTGCAGCAAACTGTAAGTTGAGACTTGAATGTAAGAATGAATAGAGTTAAAAATGGATAAACTGGAAACTTAACATTTGTTACTGATTATATTTTTACAGGACAAACCAGCCTTGCTGTGTATTATCTGAATCTTCTGATTTACTGATTATAAACTGCTACAATTGTGGTTGGCACAAGAAGCAACTACTGCAGCAGGTAAGTGTGAGGAATACCCTACACTTCATTGATGTATGGTGGCAAAGTATGCTGACTACATTGAGCAATTTCTGGTCAAGGAAGTTATAGCAAATTGCTACAATTGTTTTGCTTGAGGGAGCTAAACACGGCAAAGGAACGCCCAGGTTAAGCCTCGAGGGAATAACAGCAAATCAGTTGTCTACAACATGAGGAGTGAATCATGTAGAATTGACTGTAATAACTGAACTGTTGCAAAAAGGGTGCAAAAGACTCTTGAGACAGAGCATGACTCAGGTTATATAAAAAAAACTATTATCACTTATCTCTAATAATTCTATTTCTTTCTCTGTGATTTGTATTGACACTGTTGTTGAATTGTTTTTAAGATATAAGACTGTATAAAAATTAAAAAAATATTTGAACATGGTTTCGTGGAAATATTGATGTCAAGTAATCTTTTGCATTGTATTTGTTATATGTATGTTTGAGTTTTGATTTAATCAATTTATTGTTACATTTATTGACCTTCTTACATATATTGATATTCTAATGTTGCAGAAGAAAGTGGGTGGTGGTGCCTTGCTAAATAAATTCTCCATTGGTAAGACGTTCTCCACCTACAGAAATATTGTATGATTGTAAATGTTTGTCTTTAATGTTGTGGAAGAGAGAAAACGGTTACAGTGCCTGCATATCCGCCAAGTGAGAGAGACGAATGATGTCTGCTGAAGAATTATTAATAACGTAAATTAAGATTCTCATCACTTGCAATTAGTTATGGACAATTAATTAATAAATAATAATCATAACCATTAACTAGGTGGCGTTGGCGTCACGCATTACATAGTCATTATGACATTAATTTTAGAAATAGCGAGGAATATATCATTTTTATTTTTGAAAATTTATTTTCTTGTACTGTATAATTCTTTAATGTTACCATGACGACTGTTCATTAGTAGTTCTGTAGAGCGCCCGTTCACTCCAATACGATGACCATGCTTTTTATTTGTTCAGCTGCTCTGGGCCTATAAATTGTTCTCTATTTGGCCTATAAATTGTTCTCTATTGGGCCTATAAATTGTTCTGTATTTAGCCCAAACATCTGTATTTGCATTCATTCATTCTCGTCTTCTGCTTCTAAAAACTGTTTTTGTCATTTTTTTTTTATTGCATCTGGTTATCTTTAATGCCGAGCAGACTCGCCATTTATCTGTGTGTATGTGCGTTTATTTGTGTCTGTGTGTGAGTAAGTACGAGACACTGATAGAGAGGAGCGCACTTGTTTTGTTTAGTGTGTGTGTGCGTATGTGTGTGACTGCGTATGAGATTGAGAAAGGGAGACCTAAGCGTGTGTGTGTGTGTGTGAGTGAGATTGAGAAAGGGACACCTAAGCGTGTGTGTGTGTGTGTGTGTGTGTGTGTGTGTGAGTGAGATTGAGAAAGGGACACCTAAGCGTGTGCATGTGAGGGAGAAAAACTAAAAGTGTATTTATATGGTGTGTTAAAATATTGCAAGGCGGCGAACAGATGAGAAGACAGCATTCAGTTGTCACAACAAAGAGCGAGTAAAAAGACTGAGCGTTTCAGCAACTTCGTCACGGTGTGTGTGCGATGTGTGGAGAGAGAGAGACGTGAGTGTATGTGTGACACACCCACACACACCCACACACCCACACTTACACACACCAACACACACACACACATCACGAGGGCATGTGCGTGCGGCTGAGTTCAGTGGAGCAGAACCTAACCACTCAGTAAACAGAGACGATTACAGATCACAGTGAAGAAAACAATAACGAGTGTGTAACGGTTGATCGTTTCAGGAAGCTGACGACAGCTATGACCACTGGCACCTCGGGCTCCCAGCACACCAGAGTACGCCACATACCACTGATACCGGCCGGCCCCGGCAACAATACGTCTTCTTCAGGTTGCTGCCGTGGTGAATAGCCGCGTCTGGTTTCTCGGCGTCTGTTTTTACAAACTTGAAATGAGTTAACGATTTAAGAACAGTAGTCTGGCGAACACCAACGTAACGTTGGAAACCGAGATACCACACGCAGCGGTCCGCCACATCCGTTAAGTCGCGTGCACGCCTGGATGGCTTTTGTTTGCATCTGTGGTGGGGACGTGAGAAAGTTGGCACAGAACCTTCTTTTTTTTTTTACGGGTACGATTGCACTCCTGTGTGAGCACGTGATCAGCAGATTAAAAATGTCAAACACCAATACAAGATAGTTTTCTTTGGGGCAAGGCTGTATGAGACCTGGTCATCTACTGATGAAAAAAAGCCCAACATCCTTACATAAGGACAAGGACTGTCGATAGAAATTGACGACTGAAAATGTCAAACACCCATGCACACACACATACAGTTACAAGAAATTAATGTCGGGTTTTGACTAATGGGTGCACTTGATCCTCTTGTTTAATTCCACCACCGTAAATGTTCTTGGCTTCATTCCCAGATACCATTCCGTCATTTAAGTGTTTTTGGATCTCTGACAACATTTCCCCACTGTAAGCATTCTCAATTCAATGCTTCTTGTTTCCCATACGGCAAGTGTTGTTGGCTCTCTAGTTTTACTCATATGTAGGTATCATTGTCTGACTAATTCTGCTTATTCATATGACAAATGTTATTGGCTAACTAATTCTGCTTATTCATATGGCATTATTATTACCTAGTATTACTAGTTATCTAGTCTATTTACTCAGTTACTGGTTGTTTGGTTCTATTTTCTCATCAAGCAGCAACCACAACATTAAAACTATTTCTATGAAATCGATTTTTTTTCTGAGGATTAGGCCGAAGTGTACTATAAGTTAAATTATAAAAACGAAAAGAAAAAAGAAAGTGATCTAATTTTTGTTTGTTGATGAATTAGGACTGCCTTAACCTCAACGCCACATGGCCGGTTTAGCTCCCTGTCCATGAAGTTTGCTTTGCCAGCGGACCTATAACGCTGTTAAATATCCTGCCAGTAGTGAGTGATCGCACTCACGGGACAAGGACGGATTAAAAAAGAAGTGTTTTATTTCCTAAGGAGGCACACCCTATGTGCTAAATCGTTGGAATGCCCCCCCCATCCCAATGTGAATGCTCATGACGTCATCAATTTTCATCAAGAACGGTCACTTCCGCATTAAACTTTCAGTAAAGTTAAAAAAATAAAAGGCGATTGAGATAATTATGTTTTACTACTGACTTCTAACTATCACGCATCTTGCTAAAGTATGAGTTTCGTGCACTTTCTTCTTTGGTGACACACTACTTCCAAACATATATTGTAGTTTTTATATAAATTTTAGCCACACACTATTTCCAAACATGTATTGTAGTTTTTATATAAATTTTAGCCACACACTACTTCCAAACATATATTGTAGTTTTTATATAAATTTTAGCCTTACACTACTTCCAAATATGTTGTATTGTAGTTTTTATATAAATGTTAGAAGCATGTGTACACTAAAACGTAGTCACTGAGACTTGTTGGTAGATAATATTGAAAAATAGACGCCATTTCAGTTTTTGCTGACCATAAAGTGTCTAGCTATTTTTTTTAAATTAAGAAAATGTAATTTTCGTTCTCACCCCTCTCGTGCTGCACATATTAAAGATTTCTTCCTTCCACCCCTCCCTCCCGGTCACGATAAATTAAAAAAATAAACACAAGTTTACATTCCATCTGTACAAACATGCCAACACACTGGCATACAAGCTGACTGTAAATGCATGCATACGCTAACATACTGGAATACAGGTGAAAGTCGGAATATGCACAGACATACTGGAATACAGGTGAAAGTCGGAACATGCACATTGTGACGCCAACGCCACCTTAATTATCGGTTATGATTATTTTTATTATTTAATCATCCATAATTAACTAATTCCAAGTGATGAGAATCTAAGTTTATTTTATTAGGAATTACCCCCACCCCCCACTCGTCTCTCTCTCTCTCACTTGGCAAATATGCGGGCGCTGTAAAAGTTTTCTAAATTCCACAACAGTAAAGACAAACATTTACCGTCACACAATATTTCCGTAGGTGGAAATCTTAC
The DNA here is from genome assembly GCA_028829895.1 of Sinotaia quadrata. Classification (NCBI taxonomy): domain Eukaryota; kingdom Metazoa; phylum Mollusca; class Gastropoda; order Architaenioglossa; family Viviparidae; genus Sinotaia; species Sinotaia quadrata. Next base: position 100,049,187 of record CM054180.1, read on the forward strand.
CAAAGAAGAAGACACTCCATCTTTTAATCTATATTGAGTGTGCCCCCCTCCACCCACTGTCTCTCCAACATATGGTTATCAATATGTGTAAGAAGGTCAATAAATTTAACAATCAATTCATTAAATTAACAATCTAATATACAACATATGTACATAATCAAAGAGTATTGATATTTAAATCACTTCACAACAATGTTCAATTAACGCTGGACAATCATTCAGTTTATCCTAGCATATATATTAGCAGTCAATTAACATAAATATATAATCAAGTTCATGGATATCATCATGGAAATGAGAGAAGAGTTTAAGAGAAATAATGAAAGTAAATGCACATAACCTTTTCAAAGATAATGCTGTCACTGGGCATGTGTTCGCAATCACACAGTTTGCAAAATGTCACAGACTTTTTTTATTCAGGTGATGGCCTCATGTGTCCCTTCTAGGCACATTACACAACTGTTCCAGAATTCTCAATGAGCTCACAAAGCACACCATAGAAAATCATCTGAATTTCACATGCACTATCAAGCACATCAGGAGGAATGTTCTCGAATTTTCATGTGTAATACTCAAACACCACGAGCAACATTCAAAATAATCTTCATGAATTCTCAAGACAAAACTCAAGCCACCATTTCCATTGTATTTGCTTTCCAACGGAATTCATATGAATGAATTTACAGCAACATTTTACTGATAAGTTGAGGACAACACTGGATTCACACACCAGCATGACCAAGCAAGTACAGTAGTCACTGCTGCCTGAAGCAAAAGGAAAAAAAATATCTTGCTTTCTCTGCAAAAGTCAAATTAATATAGCACTAAATTTCAGGCATATTTATCTCTAAACCCCTTTCTCTCTATAAACTTTCTCAACTTACAAAATCCTGCAACAATTTCGTTAGCCTGATACACACACACAACATAAGAAATATAGCATTGATCAAAATTCACAAGTATAATGTACAGCATAATCAAATTAGTGAACATATAAATAATGGTTCAGTTACATAAAGCATTCTTTAATTCATATCATAGACAAATAGCAAACATGTACGAAATATTCTAAATCCATTTTCTTTATCAGTCAGTTAGCTTACCAAAAGCTAAGGATCGTTTTTATGATGGGACTGAGTTATGTTCCAATTTAAAGTGATTAGAAGAGAGTACTTTTTCAAAAAAGAAATTTCTGGTCCATCCCCATTGGATGAGTTTGTTATGAACAAGTGTGAGACTACTAGTCAGAAAATCTACTCATCCATCTGGAACTGGTTTGGACTGCATCAGCAATTTTCAAGCGCACTCTCAATCCAAGATGTTTACTCCGACTCTGACACAAATTGCAGCATAAGCAGTGCCCAAGGTCGGCTCACTTTGACAAGTTAAGAATTTATATAACAATTAAGTTTCGAAATAGGGATATGCACATTTACTTCCACCCACACACCCACACACGCGCGTGGGCGCGCATACAAACCGACGCACTTACAAGCTGATAGTAGATATATAAATACACACACTAGCATAAAACTTGACGGTAGGCACACATACACAATGGTACACAATTTGACAGTAGGCACACACATACACTCATTGGCATACAATTTGACAGCAGATACACACACACAGAGGCATACGTACTGGCAGACTAGACAAACAATCCGACTAACAAACATATCTTCTTCTTATGTTTCAGAATCCGGTTGAAAATTCCAAGAAAACGAACCTTCAGTATGAAATGTACACAGAACTATGGAGCAGACTGATAACCGATTATTATTTGAAGTGTGCGGCAGCCACCAGCCCCGCACGAGCCTGTCGCGTTTGCCTCACGCGACGTCACGTGGCAGTAGCTTTGTTGGCCTTCACGGACTGCTAAGCTAAAAGCAGGGAGGCGACTCGAGATTTTATGTCAGATGCAGTTTAACGCTGCACCTCTTTCACCCCACCCAAAATCCACCAAACAAGAACAGCTATTTTCTGAGATTCTTAATAAGGAAAAAAGCTAATAAAGCAAAACAACTAAAAATAACACCAAAGAGAACACCGACTTAGATGCTGCTAATTTAGTTTTCGTTTAAATCACAAAGATGTCGTTTAAATGGAAAATAAAGAAATTTAATCACAGAATATTTAAAGACCATTTAAAAAAAATTAAAAGAATCACAAGGACTGAACTGGTAAAATTATTTTCACTTGGATTTGTTGTTACAGGGTTTCTTTTCAAAAGCATATCCATCCCCTGTTCTCAGTGGGTCGCACATCACGTGAGTGTGCAATACGAGTTTGCATGTAATGTTTGACTTTTACCGAGACGTGTGTGTGTGTGTGTGGAGACGTGTTTATGACGTTTATGAAGGCGTGTTTATGATGCTTATGTAGGCGTGTTTACGACATTTACGTAGGTGTATTTATGACTTTATGTAAATGTGTTATGTCATTTAATTATTGTGTGCTTATAATGTTTATGAAAGCGTATTTATGACATTCATAAAGTCAACTGTTATGAGGTTCACAGAAGTATGCATCGTGACGCTAATGGAGACGCATTTTTATGGCGTTTATAAAGACGTGACGCTAATGGAGACGCATTTTTATGGCGTTTATAAAGACGTGACGCTAATGGAGACGCATTTTTATGGCGTTTATAAAGACGTGACGCTAATGGAGACGCATTTTTATGGCGTTTATAAAGACGTGACGCTAATGGAGACGCATTTTTATGGCGTTTATAAAGACGTGTCCGTCTATCTTCTCACGCTTTTTATTAAGTATTTACAAGACAAAAATTATTTTGATTCGTAACAGTAATTTAAATATACGACAAAAAGCCAGGTGGCGCTCGGACTTGAATGGTTATCAAGGCACGAGAATAAAAATCCGGTCTTGCGAAAACCGAATTTTACTCTTTGGCCCGACCGTGTATTACATGCGTTTATTAATAAGATAAAATGTATCTTGATTTATAATTTTAAAAAATAATAATAATAATTTAAGTGGTCACAATAGTTTAACTTTGTCATTACAAATCTGTATAAGCAGTATTCCCAACTTGTAGCCTTCACACTTCAATTAGGCTTGGCTTCAGACTCCATAACTCACTAGTTACATAACTCCTGGTGGAACTTGTTGTCGTCTGCTCCAGTCGATAGGAGTGTACCTAAAATCTTAGTGTCTGGGTGAGTGGACCCGTGTCCCTTGGCCAGCATACACTCCAGACTGGAACCAAGAAAACGATATATGGACCACAACTGTTAAGATACATAAATAGGTGGGTTAAGAAAAGCCAAAATTAGATTGCCTATTGAACCACACTGCACGTCTCCCATGTAGGTTACCTCCTACTTAGTAAAATTTTCTAGACAAAATATTTATAAATCTATAGAACTGTTTGTGGGATATCTGGATTTTGTAATTCAAGAGATTTATTGCTAGCAGAAGTCTGGCACTTTTGTGTGGCCTGACCAGTTCTAGAACAAGACTGTTCACATAACTGATGCCTCAATGCATTGCTGACCCAATTGAATGAAAGGTTGTTTAGCTCAACTGTTACATCTATGTCCACATCAAGAAAGATGTCAAACCATGCTTCATACTTAGAGACCAGAGGCAACATGCCAACATTGTTTTCACGCTGATGGGACAGTTTCCTCTTGGTCATCTGAATGGAAAGTTAAGGTAAAACATAAACTCTCAAAAGGCATTGCACTAAGACATTAACTTTGCCCTATAATGTGCACTAAAATTAATTGTGATGGCACTAAAGAGACTCGTCATAATTGATTACTTAGATATTTACGTCATCATTTTCTATTTTAGTTTCTTCATTTTCTTTATTAAATTCTTTTAAATTTATAATTCTTGACTCTCCATGTACCATCCCATTATGTGATGTGTTTATTAGTTAGAGGGACTGCTTACATAGTGGGAGTTTGGGGGATTAGAGCTAAATATTAATTATTACATTTTTACTCTAAGACTAGACAGTTTGAGGGCTTAAAGCTAAATATTAATTATTACATTTTTACTCTGAGACTATACAGTTTGGGGGCTTAAAGCTAAATATTAATTATTACATTTTTACTCTAAGACTAGACAGTTTGATGGCTTAAAGCTAAATATTAATTATTACATTTTACTCTAAGACTAAACAGTTTGGGAGCTTAGAGCTAAATATTAATTATTACATTTTTACTCTAAGACAGATAATTTGGGGGCTTAGAGCTAAATATTAATTATTACATTTTTACTCTAAGACAGATAATTTGGGGGCTTAGAGCTAAATATTAATTATTACATTTTTACTCTAAGACTAGACACTGTGTGATGTGTCATCTTGCGTCTTTTCATTATTTGTGTGGGCGTGCGGCAGAGAGACAGGTTTAGTTTCTGGGAAACAGACAAGGGAGTAAATAACCCATACTGTTATTTTCTCGTCTTTCTCTTCCTGCACTCAATACGCCACAATCTATTAACTGGAATGTGTGAATGAGTTTTATAAAGGGTTTATACAGATTTGGTGAATGACGTTTAAGGGTACATGTATAAATGACACTTATAAAGTTGTATACGACGCTTAAAGGGACATCTGAGACTGATGCTTATAGAGATAAGTATTTCTCATGCCTATAGAGTTTATTATTTATCACTCTCACACTTATGACATATATATATATATATATATATATATATATATATATATATATATATATATGTATTTATGACGATTATATAGACGTGTATAACATATATGTGATTATCTATTACGATTATACAGATGTGCTTATGACACATATGTATATATTTATGACGATTATAGAAATGTGTGTATGACTTTTCATAGAAATATGAGTATATGACATTTACAGATGCTCGTGTATGAAATTTATAGAAATATTTGTAAATGATGTTTATAGAGAAATGTATGTATGATGCTGATAGTATGTATGACTTTTACAGAGATGCATATACGTTTATGCACAGTGACATTTATTAACAAATGAGTATGACACTATGGTGATATGTATGCCTCACGTTTATTTATGCATGACATCTATAGAGACTGGTGACGAGACGTTTATAGAGATTGGTGATAGGAGGTTTATAGAGACTTTCAGAAAAGTGTATACTTTCAGTATAACTTTCAGAAAAGTGTATCTGCCGTTACAGAGATATATGTTCATGACGACAGACTGGTGATATGACGCTTATGTAGACTAGTGATTTAACGTGTATACAGACTGGTGATATGGCATTTACACAGTTATGTGTGTATGTACGGCGTTTATAGGCACAGCTGAGTGACGTTTGTAGAGAAAAGTGTGCATGCCGTGATAGAAATATGGGCGAAAGATGCTAATAGAGATGCCTGCGTGTCAGACGCGTGCATGACGCTTATAGTCATTTTATTATGCCGTTTATAGACACGAGTGTTGTGGCTTTAATAAAGACACCTATAAATACAAGATGCTTAAGAGAAATACACGTATGATGTGCATAAGGATATTTGTGTAAACGTTTTAATTGTATAACATTTATAGAGACGTGTGCATATTGTTTATAAGGACTTATACACAACGTTAATAGTGATGTGACTGCTGTAGAGATTGGGTTTATGGAGACGTGTTTATGATACTTATAGCTATATGTGTTTATGACGTTTAACTACATGAATTCATGATTTTTATAAAGACGTGAGTACGCAATGTTTGTGTAAGACGTTTTATGAATATTACGCTTATAGTGACGTATTTTGCTTGTATAAATGCGTATAAGCGTATATGGCGTGTTTCTGAGACACGTGTGTATGACATGATTAGTGTTAAATTAATTTTTCGGTAGGATTTAGACATTGGTAAATTAAGTGCATGAATAATCGTAGTTTTTGATTTTCCAGGTTATTAATATCTGAAGTCAATGTCAGATGTCATGACTCATGAGATTAGGAAGTTTAGGTCGTGGCTTTCAACCTGCTTTACTCGCTGCGTACCATACAACGACTTTAAGTGTACTATGATATACTTCTGACATGGAATTTTACTGCGTACCATACAACGACTTTAACAGATAGAGAGACAGACAGAAATAAAGACGAGAGAGAATGAGAGAAAGAGAGAGAAATCAACAGAACGAAAAAATAGGTTTTTAGATTAAATAAATATAGCATTTTGTTCTTTATGTTTAGTTTGCGATGACAGGAAAAAAAAAACAGCATTAGGCCGACAGCTGCAAACACAAATCTCCATTATGATAGCGATTATCCTTGTTGAGCGATATCTGATACAGAATATCATATAACAATGTTTACTATTCGCGGGACATCATAACAGACTAATCAATTTATAGCGAAGACATCTCTGCACAAAACTTGAATTTTGAATGGAATTATCTCCCCTGATATACAAAAAACCCCCACCGGTTTTCACGATATTGCTTTAAAAAGAAATTCGCTAGATTTTGTTGATATTATAGAACGCAACAATCCAAACATCTACGATACCCCCCAAAAAAAAAACAAAAAACAAAACAAAACAAAACAAAAAAATACAAACAAAAACCAAACCAAAACCAATTCCAGCCTACCTAAAGTATTAACTTTTTAATTTAAAACCAATGTATGCGCTTGTAAGAAAGAGTAATTATTTTAATTATTGATATCTACTTACTACTTTTGTGTGAAAACATTTACGTAATTTTAATCTGGATATTTTGAACTGTTTTACGAGTTACAATTATGTCCCCTTGTATGTTACAAGGGATATTTCCTTTTATGCTACAAGTGATGTTTTCTTTTGTTATAAGTCATGTCGCCTAATATGTTATAAGTATTTTTCCCTTTTTTATTACAAGTGATGTCTCTTTTATGCAACAAGTGATGTCTCTTTTATGTAGCAAGTAATATCCTCTTTTATTTTACAAGTGATGTCCTCTTTTATGTCACAAGTGGTCTCCTTTTATGTCACAAGTGATGTCTCATTTATTTAACAAGTGATGTCTCGTTGTAAGCTATCCATGTTTTGCACGCATCTCTCACGATTTTAGGAAAATTCTTCCTTAACCCAAAATAAAATTTTAAACTTTAATGATAACTTGACTAATAACAATATTTTAAACCTTAATAATAATTAGGTAGTAATAATATTTTGAACTGTATTATTCTAAATCATTATAATAATAGTGATTCAAACTCTCAACATTTTAACTTCTAACACTTAATTAAGTTAGCCTTGGGCTTTGCCAGCATCTGGTTATACAATCTCCAACCTATCTCTCAGGGCTTGAATCTCTGCTAGAGGCCAATACTAATTGTTTGTAAGGACAGATCGTGGCCCCTTGCTGATCAACGTTAGAGCTGAATACGAAGCTTATCGCCCAGGGTAAAAAAATATGTTTAGCAGATCTGAGAAAGTTTAAAAAGTGTGAGTTAGGGAAAACAAAGTAGGACTGCCTTGGACCCTCCCCAGCGTCTCTTATGGCGACAAAACACCTGTAGCAAAATTTCCCAATCTGTATGGAATCGTAAGTTTGTGAATTTGTGGGAAGCCTGAATTTTACAATTCAGTAACTGCCAACAAAGGTCGGTCTCATGGTTTCTCTAGTTAGTTGTTAGAAAACTAATCCTTGTTTCATTTTGCAGCTTGTTTGTGCATCTGTCTTTTATGTATATCCACAAGTGTATAATTGACTTCATATGCTGTCTTACTAACAATTTTATCTTCAATCGTTATTAAGCTCTTTTGATGTTTTCATCTTTTGTATTATACATTTCTTTGCACTGGCAATCACAGCCACGTTATGTAATTACATGCATTGTGCCATAGCGGATTACAGGCAATAAGAGGGTCTCATGCATGTTAAAAGTAGTGTCATTCACTATAGACACATTATGTGCTATGCTCAAATGATTGTAAGGAAAGGGGTTGTTGTTCAAACCCCAACACTGATAAACTTGTGTTGATGAGGTTTCCTGCCTATAATTCATAGAGGTGCATAAATATTGTGAGACAGGATTGGGAAATTATTCACGAGGGAGACTGTGCCTAAATGTCTAGAGGCTGCACCATTTCCGTGAATTGAGGATAAGCTCGCTAAATATTCAGACAAGGTAACACATTGATTTCTTAATATTTGTTAACTATATTTTATTAAGAATGTTGTAGCGTGATTCTGTGCATTTCTTATGGTTGATTTTGAATTGTTGCTATTTCTCCTGACGTGTGGCCAGAGAATAGAGTGACCAAAGTTAACATGTGTTCCATAACTTTAATAATTATTGAGATGTGTAATGATTTGTGGAATGCTCTTTTATTTCCATTAATAAATGTTAATTTGACAATTGTAAAACGCTGTGCGTGTTTGAACATTTTGTTAATATAATAATTATAACCCACTTGTGTGTGACCTATTTTCTGTGCATTCTAATTGTAACATGCATATGCATGGCTTAACCCATTTTTATCTTTGTAAAATACCAAGTGAGGTCAATTGTGATAGGACACCTATTGTCCATTGCCATTACATATGGATTGGCGAACTCTAGGTTTATCACTTATGGAAATAATTGCTATTGTTTCAGGCGTTTCTTTTGGATTTTTTGTTTGGATTTTTTTAAATTCCATTTTGGTTTCATTTCTTGGTTGCAGTTCAGTTGGGAATTCCAGTTTGGCATTTTGACTAATTCTGAGTTCTACGGCTATCGAGCTGGGGGCCTGATGGCGAGAGCACTATTCATGCGAGACAAGTTGTGAGAAGTCCAAGGTCAGCCCAGAGAGTCAATGTCAGACTGTTGATGTGTTTGCTGAAGGGTTCTTCCACCAACTGATGTGCAGATAAGTGGGTGTCTGATAGACTCTAAGATCAGAAATTCATGTTACGATCCATAAAAACATTTAAAGACAGAATAGGTAGTTCTAATGACCTTCGTATTTGTATGTATCGATTTATTGATCTACTATTTTGTTAAATATTAAATTTTTATATTTTGTTATCCAAATAACAATTGATTAATTATTAGTGAGAGGAAGACTGAAAGAATTGGGCTGGGGGTGGAGTCAAAATGTGAATGTTTGTATGCATAATTAGTCATTATTAGGATAATGTACCCAATTCATGCAGTATTGCACAGATTCATCTGTCACTAAAGTTAATATCTAAATTTAGATAATTAATTAAGGAGACTGAATGGTGAGTCTGGCAACCAGTCTGTCGTCAGCATAGGTGTAACGTTAAAAATTAACAATCTTGAAATCCTCATGCTGAGACAGGGTCTCTAAACAAATGTAATGTAATGTAATGTAACAATAATGTTAGTGAAATTTCTGTGTGAGAGTGAGTACGAAATCTTTGTCCAAATTTCCATTGATGTGTACTCGTGTTTATCCAAACCTTTGTCCAAATTTCCTCTCATGTGTATCCATGTTTATCCAAACCTTTGTCCAAATTTCCTCTCATCTGTTTCTAGAAAGTGATTGCGTGTGGCTGGAAGATCGGGTTAAGTTTCATAGCAAGGGAGGGAAGGAGGGAGGGATTAGTTAATGTAAGACTTCACTCTTTCCACGTCTTTCCCTCCTTCTACCTTCGTGTAGCCACGCCCAGTTATGTCTTCTACACTTCATGTAGCCACGCTCAGTTGTCTCCTACACTTCATGTAGCCACGCCCAGTTATGTCTCCTACACTTCATGTAGCCATGCCCAGTTGTCCTTCTACACTTCATGTAACCATGCCACAGTTATGTTTCCTACACTTCATGTAGCCATGCCCAGTTGTCCTTCTACACTTCATGTAACCATGCCACAGTTATGTTTCCTTTTAATTTCTTAAATCATAGAGCCTATTTAAAATAATATTTTGAAAACAAAAGCGAAGACATTTTTGCTAATATTAGAAGTGATGATATATAGTATTTTCTTTTTAATTTGTGACGAATACTGTGATAAAAAGGAAGGAAAAGCATTTGTTAACACATTTCTTGTGTGAGCAAATTTTCATTCCTGTGTGCGCGCGTGCATATGTACGCGTGCGTTCATGCATGCGTGTGTGTGTACGTTAGAGAGAGGCATTATACTGAAACAATTCACTTGATTAAACTTACAGGAAAAGAAATACTATAACTAAAACAGAAATAAATGCAAGCTATCAAACCATTAAGCATTAGCCAAGCAAATGAAATAACCAAAACTGATCTTGAAATTAAAACAACAAAAGCCACAAGTCAACTAAACTCGACCACACTTCATACAATCGACCGGCAATGGAACCGTAGTCCTAACGCACTCTACTACTGGTGAGTGTGTTTGTTTTGTCTTCCTTCCTGCTTGTACAAGTCTGTTCAAGAGGAAAATGGCACGATTCTAAATTAATACATTCATAATCAATTAGCATGTCCACGGTGTCAGTCGACTGGAACCGTCTCTTGATTTCATTTCCTGACCGACAGATCCGTAGCGTTTGTTTGTAGATTCATCTCTCTACATCCAGTGGACGGTTAAATGGCCGTCAGTTTGCCTTTCAAGTGAAGCGTGAATTTATTTAATATGTACATATATTGGCACATGAATTAAATCAAACTCCGCACGAATAAAGATGGTTCCCTCCTACCTCCCTCCCTCTCTAGAAATATGTTACAGTGACATTTGTCACGCCCTCAACCATAACCAGTTTTTATCCTTTTTAAGTCTTACACCACTTAACCAGGTTTTATTCTTTTAGTTTTAACCATTTTTAACCTTTTATCAACCAGATTTTATCCTTTTTAAGTCTTACACCAATCAACCGTTTTTATCCTTTTTAAGTCTTACACCAATCAACCATAGCTAGTTTTTAACCTTTTCAAACTTTACACCACAACCAATTTTTATCCTTTTTCTTTCTTACACCATTAGTTTTCATCCTTTTTTAAGTTTTACACCATCAGCCAGTTTTCATACTCAGTTTTCAAGTCTTACACGTCTTAACTAGTTTTCATCTTTTCAAGTCTCACATCATTCAACCAGATTTCATTACTTTTAGATCCTACACCACTCAATTAGTTTACATTTTTTTCAAGCTTTACACCAATCAGCAAGTTTTCATTCTTTTTTACACCACTCAACCAGTTTTCATCCGTAGGTTTTACATTGTATCACACTTCTCTCTTCTCTCTTTCTCTGATGAACAATACTTCCTCCTTTTTCTTTCTGTCTCTCGCTTTCTCTCACCGAGTTTCCCTCTCTCTCTCTGTCCCTCTCTCTGACATTCATATTGCAAAATCTTTTCTCTGTTTATCGCTCTCATTTTAAATATATCTGTCTGTTTGTCTGTCTCTTTCTGCTGAATATGACTATCTGTCTGTCTATTTCTGCTGAATATGACTATCTGTCTGTCTCTTTCCATCTCTTCTTTCTGAATCTGCTTCTCTGGATGTCTCTGTCTGTTTGTCTCTCTTTCTCTGTGAATTTCTCTCTGTCTGTCCTGTTTGACTCTTATCTCTTTCTTCTTGTCTTCTGTTTGAATCTGTCTCTGTCTGACCTTTGTTTGAATCTCTCTGTGAATCTCTGCTCTGGCTGAATCTGTCTATCTTTCTGTATCTCTCTGTGTAAACCTATCTGTCTGTCTCTCTCTTTCTGAATGTGACCGAATCTGTCTCTCTGGATGTATACGATTGACTCTGTGCTCGCCTGTCTGTTTCTCTGTTCGAATCTGTCTTTCTCTCTAACTATCTCTCTCTTGATCATAGTTGTCTCTACCGGTTATGTGTTTATATAAAAAATGGCAACTGAATTGCCAAAACATTGCAACCTTAATAGTAAGTGTAGGTCTTTGTTAAAGAATGGTTTATCTAAGTCACCCTGAATGGTGAAGAACCTCTGTCCTCTTTTCCGTCTGAAATTGCATTCTTTCTTTCTTTCTTTCTTTCTTTCTTTCTTTCTTTCTTTCTTTCTTTCTTTCTTTCTTTCTTTCTTTCTTTCTTTCTTTCTTTCTTTCTTTCTTTCTTTCTTTCTTTCTTTCTTTCTTTCTTTCTTTCTTTCTTTCTTTCTTTCTTTCTTTCACTGTTATCTACTTCACAAGTCAATTTATACTTTCAATAATTTCACGTGTAGTGCTATTAAATGTTATTCAATGCAAAAGTTGAAGTTCATTGTTTTCATCTGGTGACACGCGTGCATGCTGACGCGCGTCTGTGTGCGTATGAGTATTTGTGTGTGTGTGTGTGTGTGTGTGTGTGTGTGTGTGTGTGTGTGTGTGTGTGTGTGTGTGTGTGTGTGTGTATCTAATACATGCCGTATCTTTAAGAAGGGGTACATATCCAAGAGACGGGTTGTGACGAAAAAGAGATTATAAAGCATTCGAATCGGCGCGACATTTTTTGTGGACAAACACTTCTCAAACGAAACACACACACACACTCAGGGCAACTTAGAGTTTCAGTAATTGGTAGCTTTGTTAGTTTCTATTTATAAAGATTATAGTTATGCTACTGTAAAAAAAAAATATATAACCACTAACCCAGGTTCTCTTCTGGGAGTGGAGTCGATAGAATGTAAGAGCCGTTCGAATTAATGAAGTCTAAAACACACCGTTGACATTTCATCGACAGACTGAGCGTTAAACACCAGGAATATAGCGTTTCGTTTGCACACTCAATTGTTGAGATTAAATGTTAGACTTCCAGCCTCTAATGAAAGCGGCTGAACTCTTTCCTGCTATATTGATGGCATCCGCCGTTCTGTGCGCGGAGCATGACGGATCTAGTACACGATCAAGCTATAAGGAGTCTTGTGCCCCCAAACCCCAGGCATTGTTCTTTTCCTTTCTGGCATTATTTCAGGCCGAGGCAACTCAAGACAGTCATCATTAACAGGTGAAATAAATATCGTTTAGAGGCGCATGCGCGCACGCGCAACACACACCGTGATAATCTATCGTCTGCATTTATGCCAGGACTGCAGCCGAAATCACAAGAAAACGCCGTTGTTGTGCGTAAATTGATCCCAAGTCTCCATCGCTAACGAATGGGCCGGCCACCACAGGATATTAAAGGCCTGCTCAAGGGTGAAGTGGCATTAGGGTCTGTGAATGGAAATTGACAAGTATATCACACACCGATAAGTCAGCGACGAAAGGAACTTAGACATATGATCCAAAGTTCGATGACTGAGAAATAGTTTTTCTCTTTATTTCTTTCCTGGACCTAGGTGAACTTGAGTCGCATTTGATTGTGTACTCGAGACAGAGAGCTTTGGATTGAAAGCGCTGGACTGCTTTCCGCTTGGTCCTGTTACACATACTGGTGTGACTAGACAATCTGGTTATAAACACTAGTGTGATTAGGTAGTCCTATTACACAAACTGATGTGACTAGATGACTGTGGCGGAGTAAATTTGCCTCTCCCTATATTTAGGCTTAATTGTTAAATTGTCAAAGTGACCCGACCTTGAGCACTCCTTATGATGGTATTTTTGCAAGTGCCAGAGTTGGAGTAAACAACTCGAGTTAAGAATATGCTAGAAAATTGCTGACGCAATCCAAACCCATTCTAAGTGGATGAGTAGTTTTTCTGATAAAATTCATCCAATAGGGATGGACCGAAAATTTCTTTGTTGAAGAAGTACTCCATTTTAGTCACTTTCAATTTAAAGAAAACTCAAATCCGGTCATAAAAACAATCGGTAGCTTATGGTATGTGTGACGCCAGCACAACCTAGTTAATGGTTATGATATTTTTAATTAAGTAATCATCCATAACTAATTACAAGTGATAGGAATATTAATTTATGTTATTAATAATCATCCAGCAGACACCACTCATATATATATATATATATATATATATATGTGTGTGTGTGTGTGTGTGTGTGTGTGTGTGTGTGTGTGTGTGTGTGTGTGTGTGTGTGTGTGTGTGTGTGTGTGTGTGGTGTGTGTGACTGTTTCACAACTTAGTTGTATCTATTTGTGATAAGGTTATTTTTAAAATAAATCTTTAGTTTGGTAATCCCTTCTTATGCATGTTAATTGATACATGTCTGGAGCAATCCGTGGATGGATGGGGGCATGATGAGTCAATGATTGGATGAATGTTAGTAATTTGATAAATTACATTGTTCCTTAAGTAAGAAGTTACACATGTGAACAGATAAATTATGTGTCAGTAGTACGTTACTTATAGTGGTGTAAGAACGTGGAATTCCTATTGGAAACAATGGACAAAGAGTTTGATGGATTGGTTAAGAGAGCTGACAGATATGAGGAGATATATGTCAAACATACTAATCTGACAGCTAGGTATAACTCTGAACCTCACAAAACCATTAATGTTGAAGTGATGTACAAGTGACAGAAAGATAGGTCTGACCACAAACGAACTATGGGACTCACTTCATCACTTTCTTCATTTAAAAACACAAAAGATAGTGTACCCATACCTCACCCGAACAGTGAAGACAAAGGTGTTAAGAATGAACCAGTAGTATTCTTTAGCTGTGGCAAACCAGGACAAATCAAACATTATTGCCCAGTTATCATAAGTCATAGAACGAATTGGTATACCTCATTTTAATGCATATATAAATGAATATTGTGTTTCAGTCCTCTGTGTCACTGGTTGTGGAGTAATGTTAGTAGTACATCCTAGCCTAGTGAAGGAAAGTGACTACACTGGACAGTTTCAACAATCACTCTAGCCAATGGTGTAATAGCTGAAGTACCCTTTTGTGATGATAGACAATATAGCAAGTATATATGTGGATGCATTCAGGCAGCATATCTAGTAAATTGTGTTGAGAGTGCTATCATGGGATGTAAATATGTTCTCAATGTTGAGGACACCCCAGATTCACTCAAGTTTCAGTACAGGAAGCAGAAGCTAGGGATATATGTGAAGGTATGCAAGGTGAACCAGGAATAGTCAGTAGCATGTATGAAGGTGATGTGCCAATGACTTTGGCTGAAACTATTATTGGTGGGGCATGTCACCAGTAAGTCACACGAGACTCAGTCATGGCAGAATGGATAATTGTTTCTGACTGTCAGACTGTGGCTGAATCTAAAGGGGAAAAGGCCTGCTCACTACTGCACAATTGACAGATGATGCTCCAGAGAAATTTCAAGAGAAGACCCATTCTCTTGAGACTGTATGTGTCTACGTCTTCTGGCAAAGCTATTGAGTTTTGCTGGAAGGATGGTCTCTTGATTCGTAAATGAGAATGGACGATAGCAGTCAGTCGGTGGTACCTCTGAGTTATCAAAGAAAATGTGCTGTGTTTTGCTCATGACCCACCCACTGCCAGTCATCATGGACCAAGCAAAAGTTTATCACTTGTGGAGACTGAGTTTTATTAGCCAGGGATGATTGGGGATGTCATTCAGTACTGTCAGTCATGTGGTAACTGTCAGCAAGTGAACAGAAAGACAGAATGCCCAGTTCAACTAGGTGAAAGCACAACAATTGACATTTCCTTTAGGCATGTAGCCAGTGATCTTGTTGGAGAATTTGTGTCAAGACCACAACAATTGACATTTCCTTTAGGCATGTAGCCAGTGATCTTATTGGAGAATTTGTGTCAAGACCACAACAATTGACATTTCCTTTAGGCATGTAGCCAGTGATCTTATTGGAGAATTTGTGTCAAGACCACAGATGGATTCTCACTCTCATTGAATTATACTACATGATACCCTGAGGAGGCTGAGCTTAGCTTTATTAGTACCGTATCAATAGCAAATGTACTGTTTACCATTTTCACACATGTAGGATTCCAAGAAGAAATTTTGTCCAATAGAGGAACTCACTTCATGAGTGAGTTAATGAAAGAGATTAATCAACTACATTACTACCATTAGTGCAAGTCGGTGATTCTCTGTTACTATAATTAGTGCAAGTCGGTGATTCTACGTTACTATAATTAGTGCAAGTCGGTGATTCTACGTTACTATAATTAGTGTAAGTCGGTGATTCTATGTTACTATAATTAGTGCAAGTCGGTGGTTCTATGTTACTATAATTAGTGCAAGTCGGTGATTCTATGTTACTATAATTAGTGCAAGTCGGTGATTCTATGTTACTATAATTAGTGCAAGTCGGTGGTTCTATGTTACTATAATTAGTGCAAGTCGGTGATTCTATGTTACTATAATTAGTGCAAGTCGGTGATTCTATGTTATTATAATTAGTGCAAGTCGGTGATTCTACGTTACTATAATTAGTGCAAGTCGGTGATTCTATGTTACTATAATTAGTGCAAGTCGGTAATTCTATGTTACTATAATTAGTGCAAGTCGGTGATTCTATGTTACTATAATTAGTTTAAGTGGATTACTACCATTAGCGTAAATCGGTGATTCTACGTTACACTTGAAAGCTTAAAAATACTTTGTTGTTGTTGCGGTATGTCAGAAATTTAGTCTTTAATGACCGATCCGTTATTTTTTAAATGTAATTATTTGTGTTATACTGAAATTTTATTTGATCAATCCACAGACAAAATTCCGGACGTCATGTGACGTCAAAATTCCGAAGGATTGTCTCAGTGTCTAGTCGTATAGAGCATCAAGTGGGATAATGCCAGTGTTCAGAGACCTGTCAACAAAATGAACGAATGTTGACAGTGAGTGTAAAAAAGCTCAAGCAGCCAGCCAGTTAGTATTTTGCGATATTTTACTGTACCTATAGTGTATCTATAAAAATGTAAATGTATTGTGCCTATAGCATCTCTATTAAAATGTAAATGCATTGTGCCTATGGCGTCTCCATTGAAATGTAAATGCATTGTGCCTATGGCGTCTCCATTAAAATGTAAATGCATTGTACCTATGGCGTCTCCATTAAAACGTAAATGCATTGTGTCTATGGCGTCTCCATTAAAATGTAAATGCATTGTACCTATAGCGTATTCATTAAAATGTAAATGCATTGTACTATTAGTGTATCTATTAAAGTGTAAATGTTAATACAATAATATAGTGCTGTTATACAGTGCGGTGCTCCGTTGCTGCATATATGGATATAGCGCTGTCTAGCAGAATAGTATAATGCCGAGTCATAGAACGAAATAATGCCAATGTTTAATGTTGTAACTCCTAAGCGCTGCTACAATAATGCACAGGTCAATACTAAAATATCATTTTGTAGAGAGACTAAAGCCCGAATATGGAAATTTTTAGAGAGGAGTAGAATGCGAAAGAGGGTAGTGGCTTAATACCACGGTATGAGCGAAATAAGGGGTAGACTGTAGAGGAATATAATGCCAGTTTTTGGAACTCCCAAGATCGGTATAATGCAAAAATGTTGAGCTATTTAGTGCCAATATGAAGACCGTTATAATGTTAACATGTGGACCAGTATAATGCCAATATGAAGACCGTTATAATGTTAACTTGTGGACCAGTATAATGCCATTACGAAGTCCGTTATAATGTTAACATTTGGACCAGTATAATGCCAATATGAAGTCCGTTATAATGTTAATGTGTAGACCACTATAATGCCAATATGAAGTCCGTTATAATATTAATGCGTAGACCACTATAATGCCAGTATGAAGTCCGTTATAATGTTAATGTGTAGACCAAAATAATGCCAATATGAAGTCTGTTATAATATAAATGTGTGGACCAAAATAATGCAAATATGAAGTCCGCTATAATGTTAATGTGTGGACCAAAATAATGATGTCATTGTAATATAATGATACATGTTGACCAAAATAATGCCAATATGAAGACCGTTATAATGGTAATGTATGAACCAAACTAATGCCATTATATTGTTAATGTGTGGATCAGTATAATGCCAATATGAAGACTGTTATAATGTTAATGTGAGGACCACTATAATGCCAAAATAAAGTCCGTTATAATGTCAATGTGAAGATCAAAGTAATGCTAATATGAAGATTATTACAGTACTGAAATGTGAAGCAATAAAATGCCAATATAAAAATGTGGACTAGTCTAAAATAGGTGTATACTAGTAATCCCGATTTGTGTGGAGGAGTGTAATAGCAGTATTTCGAGCAGTGTGCTTGTAATATCAATTTGTGTGGAGGAGTGTAATAGCAGTATTTCGAGCAGTGTGCTTGTAATATCAATTTGTGTGGAGGAGTATACTAGCAGTGTTTGGATCAGTATACTTGTATGTCAATATATCTGGAGGAATATGATGTCAGTGTGTTTAAATTTTAATCCTGACCTAGATGAAGAAAATAAAATGGTAAAAGACAAGACACAATATTGGCACGGCATGCAAGAGACAAGACACACTATTGGGACGGCATGCAAGAGACAAGACACACTATTGGGACGGCATGCAAGAGACGAGACACAATATTGGGACGGTATGCAAGAGACAAGACAATATTGGGACGGCATGCGAGGGACAAACAAGGTGATGATTTAGACGAGAAGGGAGAAGAATGGAAAAAGTTAATGGAGAAGATGGGGGTGGGGGTGAATAGTGTTGAGCCTTGGAAAATGGAGCAAGTGGCACGCAGGTTAACGTAATAATAATCATAATCATACGACGACGAAGAAGAAGAAGAAGTGTTGGAACTGAGAGAGCTACTTCTACAATCTCTGTGACGAGACATCGCTGAAGCGCTAACGCAGAGTAGTAAAACTCGACGGCGACAGCCCAGCTTGAGAAGAAAAAAGAGGCGAGGTCGAAAACACTCAAACACATCAATTAGTCGAAAATTTCTTCTTTCGAAACACGTGTTTGCGCTATGACGGGAGGCAACACTTAACGTATTTCTTTTTTGTAAATTTCTTTTCTCTTTCTTACTAATTTAAAAATAATAGCAGAGTAACATTTGTGTGTGTGTGTGTGTGTGTGTGTGTGTGTGTGTGCGCGCGCGTGCGTGCATGTTTGTCATTATTAACAAGTCAAGAAAAGTACCTTGATAACTAGAAATGCAAGAACCAGCTATTTTCTGATCACTTGTCGGTGGAGCGCATATTAGTAACAGCACCAGCTGGAGAAGGAAAGCTTTGTTCAGCAAACAAAAGTAGTGGCGTTTCTCTACCGCTATGAGAGAATCGGTGAAGATAAAGAAATCGTCGTTGTTCCGTAATATTCATTATTTTGTTTGTCTTTCTTATCTTCTACAGGTTCGCTTGTCCCACAATCCGTATCATTAAATCTACAAATTACAGGTTTCGCGTACTCTCGAGGTGTTCCTGAAACCAAGGGAGCAAACCTTGGTGAGGCACGAAGATGCCGTGGTGGATGGATTGCGTAGACAGTAAAATGATATTCTCGGGGGTTATCTTCCCCAGCGACGCCGAGAGGTGCACACCCATCTGTTGTAATTTAACGAAGTGCAGAAGAAGTAAGCGGGAAAAGAAAAGCGGGGAGAGGGGAGGTAGGCAACAATGGACCAAATGGAGAGAATAGTGGAGAAATACATACTAAACAGAAAAGGGAGAGAATAGTGGAGAAATACAGACTAAACAGAAAAGGGAGAGAATAGTGGAGAAATACAGACTAAACAGAAAAGGGAGAGAATAGTGGAGAAATCATACTAAACAGAAAAGGGAGAGAATAGTGGAGAAAGATATACTAAACAGAAAAGGGAGAGAATAGTGGAGAAATACATACTAAACAAAAAAGGGAGAGAATAGTGTGCAAATACACTACACGGAAGCGAAGACAGCGGACCGGGTTTAATTGATTACATTACCATAAACACCCAGTTCTGATTGGATGATTAAGCTGTTTTTCTTTTTTGGTTTTAAAGTAGAACTTACACTGATTCCCAAGAATTTTAAGTATGTATTCTAATTTCATCAAATTTCCTAACAATTCCTGTTGAAATAAAATTCTTTGCACATTTCCTGGCTTTTCCTATTCTTAACATAATTCACGACTTCTTTTCTTAACAACTTCTTCACAGGCTCTTTCTTGTACCATTCTCCTTTGACATTCTTTTTCTATTGCAATTCTTGACATAATTTTAAAATAACAATTTATGACTCATTTGAATCCTTGACAGCACAGGGCGATACTGATATGGGTGGTTAGACAAATTGACCTTTTTACTCATTAGCTTTTCTTTGTTTATAAAATCACATTTTAAAATAAAGAAACAGATTTTAAAAAATGTAAATAGTTTTTACTAATTTCAAGTGGACAAATGCAACTTATCGAGCACAATTTGACAAAGAAGATAACTCGGGATAATTTGAATGATACATGACAGTATCGGCTCCGATCACCAACACATCCTTGTTCTCGGCTAATGGAGAACTCTAACCCCTGACCTCCACCTGTTCTGATTTAATTTCCTGTCGTGGTCGAATGAGACTTTTTACCTTTCTCTCCTTCGTTTCTTTCCTGCTATTAAAACTTTAGAGGGCTTCTGTCTTGAATAAAAAATAACAAGAATTTTATTCCCAGCACAGGGGGTGGGTGGGAGAGGGAAGTTGATGACGTTGGTGATTTAATTTTAAAAAAAAAAATTTTACTTGAAAGTCGCAGTTAAAAAAACTGAAGTCCAGATCAATTGTAATGAAGTAAGTTTATTTAAATGATACTACTCCGGTCCAGCGTGTTCCCTTCTAATTTACTATTTAATTTACTAAAAGGAAGTTTAGCCAATCAAAACGGTCGGAGGAGAACACATGTTCACAAAGTCGCATCCAAGGCAATTTTCAGGTAAGTGTACAACGTACACCTGACATTTTCACATTCCGCCTAAAGGTTGATGCATTATTTGCCGGTTAAATGAATTTGTGTAATTTTAAAGGGGAATAACTGAGGTGGGTTTTCGTCTGTGAACTTGTCACAATCACAAACTTTGTCAGGGATCGTGAAATGTCGGACAAGAATCATTGCAGGTTGTGAAACTAAGAAATCATATTAAAACTAAATGTATGACGCACGCAAACAATCACACAAAATACGCACACATAAGTACACACACAAAAATTTATGCACCTAACACACATATATATACGAATACACACAGGCTGTTACTTTGATTCCTTTAAATATTTTTTCAAGAACTGTGCATTTCGATACGGGATAATCAGAACAGCTTCAGTTCAAACATGTGTAAGCAGGCGTTGTGAGAAAAGAGTAAAACAGTAACATTATTATGTAGATATATTCAGTTCAAATATGTGCAAGCAGGCGTTGTGAGAAAAGAGTAAAAAAAGTTAATTATTATGTAGATATATGCATGTGCGTGCGCGCGGTTGCATGTGTATGTGAATGTGAGCGCATGCAAGTGGTATATACTGTCTTTCTCTGTGTGCGTGCACGTGTGTTGTGCCTTTGTTACTGCAGCCACATATCGTACTGGATTTCAACGAAAACAAGAGAAGATTTCATATCTTGTTGCAAACTTTCAGCTCAGTTGTATTGTCCCAAGTGCCATGCTGTAAAAGGGACGCTGATCCGTCCCTTTCCTCTGCAGTCGTTTGTGTAACTCGCAAAACAAAATATAAAAATCCAAGCAAGCATCTTCCTTTCACACACACACACACACACACACACACACACACACACACACACACACACACACACACACACACACACACACACACACACTCCGCACACACATACACACAAATAAAAAGTACAAAACTACCATCCATCTCACTCAAATCATCAGGACGAAAAGAGTATTTGGAAGCTGTCATTACCAGAAGGTGGGTTAGTTTAGGTTTGTATCACTTGTACGCGACTGTAAGTGGATTTCCACTAATGGCGGACGCCGGAGACACTGATACTTCAGTCTCTAAATGAGAAGTGTTGCGGGTAGAGATGGGTGGGTGGGGGAGGTTCTTGACACTCGGAGTCGTGTTCCTGAGCGTGTGCCGGAGAATAAAAAAGAAAAGAGAGAGAAAGAAAGGGAAACAAAAGGGTTTGAAGACACAGGTGTGTACTGTCTCCATGATAAAAGGGTGTCAAGGTCTTTACTCTGTAATTAGATCACTAAGCCAATTTTCACAAGCTTACTTCTACATGTCGATTTTGACGTGTTTAATACTGCATGTAATGTATTCTGAAATCTAGAATGGGCCTATTTGGCTGATTTTGACATATTTAATACTACATGTAATATATTCTGAATTGACTCCAGTTGGACCCTCTCGTTATCTCCCCACACAACATAAATATATAAACTGAATAAACATTCTATATTCTTCAGAATAATTTGAGGCTCCACAGGGATCTTCCAAAAACCGAGAACATCTAAAGAAGTTGTAAAGTTTTCACGCAATTCCTGTGGATCAAAAGAAGTTGTAAAGTTTTCACGCAATTCCTGTGGATCAAAAGAAGTTGTAAAGTTTTCACGCAATTCCTGTGAATCAAAAGAAGTTGTAAAGTTTTCACGCAATTCCTGTGGATCAAAAGAAGTCAACGGTACTACTACTATATGCGTGTATGTCTGTGTAAGTGTGAGGGTGGGTAGGTGTGTTGAGGAAGGTTGTTTGAGTATGGAAGGGCAAAGTCTGTCCAACCATCAATTAGCGCTGTGTTAAGTAAAAACTTTGTTGGTTGATTCTTGCCATAAAAAATTCTTTATCATGTTTAAAATTTGTTACGAAATCCTTAGGATAAGATATTAAAATATATTATTAAGCTCTTTTTGTAGGATGTATATTAACTCCTTATGCAGTTCACCACTATATGTTTAGTGTTGCATATAACTAGGTTCTTATGGTCGATAATCATTGTCCTTACTGTCGGTCATCACCATGCTCATATTGTCGGTCATCACCATGCTCATATTGTCGGTCATTACTAAGCCCTCATTATCAGTTATCAGTAAGTCCTAACTGTCGGTCATTACTAAGTCCTTACTGTCGGTTATCACTAAGTTCTTACTGTTGGTCATTACGAAATCTTTACTATCGGTCATCACTAAGTCCTCACTTACTGTCATCCCTAAGTCCTTACTGTCGGTCATTACTAAGTCCTTACCGTTGGTCATCACAATGTTTTAAAAAGTGATAAAAGTCTTTGATAATACTCTTGTGATACTTGCATTTTTTCCTGTTTCATTGAATGACAGATACCACGTGTATCGAACTTTGAACTTTGACATATAAAGAGATTAATTTTTGCATGACTATTTATGCTTCACTTCTCTTTCTTTTTCTCCCTTTGATCGCTGTAAGCGAGGTGTCATTAACTGACTTCTGATTAAAGGAAACTGAACACTTCACGGGTATGTCAGTTAATCATGCATGAACGCGGCCGATAGGGAGAGACGAAAGAAAAAACCCCGGCGAAACAGGATTTTTTTTGGTCCCAGGGTATCAGTTTTATTTCGAGTGAAAGATTTAAGTGAAAATTGAGCATGGAATAAGAGACAGAAGTGCTAAGAGTTAAGTTGAGCTAAGAGTTAAGTTTGCATTTCCTTTGATCGTAATAACTACTTTCGCAATTGTCTGCGTCAAAAAAAAAAAAGATTCGAGGGAAACTCACCAATGGAAACAATAGTTCCTGATCTGTAGGAGTTATCGACTCTTGTGATCATCAACTGACAGAAACTCTGAGCTTTAAATATTTAGAGTGATAATGCATAAACTAATACCCAATCTCGTGCAGTCTACTGGAAGTTTAGTGTTAGCCATTTTGATATGGGGTGCTCCAGCACTCGTAGCATACTTATAAACTACTTTAGAAAATGGTTAATTATGCTGCGATAAATTGTAAAAATGGTTAATTATGCTGCGATAAATTGTAAAAATGGTTAATTATGCTGCGATAAATTGTAAAAATGGTTAATTATGCTGCGATAAATTGTAAAAATGGTTAATTATGCTGCGATAAATTGTAAAAATGGTTAATTATGCTGCGATCAATTGTAAAAATGGTTAATTATGCTGCGATCAATTGTAAAAATGAAAAAGAAACAGGCCTATCGCTCCACGGGTTTATGTTTATTACTCGGTGACAAGACAAAGGATTTATCTTTCTTGAGTTTGTGCAGGAAATTACTTGTGCTTTTAATTTACGCCCTTTTATATTTTATCTTTTATCTTGTACACAAATATCTTATAATTGTACAAGAAGCATAGGCGAACCCCTGTTTCTCTGATGCCACGAAATTTATTAAAAAGCAAGAATAAAATCATTCACACACTACAAAAGAAAACATTATGACAAAAGCACAAAACAAAAATTAATAATACAAAAACAAAACAAAACAAACAAAGCATGAACATACTCATTATTTAACACTGCAGCACAGCTTGGACAAAGTAGTGTTACTGTGGAGACCTTTCAAGGGTATGCGAAACATAATTCAGAGTTATATAATGAGTATCCTCTATTTAATTTAATTGTAATGGAAAATGATATGTGATAAGTAGTTCGTTAAACATAACCTTTCATAAGACTTCACAAAGAAAGCAACCTTAGCAGGGTCTAACTGGTAAAAAGCGTATAGCAAGAGTTATAGCACTTCACAAAGAAAGCAACCTTAGCAGGGTCTAACTGGTAAAAGCGTAGAGCAAGAGTTATAGCACTTCACAAAGAAAGCAACCTTAGCAGGGTCTAACTGGTAAAAGCGTATAGCAAGAGTTATACTTCACAAAGAAAGCAACCTTAGCAGGGACTAACTGGTAAAAAGCGTAGAGCAAGAGTTATAGCACTTCACAAAGACAGCAACCTTAGAACGGTCTACAACTAGTACGGTTTTAGAAAATTTTAACGACAGAGCTGGTGAAAGCGTGTAGTAAGATGATTCACTTCACAAAGAAAGAAGCCTTAGGTGGTGGGTCTACAACGAGCGTGTTTTCCGACAGTTTTAATAAACAGGCTGACAGAAGGTTATACAAAGAGTTACGGTTCACAATCCTTCACACACACACACACACACACACACACACACACACACACACACACACACACACACACACACACACACACACACACAAAAGAATTTGTTTGCTTGTCCGCGTTGGCTTCTATACAACTGTTTACCGACGGCTGAAGACGTCTTTGATAACGATTATATTCCGTGCGACGATACAAAGAAAGAATAAGTAGGATAGTTGACTTAGAGTTGTAGGCATGCATATTAGCGGATTAAAACAATTTGGTAAGGGATCTGGATCATGAAACTTTACAAAGATATGAAGGGTTATGGTTCGTGAAGCTTTACAAAGAAATAATCTCTAAAATAGTCAAGCACTGTTTATAAGGGTTATAGTTCATTAAACTTGACAAAAAAAACCCGAGTCTATATAACAGCTGTGTACAGTTGCTAAAATTTATGGTTCGCAAAGATTTACAAATAAATAATCTGTAGAATAGCTCGCTCCGTTTTATAAGAGTTATGGTTCATGAAGTTTTACAAAGAGCGTTATCAGATGAAAAGTTGGACTGAGGAACCATAATCGAATCATTTCTATAATTCACAGCCTAATGCTTCAAATACAATTCAACAATGATGTCAATACAAACCACAGGACAGTTTTATCAGAGAACAGAAACGGAGTTATTAGTGATAAGCATAATAGTTTTACAAAACCTTGTTTAACTGCTGTCTCTATGATCCTTCTGTATGCTTTTGCAACAAAGACACAAGTTATTGTCAGCAGTTATTAGGTCAACAACGGCACAAGTTATTGTCAGAAGTTATTACGTTAGATCCACGTGTGTCACTTGGTCGTGAAAAACACTGTTATGCTGCTTAGAGTTAACCTGGGCACTTCTTTTCGCTGTGCCAACTCCTTCAAACAGAAGAATAAATGCAGCGATGTCCAACAACTCTACACTAGAAATTGTTCAGGTAGTTAACAAAGCCACACATCAGTAGAGTGTAGCGTGTTCTTATATTTCCCGCCTTTCAGCCAGTTGTAGCAGATTCAAACAGTAAACCAGAAGATTTAATTCAAAAGTTGAAATGAAAATAGGAAAAGCTACTTGTCTCATCAAGCTAATGGCCGCCTTTCAAGACAGGACTTCTTTTTTTGCCACTCCAGATTCAAAGTGATTAGACAGTAGATTTCTCTACAGCAAGGAAACTTTTAAATCTCAACCCATTGGCTGGTCTCGTTTTCATAAATCATAACCATTAATAAACACTACTCACCGGTTTGCAGTACATTAACACATTCTAGCACATTCTTGCCTCAAGTGTTTACTTCAACTTTTCAAAAATACCATCAAAAGGAGTGCCCAAGGTCGGGTCACTCTGACAAGTTAACAACTTATATAACAATTAAATTTAAAAATAGGGAGAGGCAAATTTACTCTGCCACAATTAGGTTAGGGTTAGAAATCACACAATTACATTTCTGGTTACTTTTCGATTTTATCCGTTCACCTTTGTGTGCAGCTGACGTTCACACCTATTTGTATGTGATCTCTCAGCTTAGACAGGCTGGAACTTTTTCAAGGTACACAACTCTGAGTCATTTT
Source organism: Sinotaia quadrata (assembly GCA_028829895.1). Taxonomy (NCBI): domain Eukaryota; kingdom Metazoa; phylum Mollusca; class Gastropoda; order Architaenioglossa; family Viviparidae; genus Sinotaia; species Sinotaia quadrata. The sequence continues at coordinate 100,075,548 of CM054180.1, forward strand.
AACCTTTCTGAAATACAAAACTATTTGAGCACATTCAAAAGTTTGGTCATCTAATTGCTTGTTAATAGTGCTAAAGATAATTATCAGATAGATTTGGATTGTTTGGCAAGCAACTGAATTTAGTACATTCTTTAAATTTTGGTAAGCATTGCGCCTTCAAATTCGTCACTGACAGTATGGTTAACTGTACACTTTTCTGTTTGAAATGAAACCCCAGGCTGAACAAGTTGCATGTTGATAAATGGAATCTCGTCAGAAGACCAAGTAAAGCAACAAAATTTAAGTTCGTCAAGGTTATCACTTTGTATTCAATGTCATTATTATCCAAGTAATCGTAGTGCGACACTTTGTCATAAGGGATATCGTTTTGATCCAGATTTCATCAGGGAAGATATCATTACAGTTAAAAGTTACCGAAGTCGAGATCAAGGGAGACAACCCTTTATGAATGTGAGTAGTTATGCGTCATTCGTGACGATGAGCCATTTGTAACGACTACTCTTCAAAAAGTAAATATTAATAAATTCACCTTGGTCATGCGACTTAGGTGATGTGAAAAGGATAGACGTTTATGATACTTTCAGAGCTTTGCGAATCAGGCAAGCAAGCTGCACACATCTCGCCTAGTCGGAATCCTGTGGTTTACACATGAAAAGGAGAAACCAACGTGCAATCTGATCCATGTCACAGGCCTGGCGTAAAGGTAAAACTACATTTACGGCACCGGAACACAAAGAAGTCAATGAAACATCCCACCCACACCCGCCCACGCCCACTTCTAGAAGGATGTACAGGGCAATTTTGCTGAGTGACTTCTGGGAAATATATGAAGTGAATTTTGTTTGCTAAGGCAATGGTTTGGTGGGTGTTTGAATTGTCTATTTGTAGGAAGTTTAGATTTTCCTTTGTTAGTAGGGCTAATCCTCTACTGATGGCATTTCCGTTTTTTTCTCGCCCCTACTTGTACTGCTTGTTTTCCGAAGTTTTGGTGTCTTGAAATCAAATTATGTCCGGGCTGTTTTCTTTTATGATGTGAGTTTTGATGATTTTCTTTCTTACGCTGGTGTATGTTCCAAGATATGAATTGAGGTGTGTGAAAGGGATGTGTGTGTGTGTGTGTGTGTGTGTGTATGTGCGTGCGTGTGTGCGTGTGAGAGAGAGAGAGACACACACACAGAGAGAGTTTGTAGTCCGTCATTGTGACAGCAATGTTTAAAATGTGTATTTAGGTGTGTGGTTGTGTGTCGTTTGTGAAGGGAGTACTTAGAAAATGTATCATTTGATGATTACGTGTTTGTGTGAAATGAGAGGTCTGTATCAAATGACGAATTGTTTGTGTCAAATAAGAGGTCTGTATTAAATGACGAATTGTTTGTGTGAAATGAGAGGTCTGTACCTAATGGCGAATTGTTTGTGTGAAATGAGAGGTCTGTACCTAATGGCGAATTGTTTGTGTGAAATGAGAGGTCTGTACCTAATGGCGAATTGTTTGTGTGAAATGAGAGGATTAATGTACCTAATGGCGAATTGTTTGAGTGAAATGAGAGGACTACTGTACCTAATGGCGAATTGTTTGAGTGAAATGAGAGGACTACTGTACCTAATGGCGAATTGTTTGAGTGAAATGAGAGGACTACTGTACCTAATGGCGAATTGTTTGAGTGAAATGAGAGGACTACTGTACCTAATGGCGAATTGTTTGGGGAGAAGTATGCGTCGATTGGATGGGTGGGAAGTACTAGGGTGGTGGTGGTGGTCGATTCCAGTTCCCCAGGTTTGACTAAATAACTGCAGAGAAAGAGTTCAGTCAAATATCTTTAGTTGGCTAAAAGAAAATGTACTACTCAATAACCATTAATAGCAAAATTCAACGGATTATTTAGTTAAATAATTGTCTTAATTGACTACATTAACTTCAATTTAAAGTCAATTTAAGGGATTTGTGAACCCAACAGCCAAGGCACCACAGGCTCAGCTGATCAGGTGACCACAGAGAAATCAATTTGTTTCGGGGAGATCGTTTGAAACAATAGTTTAGAAAGAAAGTTTGTTTGTAGACAATACTATAGTGAGAATCCATATGAGATGAAGCAAATATCATCACTTATTGAGAGTTCAGAGACTGCTGACCTAGCCGTTATATTGCGGTTCATTCTCACCATTTATTTGAATGTAAAGTGCATAAATACAAATTTTCTTTGAGTGTAAAATGTATAATATGAACTTTCATTGAGTGTAAAATATAAAAATAAGAATTTTCTTTGAGTGTAAAATGTATAAATATGAACTTTCTTTGAGTGTAAAATGTATAAATATGAACTTTCTTTGAGTGTAAAATGTATAAATATGAACTTTGAGTGTAAAATGTAAATATTTGAACTTTCTTTGAGTATAAAATGTATAAATATGAATTGTCTTTGAGTGTAAAATTTATAAATATGAACTTTCATTGAGTGTGAAATGTATAAATGAGAGGTTTCAAAGCCCATTGTTAAACTTGCATATCATGTATTGAAAATACTGGTTATTCAAATTGCTGAAAGTGCAAAGAGATACTTACAAGAAGAATTCATTAATCTTTACATTATTTTTGTTGATGATTTTCTGACCCAGGGAATTGTAAGAAAAATTCTTGTGACCAGAGCGATGGAATAAAAGACGGCGGACGCCTATCTGTACGATGCATATTGTCCGGTAAGTTTACTTCATTGTCCAGTAAGTTTACTTCATTGTCCGGTAAGTTTATCTCATTGTCCAGTAAGCTTATCTCAGTGTCGAGTAAGTTTATCTCACTGTCCAGTAAGCTTATCTCAATGTCGAGTAAGTTTATCTCACTGTCCAGTAAGCTTATCTCAATGTTGAGTAAGTTTATCTCATAGCCAGTAAGCTTATCTCAGTGTCGAGTAAAAAAATTATCTCATTGTTCTGTAAGTTTATCTGATTATCAAGTAAGTTTATCTTGACGACTATTCGTTGTCTTGCTCTCCAGCGTACGTTATCTCCATGGGGGCGGTGTCTAGCGACAATTGACCTCAGACTTGTGGACTAAGAAACAGGACCCGTACAATTACTATGATGGAACTAGCCCCATATGTTACAAAACATGACTGATGAAGTGTTATTCTTTTATCGCTGAGCGTCATTTTTCAAATGTTCATAATTTCTGGGACTCAATATGGCGCCCTAATGCACCCGTTAAACAGGGCTATAGTAAAGTCACGTGTCGGAACTGATGACGTGCATACTGGAAACACAATACACAATACCCTTCCTCCCCGCTTCCGTTTTTTATTTTTCATTTTTATTTTCTTGTCGTTGAAGGTAAAGTAGCACATGCACACAAAAATAAATAAATGTATTGTCCTCTACCCGGATCTGACTCGTCTATGCTGTCTTCAAGAAATGGTGGTGGTGGTGGGGAATCCCCACATGACGGATATAATTCTTAGGCGAAAAAGAACTTTGTCTCTCAGCACAGGCAGTATATAAGAGTGATTGCCCATTAGCACGGGCTTTGAAATATCTTACTCGGAATTCTGCGTCCGCCTTCCGAGTCTGGGGACGCATTAGACAGGAAGCTGTCACCTGTCTTCTAAGAATTATTATTATTATATACCAGTAGGAAGTGAGAGTCGTCAGGTGCAAAGGTATGTCTCGATTCTGATTTGATAATGAGAAAAGGAAGGCAGATGTGTTTATTTGTCTCTCTAGTTAATATTGCTTTTTGTTGTGATGAACATGGGTAGATTTTCAAAGTATATAATGTGTTTATTCATTGTAGGATAACAGTGAAAATGAACTGTTTAATACTGAACATTATGAACAAACATTTTTAAAGGTATATCAAAGAAAATCTATCTATCTATCTATCTATCTATCTATCTATCTATCTATCTATCTATCTATCTATCTATCTATCTATCTATCTATCTATCTATCTATCTATCTATCTATCTATCTATCTATCTATCTATCTATCTATCTATCTATCTATCTGTCTGTCTATCAGTCTGTCTGCCTGCCTGTCTGTCTGCCTGCCTATCTATCTATCTATCTATCTATCTATCTATCTATCTATCTATCTATCTATCTATCTATCTATCTATCTATCCATCCATCCATCTATCATCTATCTATTTGAGCATTGCTACAGATGGGGGATTATTTTAGATTTAGTTTAAATTCTATTTGATTATTTAAATCACCTCAGTATAAAATAAGGATTTTATATTATTGCAATCCAAGAAATTATTTGTGTTTCTTTATGTTTTTTTGAAATAAATACTTCATGAAATTCAAGGAAGACAGTGTTTTCTTCCTTGTCAAATATAAAGGTGTGAGTTGTATTTAACACATTTCTTTCATACATTTGAAAATTACAATTAGCCTTCTTTAAAACATACATAAAATATTTTCTCAATTATGTCTGAAATAAAGAAAGAAAGGGAAAGAAAAATGTAAAGGGAAAATCAAAATCAACATTGCGACAATAGTCCGGAGACGAATTCTTCCAAAGTGATTGTAGAGATTAAGCAAAGCGGCACACACAGTCAAGTAGATGCTTTATATATATGTGTGTGTGTGTGTGTGTGTGTGTGCGTGTGCGCGTGCATATGTGAGAGAGAGAGGGAGAGAGAAAGTGGTGTCTGGAATATACTATATTAGGGTGTGTCTGTGCGTGCGTTTACATATACATGTGTTTGAGTGAGAGAATGCTGTGTGTGTCTGGATTGTAGTGTGTAGGCATGTGCGTGCGTATGTGTGGTGTGGTGTGGTGTGTGTGTGTGTGTGTGTGTGTGTGTGTGTGTGTGTGTGTGTGTGTGTGTGTGTGTGTGTGTGTGTGTGTGTGTGTGTGTATTCGAGAGAATGACGTAAAGACAAGAGAAAAAATATCAGACAGCAAGAAAGAGGACAGAACACAAAAGAAAAAAAAAAGAACGGATTTTTTTCTTTAAAGAGACGTGCTGATACAACATTTTGGTGGAAGAACTTCCAATATTTGGCATAGCTCTCGGGCGTGGAGTGTGTTTGGACGCACTTTACAACTCAGTAGGGGTTCTTAAAGCCCCCCTCCCCTTCTTTGGATTATATATTGATGTTTGTCTCCACTGCTACACTAACAAATGGTACAAGAAGTTAACATTTGATGAAAATATAAACAAAAACGTAAAGGCAAGCAAATCACTAATATCATAATAGTTTTTGCGGTCTGAATTTTCCTGGTGTAAATACATATTTTCTAGATTTTAAAGAGTAAGCTGGTGATTATGTGCAAATCTCTGATCTTAAGACATGATTATTTAGCTACACGTAATTATCGCATAAATTTCTTTATTTTAAGAAGTGGTTTTTATGACATAAACTGATCATTCATAATTCGTTTCATGTTAAGAGGTGGATTGTTTGACTTAAATTGATCATTCATAATTCTCTTTATATCTTAAGAATTGGAATGTATGACCCAAATTGATAATTATAATTCTCTTTATCTTAAAAGAAATGTGGATTTGTAAACTAAATTTGATCAAAAATAAATCTTTTCATCATAAATAGTAGATTGTAATAATTATCAATAATTCTTCCAAGCAAGCAGTAGCATACAAGGCAGAACACTGGCTTCTTGTTTAAGTGACCGGAGTCACCCACTCCCCTTTTTCAAGATGGGGTGAGAGATTGCTCTCTTCTGTTGAGTGGGACGATAAATCGGGTCCGTGTGCTGAAAAGCAGCACGCTAAAAATTACATGATAATTTAAAATCCGTAGATCCTTAGTCACCTGCACGAGCTCAATTACTCCTAGAAAATTCACCCCAACCCCCCACACAACTACTGAAAACCTAAACTTTCCCCAACGTTGGCCCGTTAAATCGTACTTGCTGAACGCAAATCTTTTGGCCGCTTGCGCTGGTCTGCAAAATCAGAGATAACTGGGTGTGGCTGTGAAGGCGAAATAAACGAGCACAAATAAATATTAATAATTCTGCATATTGAAAAGAAGTTTATCGACCTAAAAGCGAATATCAATTATTCTGCGTATTAAGTGATCTCGGACAGGGAAGTATAATATTTAGTAGGACAGGGAAGTATAATATTTAGTAGGACAGGGAAGTATAATAATTAGTAGGACAAAGAAGTATATTATTTAGTAGGACAAGGAAGTATACTAATTTAGTAGTACAAGGAAGTATAATATTTAGTAGGACAATGAAATACACTAATTTAGTAGGACAAGGAAGTATAATATTTAGTAGGACAAAGAAGTATACTAATTTAGAAGTACAAGAAAGTATAATATTTAGTAGGACAATGAAATATACTAATTTAGTAGTACAAGGAAGTATAATAATTAGTCAACAAGAAAGTATAACAATTACTAGAACAGGGAAGTATAATAATTTAGTAGAACAGGGAGGTATAATAATTTAGTGGTACAGGGAAGTATAATAATTTAGTGGTACAGGGAAGTATAATAATTTAGTAGTACAGGGAAGTATAATAATTTAGTGGTACAGGGAAGTATAATAATTATTAGGAAAAAATCGATTACAAATAAACAAAGCAAAGGCAACTAAATCTTAAATTAAATGCATAATATATATGAAATTATTCGTGTAAAAGCAAACCATTTGACACTCCTTCATTCCTGTGGAACTGCTTTCTTGAAGCAGCTTACAAATTTTCTGTGAGTGTTGTTTTCAGTTGAAATTCTAATTAATTTTACTTCTTTGTTTCTTTTCTTTGTTTAATTTTAAATTTAAATTACATCTTTTTTATCTCACATGATAGTTCTTAGCTTTCGCTGTCAGTCATTGCTTTTTAATTGCTGCTGGAATTTTTAATTTTAGGGCAACATTAATCAAAACGTCACAGAATAATAGAAGTCCAAAGCTTATGAGCTGTACATTCAAAACACACTGAATCTGGAATTTCGTGTAGGATAGTGTGGGATAGTGTGGGATAGCGTTAGTACTTATCGTTGTTATTGTGTTGCTGTATGCTTATGTGCGTGCTTGTATGTCCATTGTGTGTATGTGAAAATCTGTATGTGCAATGTGTGTGAGTGTGTGTGTGTGTGTGTGTGTGTGTGTGCGTGCGTGCGCGCGCGCACACACACATTTATGTGTTTATATTTGGAGTTTACTTGTGTGAGTTTGTGTATATCAATGTGAGTAGGTAATATATATATTTATTTCTGTTTCAGTATATATATATTTTAATATGTGTTTACATATATTATTAAGTTATTGTGTATGTTGATTTTTTGTTGATTTTGGGGCGCATGTCAAGTTTTTTTATGAGTTAGGTCGCGTGGTATACATATGCGTATGCTACACATTATGTATATTGCATTATTATGTTGTTTGTCTGCCTATTTGTGTATGTTAACTTGTGTGACCGTGGGTGTAAGCAGGTTTGTGTATCTGTTTGAGTATGTGTGTTTACATGTATGTTTGTGTGAATATATGAGTGTATGATTTTTGTGTGTGTGTGCATTCTCTTAATCCAAGAAGATTAGCCAGAATTTCATGTCCTATAATGCTTAAAATCCGATATCAGACCTTATAGCCGTATTTTTATAAGGCTTTCGAATACATGAAATGGATGATGTATTTCGTAAATGCTAATCTCATAAATAGTCTTAAAATTAATTGCAACAGAGCCGCCGATTTTTTCAATTTATTCCCACTTACCCCAACAAAAATTAAAGAATACAATTTTGAATATACCTCTGTGAGATTCCCCCCCCCCCCCCATTTTATTTTTTTCTCTTCGGGTTTGTGCAAGATAACTCCTGCATTCTGGGTCAGAGTTGTCTGGTTACTCTGGGCTCACCGAGACTTCTCCGTGTAAACAAAGCCGGAATAATTCTGGGACTAGTAGTCTCGGGAAGCTCCATCGATCACGTCATGCACTCATCCAAGTTCACCCCAGTGCGCGGGAATGATGAACGCGTTGTGTGGTGTGCTCTGTGTGTGTGTGTGTGTGTGTGTGTGTGTGTGTGTGTGTGTGTGTGTGTGCGTGCGTGCGTGCGCGTGCGCGTGTAAATGGATAAACCTTCAAACAAAACGTTAGTTAGCTAACTTGTTGATATACTGGCACTACTCATTCGTAATCAGTACTCGCAAAATTATTTTCATACCGAAATAACATTCGTAATCAGTTCTCACAATATATTTTCATACCAAAATATCATTCGTAATCAGTACCCATAATATATTTTCATATCGAAATAACATTCAATTCTCACAGTATACTTTCATATCGAAATGCTATTCCTAATAATACGTAATCAGTACTCACAATATATTTTGAACCCTCAAATCTCAGTGAATACTTTAAATCTGTATAGTTATTTATAAAATCTATCTGCTTAATCACAAATCTCAGTGAATATTTTCAAAATCTGCCTGGATATAGCAAATCAGTAAAAGGTCAAGGCTACGTTTATTTACATCCCCTAAAAGAAAATGTAAAAAGGTCGACTTAAAAAAAGATAAATATCAGTGAGATTAGAAGCGCCAAGATATTAAATAACCTTTTACAAAAGTGAAATAAATACAAACTACACCCAACACACTTTGACAATGTAAACTGCGAGAAATGTCAATTTATTCGGTTTACAATTTCATGATGTTCCACTATTTGTATAAAAACTTTTCTTTCACGAAGTAGCATGTCCTGGTTAGAATAAGACATTACCGCTGTCAAAATAACAAGCTATGACCTTTGACCGACTGGCAGTAACTAATAACGCGGCATTTTCAGGTCAAGTGTAAAATGTGGAAAATATATTTGAAGGCATACATATTTTATTTTATTTTTTTGCACACCGGGAGAAATTTTCATAATAAATTATTTTTCTGGAGATATTAAAACAAGTGTTCACACTTTTTTTCTTTAAAAAACAATTCATAAAAAGGAACTAGATTATTAATAAAAATTTCCAGAGACTTAAAATAATGTCGCTTTGAGAATATTTGAAAACTAAACAAAGTTTAATGTAGTGTATATTTAATTTAAATTTGAGAACATCAGGCACAGCACCTAATGAGTTGTAAATCAGAGTGTGTTGAGCAAGAAAAATGACTGGGTACATTTTAGAATTAAAGGAAAACGATAAACATTTATTAACAAGAAAATCTACGTGATGTAGGGAAAGAATCTGAAAATAGAAATAGAACATATTTGCAGGATCTAAATCCAGTCTTGAAACTAGAGACTGCCTTTCCTTTTAACCAGCACACAAACGGACAAAACGGATTTTCCCGACTGCAAACTATTTTGTGTTTAGATGTCATGACAATTTCATAATAATTCTTATAATGTGTCGTGAGTTCACTGTGTCACAACAACGACACCAATAGTTTCTAGTAACTACAAAGACAACACGACAATAGTGACAACTAGTCCTTAGTGACTACAAAGGCAACACGACAATAGTGACAACTAGTCCTTAGTGACTTTTTACAAAGACAACACGACAATAGTGACAACTAGTTCTTAGTGATTTTTTTTACAAAGGTAACACAATAGTGACAACTAGTCGTTAGTGACTACAACGGTAACACGACAGTAATGATTGCAAAGTATTGTGTATTTATGTGTCACGAGATTGATAAGAACATTTAAAGTGACTATACAGTTTTTGTGTTTAGGTTTGACGACAATGACTCACTGTTCTCAGTGTCGATAAAGTGTTGTGTTGATATGTCACGACAATGACACAGGGAGTTCTCAATAACTACAAAGTATTGTGTTGATGTGTCACGACAATGAAACAAAGAGTTCTCAGTGACTACAAAGTACTGCTCAGGTGTCACGAAAATGACATTATAATTCTTGATGACTGTAAACCTTTATTATCACACGCTATATACAAGGTAACTCCTATGCCCGACGGTTATAAGACAATTACAAACTGCGACTGGGACTCATAACAGGACAGAGAGCGACCTACCTTTTAAGATATAATCTACAACGACCGCATCCTCTTCTTTGCAAGCTATTGCATCCAGAGTGAGGCCTGCCGACATGGCCACGTGACCCATCATTTCCGGCATAGTGTAGCCTAGTGAAGAAAAAGAATGTTATTAAATATCACGACCTAAACTACATCTGCAGACAAAATCACAAGAACAGAAAGTATAAACATATACAATAATAAAAACATAAAGCTAAATGACAAGAACAGAAAGTATAAACATATACAATAATAAAAACATAAAGCTAAATGACAAGAACAGAAAGTATAAACATATACAATAATAAAAACATAAAGCTAAATGAAACGAATAAACAACAGGTAACATCAGTACGTAAAGAAGATAATAGAAAACTATTCTTCTAAAAAATAAATAAAAAAATAAAATAAAAATAGAGAAGTAAGAGACAATAAAATCATACGAATTAAATGTTAAAAGTAATCAATAAAATTGAGTTCAAAATACGAAATAAATGTTAAAAGTAATCAATAAAATTGAGTTCAAAAATACGAAATAAATGTTAAAAGTAATCAATAAAATTGAGTTCAAAATTACGAAATAAATGTTAAAAGTAATCAATAAAATTGAGTTCAAAATTAAACTATCAAGTGCATGCTGCACAGCAGTTTAGGTCTTTATATTAAATGCTGTAGTGTGAATTATATTTGAAATTTCTTTAAAGTTTGAATTAAAGAAATTAGGAACAAAGACAATACTGAGATGAAATTATCGTCCTTTTACCTTGTGAGATGAGAAAACATGCAAAGAACATTAACTATACGATAAAATATAATGAGCAGGAACACTTAGAAAGAAACGAAAGGTAGAACTGAAAACTGTTAACTATACGATAAAATACAACGAACAGGAACACTTTGAAAGAAAACAAAATCTTAAGACCGAAAACCAATAATTATAAAACACAACGAACAGGAACACTTTGAAAGAAAACAAAATCTTAAGACCGAAAACCAATAATTATAAAACACAACGAACAGAAACACTTTGAAAGAAAACAAAATCTTAAGACCGAAAACCAATAATTATAAAACACAACGAACAGGAACACTTTGAAAGAAAACAAAATCTTAAGACCGAAAACCAATAATTATAAAACACAACGAACAGGAACACTTTGAAAGAAAACAAAATCTTAAGACCGAAAACCAATAATTATAAAACACAACGAACAGGAACACTTTGAAAGAAAACAAAATCTTAAGACCGAAAACCAATAATTATAAAACACAACGAACAGGAACACTTTGAAAGAAAACAAAATCTTAAGACCGAAAACCAATAATTATAAAACACAACGAACAGGAACACTTTGAAAGAAAACAAAATCTTAAGACCGAAAACCAATAATTATAAAACACAACGAACAGGAACACTTTGAAAGAAAACAAAATCTTAAGACCGAAAACCAATAATTATAAAACACAACGAACAGGAACACTGACAAAGAAACGAAAGTTAGATCTGAAAACTGTTAACTACACGGTAAAATACAACGAACGGAGAAAGAAAAAAACCCCAGATCTGAAAACTGTTAACTACACGATAAAATACAACGAACGGAGAAAGAAACAAACCCCAGAACTGAAAACTATTAATTACACGGTAAAATACAACGAACGGAGAAAGAAACAAACCCCAGAACTGAAAACTATTAATTACACGGTAAAATACAACGAACGGAGAAAGAAACAAAACACAGAACTGAAAACTATTAATTACACGGTAAAATACAACGAGCGGAGAAAGAAACAAAACACAGAACTGAAAACTATTAATTACACGGTAAAATACAACGAGCGGAGAAAGAAACAAAACACAGAACTGAAAACTATTAACTACACGGTAAAATACAACGACCGGGAACAGAAAGAAACAAAACACAGAACTGAAAACTATTAATTACACGGTAATATACAACGAACGGAGAAAGAAACAAAACACAGAACTGAAAACTATTAATTACACGGTAAAATACAACGACCGGGAACAGAAAGAAACAAAAAGACAGAACTGAAAACTATTAATTACACGGTAAAATACAACGAACGGAGAAAGAAACAAAACATAGAACTGAGCATTTGGGATCGAACCTTTATCTTGCAAGATTGAGCCGCAATTTCGTTTCTGACTTATCCTAAAATAAATATAATTTGTTCATAAATAATAATATCGTCGTCTACAAGTGAACAAAGAATGCGTGATAATAAATGTGTGTCACTAACAGACCTGTTAACAGTATGATTGTTATTATTTTATTTATTTATAATGAAAAACACAAATCAAACTATGCTTTTAAAAGATGGCAGCTTTAGATTTAACAACAATTCGCCAATTCTAGACATTGTTTTGTCCAAACGAAAACGAAGACATTTTTGTTTGCAAAAATGTTTCTGTTCCTGCTGTTGCCTGTGGATTCCAGTTGACTTTCATGGACGTAAATGGCAATGCCAGACTCCAAATAGTCGTGCACCATTCTGTTAAACATCGATTATGCTTCCCCACTCAGGGTGACGCTTTGAATAAAATAAAATCTCTTAAAACCGAAAGCCTCAGGGTGACGCTTTGAATAAAATAAAATCTCTTAAAACCGAAAGCCTCAGGGTGACGCTTTGAATAAAATAAAATCTCTTAAAACCGAAAGCCGTAGGGTGACGCTTTGAATAAAATAAAATCTCTTAAAACCGAAAGCCTCAGGGTGACGCTTTGAATAAAATAAAATCTCTTAAAACCGAAAGCCTCAGGGTGACGCTTTGAATAAAATAAAATCTCTTAAAACCGAAAGCCTTAGGGTGACGCTTTGAATAAAATAAAATCTCTTAAAACCGAAAGCCTCAGGGTGACGCTTTGAATAAAATAAAATCTCTTAAAACCGAAAGCCTCAGGGTGACGCTTTGAATAAAATAAAATCTCTTAAAACCGAAAGCCTCAGGGTGACGCTTTGAATAAAATAAAATCTCTTAAAACCGAAAGCCTCAGGCACGTATGGTAAATTGCAACATATGACATTACTGATGAAACCGTAAGCTATTCGGTACAGAAGCCGAATGCCTGTTTTATTTTTAAAAAAATGATTTCCCACTACCATTGTTGTCGTCTATTATTGGTGTTGTCATTGTATTTATCAAAAATATTTTGTATTAATCATTGTTGTAGTTTTTATAGATTTTGTACATCATTATTGCTGCTATAATATGATTATTGTAGTCGATATCGTGTTGTTAATGCGAAGATCGTCTTTATTATTATTGACTTTATGATCATCAGTACTGTTGTATCTTGAACGTTTAAGTGTTACCAGCATTGTAATTGTCGTAATAACCAGTGATACTACTATGTAATTGCTGTTGTAATAATGGTTGTAACCGTTTTGGTCATTATCATTTTGTTGGTCATTATTATTTTATTGGTCATTATCATTTTGTTGGTCATTATCATTTTGTTGGTCATTATCATTTTGTTGGTCATTATCATTTTGCTGGTCATTATCATTTTGCTGGTCATTATCATTTTGTTGGTCATTATCATTTTGTTGTCAAAGAATGTCACTATCACCGTGTTCTAATATTAACACTATCATTTTCATTATCGATATTCTCATTGGTATCATAGCCATTTTTGTCTCGATATAATTTTTGTTATCGTTTTCATTTTTTTGTCATTGTAAATTTTGTTGTCATTTTTGTCCTCATTATCATTGCCTTCATTAGCATTAATTTTATTGTTTTTTTTACTGTTGTCTTTATCATTAATGCTGTGATTATCGTTTGTAGCAGTTATCATACTTTGTCAAAGCTATTAATTATTTTAATCACTATTATCAATATGACTGTCATCATAATTTTAATGTGTCATTATTTTAGCTGTCATTATCACTGTTGATGTCATCATGATTTTGCTTTTATCATTGTTCTTTTACCGTCATCACTGTTAATGTAGATGCAACTGCTGTTGCTATTATAAAACTGTTGTCTTTGTCCTGGCCTTAAATTATACTGTCGATGCTAAGTCTTATTTTTTGTAATATAAGAAGAAATAAAAGTTTTACAGTTATTATTTTTTTTGTAATATAAGAAGAAATAAAAGTTTTACAGTTATTATTTTATTTTTGTAATATAAGAAGAAATAAAAGTTTTACAGTTATTATTTTATTTTTGTAATATAAGAAGAAATAAAAGTTTTACAGTTATTATTTTATTTTTGTAATATAAGAAGAAATAAAAGTTTTACAGTTATTATTTTATTTTTGTAATATAAGAAGAAATAAAAGTTTTACAGTTATTATTTTATTTTTGTAATATAAGAAGAAATAAAAGTTTTACAGTTATTATTTTATATTTGTGAATATGAATTTATTTTCTGTCGTCGAAACTGCGAATAGTTTTGCCTTTAAAATAAAAAAAGTCTAAGGAGTGCATGTCATGAGATTTGACAGAAATTAACTACTGTTAGAACCTATCTATTTATCTATCTTATCTATCTATCTATCTATCTATCTATCTATCTATCTATCTATCTATCTATCTATCTATCTATCTATCTATCTATCTATCTATCTATCTATCTATCTATCTATCTATCTATCTATCTATCTATCTATCTATCTATCTATCTGTCTGTCTGTCTGTCTGTCTTGTTTCTTTAAAGCGCACGTTTACACAGGGCACAAAGTGCAATAACTCTTCATTCAAATGCTGTCTCGTAGATATCGTCCCGTCTGTATTTGTTCTCCTTGACCTCCCACCCACCATTTCCGTCAGCACAATAATGGGAAGACTAAAAAGAACACTAAATGAGAGGATATCTGTTGCGTCCCTAATGGGCAGAATATGAAGAACACTAAATGAGAGGATATCTGTTGCGTCCCTAATGGGCAGAATATGAAGAACACTAAATGAGAGGGTATCTGTTGCGTCACTAATGGGCAGAATATGAAGAACACTAAATGAGAGGATATCTGTTGCGTCCCTAATGGGCAGATTATGAAGAACACTAAATGAGAGGATATCTGTTGCGTCCCTAATGGGCAGATTATGAAGAGCATTATATGACAATGTATCTGTTGCGTCCCTTATGGAAAGACTATAAGGAATACTAAATGAGAAGTTACGTGTAGCGTCCCTCTTGTGAAGTGAGAGGTTACTTGTTACGTCCCTATGTCGTGAACAGCAAAGCAGGCCTACGTATTAAGACGTTAGAAAGACAGCGGGTGCACTTTTGACGTCCATGCACTCAGCTCACAGCAAGGAGGAGTGACGTCATCAGCCGGGAAGGGGTTTACATTCAACAGAATGTGCGGACATTAAACGACAGTAATTTTTGTATTAAATGTACCAAATGTTTTAATGTATGAAATTAAGAAGCAGGAAACAAAACGAAAATGGGCGGCTATTTTCTGTAAGGATTTTAAAGAGAAGATATTAAAGTAAAAAGAAGAAATAGCAACAAAATCAATGGGGAATGTCACTTGAAAACGAGACTAAGCAATAAAGTCTTTCAATGTCTTTCGTTCATTTATCTTTCTCAGATTTAAATAAAAAACGGACTCTCACATTGCTAATTGAGCAAAAATAGTCTTTCATTAATATTCTGAATACATTATATTTAATTGCCTCTTACACATTAATATATGTTATCTGGTAGCAATACTAATTGAAACCCTTTTCTCCTTATTATTTCACCCTAATAATATCGGCCGTTTTCTACCACCTTTATTTAAATACCGTAAAATGCTTAACAATTGTAATATCAACCGTATCAAGCCTTTGAACTGTATGACACAATTCCACATTGTTACTAGTTATGACTTTTATTATTATTAATCATCCATACCTAATTACAAGTGATGGAGAAACCTTAATTACTGTTTATTAATAATTCTCCCAGTGTACACCACTCGTCTCTCTCTTGGCAGATTATACAGGTGTAGTAAAAGTCTTCTCCCTTCCAAACAATAAGACAGACGTTTCACTATCAAACAATATTTTCGTAGGTGGAAACTTCCTATTAAAAAAAGATTGGATAGATAGATAGCAAGATCAATCAAATCAAAATGCTGTGTTTATCACTAATGCAGAATGTAATTAAATATGATCTATCTATCTATCTATCTATCTGTCTATCTACCTATCTATCTATCTATCTATCTATCTATCTATCTATCTATCTATCTATCTATCTATCTATCTATCTATCTATCTATCTATCTATCTATCTATCTATCTATCTATCTGTCCGTCCGTCCGCCCGCCCGCCTGTCTGTCTGTCTGTCTGTCTATCTATCTATCTATCTATCTATCTATCTATCTATCTATCTATCTATCTATCTATCTATCTATCTATCTATCTATCTATCTATCTATCTATCTATCATCCATTCAACAAACAAGCCAGCCAGCCAGCCAACTCTGCAGATGAATACTGAAAATATATGCTCCAACAAATATTTCTGACTACCTAGACAAATATTTCTGACTACCTAGACAAATATTTCTGACTACCTAGACAAATATTTCTGACTACCTAGACAAATATTTCTGACTACCTAGACAAATATTCCTGACTACCTAGACAAATATTTCTGACTACCTAGACAAATATTCAGACGTTTGGAGAGAAAGAAAATAGACGCACTAAAATAATCTTTGTCTCTGCAAGTATTTTTTCTCGAATTCTTTTCTAGAAATTCCAAGGAAAATAACCTGCCCGCATGCAGTAGAAATTCTCACAATTTTTGGCAGGGATGCAATATAGATATTGAATGATATGTGTGAAACATAAAGATATATTGAATGATATGGGTGAAACATAAAGATATATTGAATGATATGGGTGAAACATAAAGATATATTGAATGATATGGGTGAAACCATAAAGATATATTGAATGATATGGGTGAAACATAAAGATATATTGAATGATATGGGTGAAACATAAAGATATATTGAATGATATGGGTGAAACATAAAGATATTGCGAAAGTAGTACAAACATACATAAGTAATGGAAAGACTTTGAACAATTATGGAATGATATGAATGCAAAATTATTAGGAATGGAAATGAGTTCAATACAGATAAACTTCGATAATTTGAAGGCATGGTAAAAAGTAAAGCACCAACAAAGCTGTAAAGTTTTGAAGGCATGGTTAAAAGTAAAGCACCAAGACTGTAAAGTTTTGAAGGCATGGTAAAAAGTAAACACCAACAAGACTGTAAAGTTTCAAAAGAATGCTAAAATTAAAGCTCCAAAAGACTGTGAAGTTTTGAAGGAATTGTACAAATTAAAACACCAAAAGACTGTAAAATTTCGAAGGAATGGTAAACAGGAAACACCAAAAGACTGTAAACTTTCGAAGGAATAGTAACAGTAAACACCAAAGAACTGTAAAGCTCGATTGACAGTACTAGGGATGAAATCCTTATCGACTGCAATTTCTTTTTAACAGTATTAACTATGCAGCACAAAAAGAATAATACACTAGTAGGAATATGTTACAAAACAACACAAAGAATGCAAAAGAATGCTAGGACTGAAAAAGAATGCAGACGATTGTAGCAGTACTATTATAGAGGAAAGAAAGCTACCGTGTCGAGAATATCTTCACTGGACACGAAGTATTTAATCAATGAAAACCAAACTTGGATCCTTTCCTTTTCTCTCTGTCCCCTTCCTCCTCCCCCCCACCCCTTTATTTCTCATTATACAATCTTAGAGACGCAAAGTGCTGACCAGGACACATGCCTATTTGATCTGCATCGCTTACTGAACAATCGAGACTCAAGTGAAACCGTCAAGGGATTGAATATTGAAACTGCATCGATAACATGGGTGAGAGTTGCGCCCCTCGATCTCTGCCAGTCACACTTTTTACATTAACATTTAAGAGGAAGTAGGTGTCGCTAGATCGTAGAACGTTCACTAACTGAATCGGAGTGGAGAACACAATTTAAAGTTTTCAATTGGCTTCTGGATAATTCAAACAGCGAAAGTAAGCACATGTACGCAATAATTATATTCACTGTCTACCTTTGTCACACTCACAGCTACAGTCACACCGTTCGTTTCGTGACGACAATGTCGTAAACAGACCATTCAGCCGAGTGGCACGCTCCTGCAATATATTGTTCACTGTACAGCTCAAAGATACTTATTTACTACACAAGCTCGATTGCGAAAAGGAAGACAGAATGAAAAACTGAAGTCATGAATAAATAATGAAACAATGAATGCACGAATAAATGTTTGAATTAATCTTGACTTCTTTCTTACAACTTGGACTAGTTGAGAGAGAGAGAGAGAGAGGGAGGGAGGGGTGGGGCTTAAAAATAGCCCTACAATTCTCTCTTACCCCTCAGAACCTCATTCTGGTTGTAATTGTAATTTATTAAATAATAAATTAGCATAGTTTCAAAACTCGCGGACGATTTCAGCAGTACTCATTCTGACATACTTTTATCCTTTGTGATTAACTCCCCTCCCCACAAAAAACTCACGCTCTCTGTCTCTTGTTTCTTCCTTTGTCACTTATAGGCTTTCTGATTCCCGCCTTCGCTTATGATTCAGCGTAATCCCCCTCCCTCCCCAAACACTAAGACATTTCTATCTCCTCTTGTTGACTAAGCATATATTTCTCTTGCATTTCTCTTAGGTCATGGCGACTCTTGTTTTATTTGACTGAGAAGGCTCACGATAACTACTTAAGAACATGACATAAAATAAAACAGCCACACACAATGAATTAATTTGCTGGATTTAAAAAAGAACAACTTCGTTAGATACTTTAAAAACGACTCATCGTCACGTCTGAAGATTAAGACTATTTCTAAAATTTTATTTACATATATATAGAGTACTCTCTCTAAGGCGTGAAGTGAATGTTTCAGATTTGAAAATAATAATTTACAGCATTACTGCTTGGAGAAGAAATTGAATATATTTGAATTAAAAAATATATCAACTGAAAGAAGCAACTCTTAGAAATAAAATAAAATTAAATTCGTGCGATTTGTTTTAAAAATTAAAAACCAAGAGAACCGTAAGCAGGATGTTTCTATTTCTACTATTTTTTGCAGTTGTTGAAATTTTACTCTCGAGTATCTAAATTGTACCGAACGCGCCACCTGTAACTTCGCTTTCTGCGGCTGAGTAAAGTAACACCCGGAATTAGGCCACTTAGAAAAAAGAAGAAAAATAAAAAGTCGATTTTCTCTAAATAGGTCACAGATACACGCTTGTTTTTTTACTTTCAGTGTCTTTTGGGTCTTGTCAACATTCTCTCCCCTTATCCTGTCCCTTTCTTGGCTTTTTATTTTTGCATTAAATTTTTAGTTTCAGGTTGTGGAATTTTGTTCTTTTTCTGCCAATGTCATCTTTGTTTATTTCTTTTCTTTACATCATTGGGCCTCAGCGGAACAGTATTGCTATTATATTTGACTTTCTTGGTCGTCTTACATTTCTCACTTAGAAAAAAAAAGCTTGTTTACAAATTGTCTCCTTTAAGGTCAGTCAACGTTCTGCACCATTGCAATGTTATAGTTTTTCTAGATCAGTTTTTTTCTGACACCTCTAATGTCCTTGCGTTTTGTTTTATTCTAGGTCAGTCTTTGTTTCTCACTCTTACAGTGTTTATTTTTTCTAGGTCAGCCCTTGCTTACACTTTTACTATCGTTTTGCTATTTTTTTTTCTGCGTCTATCTTTTATTCTCACTGAATGTTTTAATTTTTCTAATTAGTATTTGCTTATATTTCTACTGCAGTTTCTTTTTTTTTTTTTTAATGCAAGTCTTCGTTTAAACTTCAACAGTTGTTTATTTTCCTCTAGGTCAGTCTTTGTTCCACACATTTAATGTTCTAGGAATCTAGGGCAAGAGAATAGTTTTATTGTGTGTGTGTCTCCCTTTTAAAATCTCAGTAATAAGATCATAATTTTTGGTGCTTTCAGAATAAATTCAGGGAAGTTACTGTCTTTATTGCAAACAAATCGATGTTTGAAAGTAGAATAATATTATTTTCTGAATTTAATAGGTTTAAAAATATTAAATTAAAACGAATACCACCCTCAAAACAACCATTGTCGTATTTCACAACCCTCTCCCCGCCCCACACAAAAACAAAATCATACGAAACCAAAAACAACTGTAGATGAGAACAAAGTGAGGAAGAAATAAAAAATATGTCTGAGTTGTTATTATTCTTGATAAAACATAGCACTTGTAAAAGAAATTAAGAAAAAGCTTTAAATTTCTTGTTTGTGTCTAAAATTGAATTATCTAGGCAATAAAACACGATGTCTAGGCTTCAACGACTGTAACGATTCAACAAACATTTGAACTCGTTCGGAATGTAACACGATTCGCAGTAACGCAAGTGACTGAAAACGAGAAGACCACCCCTATCATCCAGTCTCTACTTAGAGGCTTACCTTTGTGCAAATATAAACTTGTCACTGGCATTGTGAAGGAGCAGTCAACCAGAACGGAAACACTACTATAAGAAATTTCTCCACGTCGTTCCACTTC
Source organism: Sinotaia quadrata (assembly GCA_028829895.1). Lineage (NCBI taxonomy): Eukaryota > Metazoa > Mollusca > Gastropoda > Architaenioglossa > Viviparidae > Sinotaia > Sinotaia quadrata. The sequence continues at coordinate 100,096,068 of CM054180.1, forward strand.
CTCTCTTTTCCAGTCTGTCTTTCTGTTTCTTTCTTCCTTCTGTCTTTCTGTTTCTTTCTTCCTTCTGTCTTTCTGTTTCTTTCTTCCTTCTGTCTTTCCGTTTTTTTTATAAAAAAAATATCTTCTGTTATTTTAAGTCAACTGTCAAACTCGTAACTGCGAATTTTCCAGCGCGTCGCACCTCGACACTAAATTGAAAGTGCATCGGTTTCTTGGACTATTCTTGGAGAATATTTCTAGAGTGAAATTGTGGTCTGCTGATTCGAGGAAACCGGAAAACAAATGTCTGAACATAACTCTGCCAATTGACAGTCAGCAAGTATTCTGGCCAGCACGTGCGTCTGCCTAAAGATGTAAATCGATTGTGCATTTGATCGAAGCTGTCAACAAGCTGCAGTTGTCCCACCTCCTCCCCCCTCTCCATTTTGTTTGCCGTATTGAGATATATATGTGTGTGTGTGTGTGTGTGTGTGTGTGCGCGCGCGATAGTTGGTGCGCCATCATTACAGACTTCATCAGTCATAGGAGTAAGAAATTTACAATAAGATTGAAAAATTGTGTGGTATGTTAGTGCGTGCGTGTGTGTATGTGAGAGAGAGAAAGAGAGAAAGGGGTGTCACGGAGAGTAGGGGAGGGTGGAGATAGGCACGTGGATTGGTGTAACTGTACACTCTACCTGTGCTTTCTTTTGGAGTAACCAATCTGTGTCTTTCATCCCACACTGCACACACCCTTGTTACTCATGGTCTATTTCTCTATTACCGGCAGTCAATGTATTCCAGAAAGAAAGAGAAAAAAAAACCCCACTACCACCACCACCAACACAACATAATGTGGGCGTGGTCAAACAGGTAGCCGTAGCCGAGACAGACGGCAATGCGCGGCGAAAGCGCGCGTAATTTTTCTCGGATGATTGGAGGAGTGAAGTCCCGCCAGGCGTAGCGTATGATAGGCACGTGGCAAAAGTAATCTCCTCATAGTGCAGGTAAAGAAATACAGGGATCCAAAGGCTGAGGCTTGGCGAGAAGAGTAGATACACTGGTAGAAAAATTGACGTAATCTCTGTTTCTCTGTCTCTGCATCTCTAACTTTATGTGACGTCAGCGCCATCTAGTTAATGGTTATGATTATTAATTAATGATCCATAACTAATTACAAGTGATGATAATCTTAATTTATGTTATTAATAATTCAACAGCAGACACCACTCGTCTCTCTCACTTGGCGGATATGCGGGCTGTAAACATTTTCTCTCTTTCACAACATCAAACACATTTACCGTCACAGATATTCCCATAGGTGGAAAACTACTTATCAAAGGGGAAGACAAATCCGTCTTTAATCTATATTTAGTGAGCCCCCATCCACTCACTGTCTTTCCAACATATGGTTATCAATATGTGTAAGAAGATCAATAAATTTAACAATAAATTTATTAAATCAACAATCAAATATATATAATATAATCAAAGAGCATTGACATTTACATTGCTTCCCAAGAATGTTTGATTAATGCTGGACAATCATTCAGTTTATCCTAGTACAGACATAAGCAGTTAGTAAAATAAATATATAATCAAGTTCATGGATGTCATCATGGAAATGAGAGTGGAGTTTTAGAGAAATAGTTAAAGTCAATGCACATAACCTGTTCAAAGATGGCAGCTGTCACTGACACATGTTTCACAATCACGAGGTTTGCAACAAGTCACTGCCTTTCATATCTAGGTGAGGTCCCACATGTCCCTTCTAGAGGCACATTACACACATGTTCCATAATCTTAAATGCACTCTCCAAGCATACCAAATATTATTGTCCTGAATTTCACATGCACTATCAAGCACATCAGGAGGAATATTCTCAAAGTTTTATGTGCATTTACTCAACACATAACAAGGAATGTTAACAATGATCTTCATGAATTCTTGAGACCAAACTCAGGCCACAATTCTCCACCTTATTGGTTCTTGAATGGAATTCACAGGAATAAACTTACAGCAACACAATTTACTGATAAGTTGACAACAATGCTGGATACATACACCAACGTATTCAAGTAGAGTACAGTAGTTACTGTAGCATGAAGTGACAACCAAAAGGCTTGCTCTGCAAAATTCAAATTAAGGCAGCACTAAATTGCAGGCATATTCCGTCTTAAACACCTTTCTCTCTTAGAAACATTCTAAAATTACAAATCCTGCAACAAGTTTGGTAACCCAATACACACAGTATAAGAAACATAGATTGCTCAAAATTCACAATTATAATATCCAATGGAATCAAATTAGTGAATACAGAAATAATGGATCAGTTACATAAAGCATTCTCCAATTCAAATAATAGATCAACAGCAAACATGTATGAAATATTTCAAGGTCTATTCTTTCTTTATCAGTTAACGTACCATAAGCTAATGATCGCCTTTATGACCAAACTCAATTACAGGGAAAAAAAATAAATGGTGAAAGGAGAGAATATGCCTTAGCAATACAATGACTGTCAAATGATTAACAATTTCAGTTATATATGTAAAATCGATTAGTATATAAACGAATGATAGAGCGCGAAATCAACAAATGCTGTAAGAGCTCTTTAAGCAATATTCATTCCCTCCATCCCTCCCTCCATCACTCACTTATACACTCACTCACTGAGTCCAGCCAGCAATTTTTAAATGTGTACAGCTAACGAGTTTCAACTCATTGCTTTCTCATCGGATAACTTAAATGAGAATTACAAATGTAGTCGGCTTCCTCTTCACATCACTCTTGTGAGAATTACGCGTGTTTATACATGTACTTTGCACTTAAAATTTAAGCGAAATAAAATGGAGAGATTGTTATATGTTAATGACCTCTTCGACAACAGACCAAGCATGGACATGAGTCAATTTGCGGGACCCGGAGTTCGATCCCCTGCAGTGAAACACAGCGAACAAGTGACTCTTAATCGCTCCCTAGCTCAAGGTGGTGGACAATCAGTCTTTTTGGTGGATGGATGGTAAAGCTGTGCTACTAGATGAGAAAAATATTGTTGTGACAATTCTCAACAATACCTTCGCTCTCTCTCTTTCTCTTTCACACACACACACACACACACACACACACACACACACACACACACACATACACACACACATACACACACACACACACAGACACAGACACAGACACAGACACAGACACAGACACACACACACACACACACACACAGTGGGAATGGATCACGTCCTTTGCAGCAAATTCGAGCTATTCAGGGATATCTACCAAGGAAGGTGAAGGTGAATTCTGTACTAATGGTGTTCAAAGAATAGAAAATACGAAGACCAAGAAGTGGCTAAAGTCAGACACATCTATATACCGTTGTCATAATTGACTACATTCTGCTAATAATTCAGCCCTGTGTTTATTCACATTTAATAATCCAGCTATGTTTTTATTCACAATTAATAATCGAGCTATGTGTTTATTAACAGTTTATAATGCAGCCATGCGTTTATTCACAGTTATTAATCTAGCTATGTGTTTATTCACAGTTCACAATGTAGCTATGTGTTCATTCACAGTTAATAATCTAGCTACGTGTTTATTTTCAGTGTTACTAATCTAACTATTTGTTTATTTACAGTGTTAATAATTAATCTAACTATTTGTTTATTGACTATGTGCTTATTCATTTAATAAATGCAGTGTGGCAGAGTAAATTTGCCTATCCCTATTTTTAGACTTAGTTGTTATATAAATTGTTAAATTGTCGACGTGACCCGAGTTTGGGCACTCCTTATAATGGTATTTTTGTAAGTGTCAGAATTGGAGTAAAGTCGAGTTGAGAATATGCTAGAAATTGCTGATGCAATGCAAACCAGTTGCAACTGGATGAGTAGTTTTTATTATCCAATGGTTAAGATTTATGATAACAAGACCAGGCAATAGGCTGAGATCAAAAACTTTATCTGCTATAGAAAATTCTATTGTCTATTCACTTGAAATTGGTGTGGCAAGAAGTCTGGTCTTAAATGGCGGTTGTTAGCTTAATGGTGAGTTAAATGACTGGTTGAGAGAGAATGGACTTTGAAATAATTCATTACTATTGATATGTTATACTTGCGTTTTACATAGAGATGTATTATATAAGTAGACTATTATTTCTACAAATTGTGAACTGTAATGCTTATATATAGTATGCTAAACACTTGACATTGTTTCTAGTGAACACACTAGTAAAAGTATTATGCTGTGTGCATGTATCAGGCTAATAAATACTGTTGCAGAAACTGTAAGTTGAGATTGAATGTAAGAAATAATAGAGTTAAAAAAGGAAAACACTGGAAACTTAGGTTTATTTCCTGATTATATTTTTACCGGGAAAAGCAGCCTTTCCTTGTTTTGAATCTCCTGATTCACTGATTACAGACTGCTACAACTGTAATAGGCCCGAGAGGTGTGTGCCACAGTGTTTAAGTGAGAGGAATACACTGCACTCCGTTGATGTATGTTGGCAAGGTATGCTGACTACATCGAGCAATTTCAGGTACAAGGAGGTTACTGAAAATTGCTATAATTGTTATTCTGCTTGAGGGAGCTATTATGGCAGAGTGCCAGATTAGCCTCGAGAGAATAGTAGCAAATCAGGTTCTACAACATGAGGAGGGAAACACGTGGATTTGACGTGAACAATAACTTGTGACTTTGTTACAAAAGCCTGCAAGGAGTATTGTGACAGTGCCTAAACCAGGTTACATTGAAACTATTATCGTTTATCTCTAATAACTCTGATCTTTCTTGTGATTCGTATTGACACTAATCTATTGAATTGTGTGTTAGGATATAAGACTGTGTAGATATTTAAATTAATGGAATGTGGTTTCACAGAAATATTGATGTCAAGTAATCGTTTTCATTGTATTTGTTATATGTATATTTGATTGTTGATTTAAAAATTTATTGTTAAATTTATTGACCTTCTTACACAATTTGATAACCTTATTTTGGAGAAGATAGTGGTGGATGGGGGCTCGCTAAATATAGATTAAAGACAGATTTGTTGACAAGAAATGGCGCTTTCTATAGTGTAGACAATAAATGTCCATCTGCTATAGCGTAGAAATGCTGCAATCCTATAGCGCAAACAAGAAATGTCATCTGCTGTAGCAATGTTGTAATACTATAGCGTGGAGAAGAAATGTCACTTGCTATATCGTAGAAATGCTGTAATACTATAGTATAAACAAGAAATGTCATCTGCTATAGAGTAGAAATATTATAATACTATAGAGTAGACGGGACATGTCATCTGCTGTAGCGTATAAATGCTGTAATACTATAGCGTAGACAGGAAATGTCATCTGATATAGCGTATAAATGCTGTGTGCTATAGCGAAAGACTATAATTAATGTCATTTGCTGTAGCATAGACATTCTGTATGCTATAGCGTGGGCAATAAATGTCATTTGCTACACCGTAGATATGCTGTATACTATATCGTAGACAAGAAATGCCATTTGCTATTGCAATAATACCAGCAGCAACAAAAGCTTCACAATCTTTTTCACACAGAAAATAAATAAGTAAAATAAATAAGCGAGTGAGATTCACTTACGAAACAATTTGTCCTATTTTAAAATGATTTTTGAGAAAAGTGATCTTATTTAATTTGTTCTCATTTGTGGAAGTAAATGACTCTTTCGCTTTAGTTAACGAAGACATTCCTTGTTACTGTGTGCTAATGACCTAGTGTAGGACTCTTGTTTTGCAATGTTGTTACTCTGTCCCCCCCCTCCTACTTCCCGATTCAATATTGACTTTTGTTGTCAGGGTAGTTACTTTGCTTTTCGTCCCTTTTCTTTATCTCCTTTTTCAGTCTAGGTGACTGGGTCAGTCACCTAATCTCATTTCGACTTTGTCCCATTTCACCCTTGAGCACATCCATTCGTTGTGTTAAATACAAACATTAAACTTTGTTCATGGTATTTTTAGTTATTCTAAGTGTTATTTAAAACTGCACCTTGTTTATTTACGGGTTAAAATAACCTAAACATGCTTTCTTTGAATATGGGCAGACAGAGAACTCCATGCAGAAATCAAGTATAACATGGATTCTAAAATCTAAAACTATTTTTAGGTTTTATTTGGGGGGTGGGTGGGTGGGGGCGACGCTTCCTGTTTATGCCGATTTTGCGCCAGAGTGTGGAGGTGTGCGGTAAGATTGGGGGTTAACGGTATGTTTCACCTGCTACTGGGTTTATCTGACTTTTTATTTATGGATTAATTTTATTTATTTCAATTTTAGTTGATGTGAAACTGTTGATTATTTTATTTTACTTGTTTTCGCATTCATTTAGAATTATTATTGTTATTGTTGTTAGTGTAATCGGAGAAAATCTTGTTTATTAGCTCGTTACAGGGATACCTGTAATTAGATGGATAGCCGTCGTTACAGGGATAGCTGTAATTAAATGGATTGCCGTCGTTACAGGGATAGCTGTAATTAAATGGATTGCCGTCGTTACAGGGATAGCTGTAATTAAATGGATTGCCGTCGAAACAGGGATAGCTGTAATTAAATGGATTGCCGTCGTTACAGGGATAGCTGTAATTAAATGGATTGCCGTCGTTACAGGGATAGCTGTAATTAAATGGATTGCCGTCGTTACAGGGATAGTTGTAATTAAATGGATTGCCGTCGCTACAGGGATAACTGTAATTAAATGGATTGCCGTCGTTACAGGGATAGCTGTAATTAAATGGATTGCCGTCGCTACAGGGATAGCTGTAATTAAATGGATTGCCGTCGTTACAGGGATAGCCGTAATTAGATGGATTGCCGTCGCTATAGGGATAGCCGGAATGCACCGCAGTGTAAATGGGTTCCACTCCTCGTCTAGGAATTATTTACTATTAGTCTTTTTGTGCAGTGAGTGTACAAATATAATTAAAAAAATCTACTCAGACACTAACGCCAGCACTGCCAAAGGGTGTGTGGGTGCGCGCGCAAATGTGTGTGTGTGTGTGTATGTGTCTGGGAAAATTCTTGATTTTTATTATGTTTTAGATGTTTTCTTTCTTAAAAACTTAATCCCTGTTTTTCTTTTCTTTTTACTTAATCCCGTTTCCATTTGTCTACTAACAGTTTACGGTGAGAAGGATTTTGACCTGTATCTATTTTAACATGATGATTTTTCGGAATGGCTTAAAATTTAAGGTCTGTTTTAACAGACATTTTTCGATACTTATGTGTATTAGTTTCTAACCACTCTCGCTTATTGCGCTGACGTTGGACGTAACAAGTGGAATTTAATAGGCAGCTTCGAGTGATAGAACCTGAGTGCTAAATAATTCTAGAATGGAGTTAAAGGGCTGCAGAAAGCAGTCTGGATATAACAAAGTACGACCTGAGTGCTAAGTAGTTCTAGAATGGAGTTAAAGGGCTGCAGAAAGCAGTCTGGATATAACAAAGTACGACCTGAGTGCTAAGTAGTTCTAGAATGGAGTTAAAGGGCTGCAGAAAGCAGTCTGGATATAACAAAGTACGACCTGAGTGCTAAGTAGTTCTAGAATGGAGTTAAAGGGCTGCAGAAAGCAGTCTGGAGATAACAAAGTACGACCTGAGTGCTAAGTAGTTCTAGAATGGAGTTAAAGGGCTGCAGAAAGCAGTCTGGAGATAACAAAGTACGACAACATTACAACACAATCAAGGCTTTCAGTTTGGCTCCCCAGACTTTCTTCATTAAGATGATATCTCTATTTGGTGCTGTAACAGTTATTGATGTATTACGACCAGTGGTGATTGTCTTAAAACGTAAGAATTTAAACATAGTTTTAAGACTTTTTCACTTTCGTCTATTTGTAAATGTTGTAATTTTTAAAAAAAGTGTTTGGTCTCTTCTGGAATATAATAGCTTTGATCTTAATAGCTGTTATTTTAAAACCATGTTCAGTAAACCATTTCGATATTCTGCTAAGACTTGATTAGATGTGCGTGCGTGCGTGCGTGTGTGTGCGCGCGCGCCTTTAGTAACCGTTTGTCTTTGTTCTTCGTAGGTGGTTAACGTTCCCAGAGGAATGTAATCAGTATTTTTATCAAGAATACTAGGAATGTAATCAGTATTTTTATCAAGAATACTAGGAATGTAATCAGTATTTTTATCAAGAATACTAGGAATGTAATCAGTATTTTTATCAAGAATACTAGGAATGTAATCAGTATTTTTATCAAGAATACTAGGAATGTAATCAGTATTTTTATCAAGAATACTAGGAATGTAATCAGTATTTTTATCAAGAATACTAGGAATGTAATCAGTATTTTTATCAAGAATACTAGGAATGTAATCAGTATTTTTATCAAGAATACTAGGAATGTAATCAGTATTTTTATCAAGAATACTAGGAATGTAATCAGTATTTTTATCAAGAATACTAGGAATGTAATCAGTATTTTTATCAAGAATACTAGGAATGTAATCAGTATTTTTATCAAGAATACTAGGAATGTAATCAGTATTTTTATCAAGAATACTAGAAATGTAATCAGCATTTTTATCAAGAATTCTAGAAATGTAAACAGTACTTTTTTTCAAGAGTACTAAGACTTTATTTAATTTGGAAACCTTTATTACGTTGAACTGTACACGACACCAAGAAATAGCTTGTACCTATAGATCAGTGGAAAACCTCTTACACTGGAACATTTCTTTAAAAATGTACTTTGGCTAGATTACAAAGGCATAAGTTAACTAAAATATCAGCATTCCGACAACTATACCAGGAACCACACAAACACACACACACACACAAACACACACACACACATACACTCAAGTATCCTTGACAGCATTGGCATGAGGGTCTGAGTAGGTTAAACAAATTGATATTTGTACACACTCCACAAAATATAAAATTGAAAACCTCCCCAGACAAAGGAGTGTGACTCATTTGATTTACGGTGAATGACGGCGACTTGAGTATCCGCTTTACAGTGAACTAAGAAATAAGTCTTACCGATTCTACAAAATAATAATAATAATTTTAAATGATACCAAAAATCCAAGTAAAATAAAAATAATCAACAGCTTTACATCAATCAAAATTAAAATAAATAAATCCACAAATAAAAAATCAAACAAGTGAAACGTACTGTAACCCCGTCCCCTCAATCTTACCGCACACCCTCCACCCTATCCTCTGGTGCGTGACGGGAGGATTCTTACAAAGGAATTCAATTCGAATATGATATTCGAGTTTCGGATGTGGGTCAGAAGTTCGTGACAAGAATTCTGGTCAGAAGTCTGTCACAATAAATAACTATAGAAGTCTGAATGAGTAACTACAGAAGTCTGCATGAGTAACTATTGAAGTCTACATGAGTAACACTACTTGTATAGAAGTCTGCATGAGTAACTAGAGAAGTCTGCATGAGTAACTAGAGAAGTCTGCAAGAGTAACACCTAGTTTTAATTGTCTGAACGATTAACACCCACGTGTAAAGATTTCTGCATGAGTAACGCCAAATGTATAAAAGTCTGCATGAGTAACACCCAAGTGTATAGAAGTCTGCACGAGTAACACCTTATAGTGCTAGTCTTACCGCAAGTACTCGAGTCATATTGCCATTCATTATAATTATAATCTTTGAGATCGAGTGTGAGTCTGGGGTGGCAGAAATTTCAGAGGCTGGGGTGGGGTAAAAGTAGTGGATGAATGGGTGAATGAGTTATCTCCCATTATATTGATTGAAAAGTGGTTTAAAGATTCTTAAAAAAAGGGTCCTATTAGAATATAATTATGATAAATACGAGACAAGTAGTTTTTGTAAGTTTGTCATATTGAATCTGATTACCTATTGGTAGATAACCAGCTTTTCGTCAACAAGGCATGGGTCAAAAGTAGTCATAGCGTTAAAGCTGTATACTTTCACAATTACAGGATTAGTGGGACTAGTTAAAATACTCAACGTCCATGCTGGAGGTTAAATTAAATAGTGGAATCCAATCTGGCTGTTTGAAACTATATCCCCTCCCCGCCTCCCTCAGTCATGACACGTGTCACTTGTAAATGTGACGCTACTAAAGAATAGATTGCTGGCGTAGCATATTTCTAATGTATGGAAACGAATGACCTTTCGGGATATTTGATAAAAATCCCACTTTCCGATTTATAACACGTGTCAGTTGTAAATGTGACTCACGTTAAAATATTGCTGGCGCAGCATATTTCTAATGTATGGACACTAAAGACATTTCGTGACATTGATCAAACATTTCAGTGCTGAGGGTTTATAAAGTACATTTTAAAAATAGTTCAGTTTTAAATCGAGGGTAAGGCTGAACTAATCCGATTGAAACAAAGCAAAAACTACTAAATTAGTGGAAAAGACTGATAGACCTTAGTACATTGTTAATTATAATATACTAATCAATCTAGGAACATTATTTTAGATAACAGTTACTTAATTTTATTTCAATTTGTTTATAGATTTAATATTTAGATCAATGCTCTAAAACCATATTAGTATTTCCTTACTTTTACATTATTTAGATATTTCAATGCAATTTTACATTGTAAAATGTCTTGCATTTTGATGTTTGGCTACTTGCTATCAGTCAACTTTCACTAATGGTTGAATAGATTGAAGACAGTGGTCCGGAAAGTCGTGAATTTTAACTGTTGGAGTGTGTCTTAGACTTAACTGCTTTCTTTATTGTATTATTAATAAATTTCTTTGAATGCTATTTCATTTAATTGCTTCAGAAGCAAGAGATGGATATTTTCTCGGCACGTTCATTCACTTCATAAACGCGCCATTTTCCAGCTTCAGGCCGCCATGTTTTCTTCCTTCCTAACAAGCCAGTTTATTATATCACTATGATCGTGACACACTGTTTCATAACTAACATCCATTTGGTCTCTCCGTCACTAATGGCATATATCACTATGTAACTAACATCCATTGGTCTCTTCGTCACTAATGGCATATATCACTATGTAACTAACATCCATTTGGTCTCTTCGTCACTAATGGCATATGGGCTCAGACAGCGTGGATTACACGCCTTTATTTCAAATTCGACCATACCGGATAGGAAGGAGGAAACGGACATTTTTTTTGTCAGTTATCTCCCATTGCTGCCGATCGTCTTGCAAAGACAAGAATCCACGTTTTGTCCCAACTCCCAGAATTTGATAAGAGCGCATCTTTTACCATTTATATAAGCCCCTTAAATCTTTAAGAAAAAGTAGCTGCAGCCACAAACGATTTATTTTTCACAATTTGGACATACTGTGTTTCTGATTGAAACCCGGTTTATTACAATAGGAGATGAAAGATTTAATGTGCACGGTTTAAATCTAGTGGGTTCCAGATAAATCTAGTCTCTCATAGCACACATGGAAAATGCATAGCCAGGAGTATAATTCTATTTTCTGTTACACTCATATTTGACTTTAGTTTGGCCCATACTTTAGTTAAGTAATCTCTCACACTTCAAAACCTTTCAATTCGCATCATCATCATCATCATCATCATCATCATCATCATCATCATCATCATCATCATCATCATCATCATCATCATCATCATCATCATCATCATCATCATCATCATCATCATCATCATCATCATCATCATCATCATCATCTTCATCATCATCATCTTCATCATCTTCATCATCATCATCATCATCATCATCATCATCATCATCATCATCATCATCATCACCATCATCATCATCATCTCGACTACTGCTACTATTATTATTAATGTCAAGCGCTGTTACCAATTTGACATCCCCAACGTCGACTTCATAAATCAAGATCAAGATTCCGCTTATCAACGACTTTTGTGTTTACTTCATTAAAATGACAAAGTATTTAAAAAAATAAAAATCTCTGATGAGGAATATTTTTCTGTCTCATCAGCTTCGGTAAAATTGAAACACGTCTAGGCTCAACATATAATAAATATAAGTGTTTGTATAGAGGTCAGAGGTCAGAGCTAAAATTACGGTACGAGACATAATTACTCGCATACTTTAAAAGTAGTAACATTCATTTCTAAATGCCGGCTCAGAATAAATAGCAACATATAATACCGGCTCAAAACACTTAGCAACATATAATTCCCGCCCAGAATACATAGCAAAATATTTTGAGGTTTAATGGAAGTGCATCTTGCTAATACCTACATATACTGGTCCAGAATCTAGTGGATGTCGCAGAAGTTTGGGGCAAAACACGAAAAAGAGTGGGCGGGGTCAATGCCACACGTTGTGCGACGCTAATGAGAAGACAGGTGGGGCGTGGTCCATTGGATAGCTTGGTGCAATGTATCTACACCATGGCAATCAAAGCGATGGTACAATTGCACTTGTGAATATTAGTACAAGAATGATTGTTAGTACCAGAACGACTGTGATTGATAGTACCAGAACGACTGTGATTGATAATAATACAAGAACGACTGTGATTGATAGTACAAGAACGACTGTGATTGATAATAATACAAGAACGACTGTGATTGTTAGTACAAGAACGACTGTGATTGATAATAATATAAGAACGACTGTGATTGTTAGTACAAGAACGACTGTGATTGATAATAATACAAGAACGACTGTGATTGTTAATACAAGAACGACTGTGATTGTTAGTACAAGAACGACTGTGATTGTTAGTACAAGAACGACTGTGATTGTTAGTACAAGAACGACTGTGATTGATAATAATACAAGAACGACTGTGATTGTTAGTACAAGAACGACTGTGATTGTTAGTACAAGAACGACTGTGATTGTTAGTACAAGAACGACTGTGATTGTTAATACAAGAACGACTGTGATTGTTAATACAAGAACGACTGTAGTCAGATTGAATCTCCCCAGGGAGATGTGGTACCGTAGGAAGTTTCAAGCCCATGATGCAACATTCTTAACTAAAATTAATTGCACTAAAAGACGTCATCGACTATCGTCTGAGGATGACGTTCAGACAACAGCATCACCACCTCTCTTCATATGATGTTCAAATGAATAGATTTGCCCACTGGCCAATCTCAGTACCCTTTTTAATATGATGCTCTAAAGAATAGATTTGCCCACTGGCCAATCTCAGTGCCTTTATTAATATGATGTTCAAAAGAATAGATTTGCCCATTGGCCAATCTCAGTGCCTATTTTTAATATGATGTTCAAAAGAATAGATTTGCATACTGGCCAATCTCAATGCCTTTTTTAATATGATGTTCAAAAGAATAGATTTGCATACTGGCCAATCTAAGTGCCTTTTTTAATATGATGTTCAAAAGAATAGATTTGCCCACTGGCCAATCTCAGTGCCTAAGAGACGCCAACGAGCCCTTTGTAAACAACCGTTACTAGAAAAATAACTGCGGAAAGAGCAACAAGTGTTAAATGTTTCAGGCACCACATCAGTGCTTGCCTGCTAAACATTTTTCTTAATGATATATTATAATTTCTAGCTGATAGAGTGAAAGGCCTGACAATTGATAAACAAGAGTTTGGGATTTGGGAAGAGTGAAAGAATGAATAGAGTGAATAGATAGATACGATTGCAGACCTATTGCAGGCAGAACCGAAAAGATTGATATTGTTTGTTCAAAACGTTTTCTTTCGTAATTATTTTACAACATATGGCTTAGTAATAAGGTCCAATTCTCTTTATTGTTTACATTGACTGAACAGTGTTGACCTTAATACCAATGCTGCAAATCTGCTAAATGCCTACATCTAGGTCACCTGCGGATAATTTAAAATAGAAAATATAATACTTCAGATCTATTTTTTATTTTTATATTATAATCTATTTCCAGCTAACATTTAATATTCTCATGCAAAATTTGATAGCTTCAGCAACACAGGGTTCAGGTAAGGTTCATACAATGACCCATATTTCAACCTTATTAATATTCATTGCTGAAGTGCCTGCAAAACCTAAAGAGGAATTTTATGTGTAACATGTACAGCATTATTATGAATATAAAAATGAGATCAAGGTTATCAGTCAAACTTTGTGCATGGGTAGTAGTCTCCTTGTTTCGTTCCCGGACACATTCGACTGTTACACAACTGCTTGGGCGTGTACTTGTAGATGTGCGTACGTGTACTTTTAGATATGTCTATGTGTGCTTTTAGATTTGTGTACGTGTACTTTTAGATGTGCGTTCGTGTACATGTAGATGTGTGCACGTGTACTTTTAGATATGTCTATGTGTGCTTTTAGATGTGTGTACCTGTAATTTTAGATGTGCTTTCGTGTACATGTAGATATGTGCACGTGTACCTTTAGATATGTCTACGTTTACTTTTAGATGCGCGTACATGCATTTTTAGATGTGTATATGTGTACTTGTAGATGCGTGTACGTGCAATTGTAGATGTGTACGTCTACTGTTAGATATGTGAACGTGTAATTGCAGATGAGTGTACGTGTACTTAAAGATGTGTGTACATGTACATTTAGATATGTTTATAATTCTATATGTACTTTTAGATGTGTGTACGTGTACTTAAAGATGTGTGTAAGTGTACTTTTAGACGTGTGTACATGTACATGTAGATCTATGTACGTGTATTTTTAGATATGTCTACGTGTACTTTTAGATGTATGTTTACTTGTAGATGTGTGTACCTGCACTTTTAGAAATGTCTACGTGTACTTTTAAATGTGTGTACTTTTAGATGTGGGTACGTGTACTTGTGTATATGAGTGTACGTGTACTTTTAGATATGTCTATATGTATTTGTAGATGTATGTACGTGTACTTTTAGATATGTCTATATGTATTTGTAGATGTGTGTACGTGTACTTTAAGATATGTCTATATGCATTTGTATATGTGTGTACGTGTACTTTTAGATATGTCTATATGTATTTGTAGATGTGTGTACGTGTAGTTTATATGTGCGTAGCTGTAATTTTAGACGTGTGTATGTGTACCTATAGATGTGTGTACGTGTACTTTAGATGTGTGTAGCTGTACCTTTAGACGTTTGTATGTGTACCTGTAGATGTGTGTACGTGTACTTTTAGACGTGTGTAGCAAGAAAAATGCGTGCTTGTGGCGAACCAATGCATTACCAACATGAATTATTTTTTAATACACCAAAATTGATTATATTGCAGTACACCAACATTGATTATATTGCAAACCACGAATATTACCATTTATACAGTTTTACTTTTGTATCTTTTATTTGCTAAAGGCGAGCTTTATATCGATTTTAAAATGTATTTATTTGCTGTATTTGACTGATCAATGAAAAATAATTTTTATCTTTCTGTTTGTAGATTGTTCTTTGTGTGAAGGAGAATGTAATGGTTCAGTGACCTCAAACATTGTTAGGTAGATAACCTAAGAAGAAAAGACTTCACTTCTAAAATAGGAAAATATATTTTGCATTATTAAAATTCCAGTCTCAGCATGTAATCCACACATTAATTGGTGTTAACGCTCTATGGGGATTTGTGAGAAACATCTGAACAGATTTGTACCCACACATTAATTGGTGTTAACGCTCTATGGGGATTTGTGAGAAACATCTGAACAGATTTGTACCCACACATTAATTGGTGTTAACGCTCTATGGGGATTTGTGAGAAACATCTGAACAGATTTGTACCCACACATTAATTGGTGTTAACGCTCTATGGGGATTTGTGAGAAACATCTGAACAGATTTGTACCCACACATTAATTGGTGTTAACGCTCTATGGGGATTTGTGAGAAACATCTGAACAGATTTGTACCCACACATTAATTGGTGTTAACGCTCTATGGGGATTTGTGAGAAACATCTGAACAGATTTGTACCCACACATTAATTGGTGTTAACGCTCTATGGGGATTTGTGAGAAACATCTGAACAGATTTGTACCCACACATTAATTGGTGCTAACGCTCTATGGGGATTTGTGAGAAACATCTGAACAGATTTGTACCCACACATTAATTGGTGTTAACGCTCTATGGGGATTTGTGAGAAACATCTGAACAGATTTGTACCCACACATTAATTGGTGTTAACGCTCTATGGGGATTTGTGAGAAACATCTGAACAGATTTGTACCCACACATTAATTGGTGTTAACGCTCTATGGGGATTTGTGAGAAACATCTGAACAGATTTGTACCCACACATTAATTGGTGTTAACGCTCTATGGGGATTTGTGAGAAACATCTGAACAGATTTGTACCCACACATTAATTGGTGTTAACGCTCTATGGGGATTTGTGAGAAACATCTGAACAGATTTGTACCCACACATTAATTGGTGTTAACGCTCTATGGGGATTTGTGAGAAACATCTGAACAGATTTGTACCCACACATTAATTGGTGCTAACGCTCTATGGGGATTTGTGAGAAACATCTGAACAGATTTGAAACACACATTAATTGGTGCTAACGCTCTATGGGGATTTGTGAGAAACATCTGAACAGATTTGTACCCACGCTACCACAGCGCTAGTTCCAACCAGCCATACTCTGACTGGAGGTACTCACACTGGTTCACTCGGACTGTTGTGAAGAAAAGTCTAAACAGATCTGAGTTTAGAAGTATTTCATTCTGAGTCAATAACGCGTTTCGGATACGAAATATTAAAGCAGGCCACCAACAACGAACAAACGTAAACGAGGATTAGGTCAAGGACAGGCGAGCAGGTTTTAATAATTGTCCTTGAACGAGTTTATCTTCATTAACCACTTATATAGCAATTATACCGATAATTTGATTTCACGATGTGCAGTGTATTAATATATGTATTTGTTCTTTAATGTCCCACTCTCAGATATCTGCATGTTTGATAAATGTTGCAGCAAGATCACTGAATATATTCGCATGCGGTTATCAGCTTTTCGGCATGTTATTGTCAGGTAGATGGCGCAAGTTGACAATCCCGGCGCGTTTTGCACCAATGCAAATAACTCTTTTGGTGAAATAGTTACGACAATGAAATTAACATAATTTGGAATGGACTGTACCCTTCCCTCCTTCCCTCATACCCCTCGCTATAAGACTAGGCATGCTAACACAAACTACATTTTTATTAACCCCTTCAACGAGGACTCAATTAAGACAAAATGCCGAACCATAAATCTTGTGGTGACATGAACAGAGAAATGTTTAGAAATTGAAAAGTTTTCTTTCTTTTTACTTCACAAATTGCTTAAAACACAAGCAAATTGTAACATTGCATTTAATTTTGCACACTGTTTTACTTCTATCAAAGAAGGGACCACGTGACCTAGCTACGGTCTGCTGTGTGTGAATTCTGTTGGGACACAAATCAGTTACGTAACAAGTGCAGAAACTACAATGAATGACTTTTTTCCCCAAAAAAACACTTGCAAAAGAAGATAGTTCAAACACTTGTCTACAATAAGATTATGTGTTACAGTAAAAGAAATATGCCAAACTCTTGACCAGCTTATTAGAATTATTTTAGCATATACCAGAAAATGAAACCAAGAATGTCCTGAAAAGCCCACAACAACAAGAACAACAGAGCCTCAGATAGAGGTCAACAACAGCATATACAAGACAGATAGACCCCGGCCGCAACGAACAAAACAGCGGAGCAGTAAGAAAAACAATACAAACAACTTTTATACACATGAACAACTCACACATACAGCTCACATTCGCTTTGATTCAAAGAACAAAACAATGAAACAAGATAAAGAACAGTACACAACACACTCGGATGCAACCTGATTAAAGAACAAAAGAGTGAAACAAAAAATGAACAGCACACAACAGACGCAAATACACCCTTATTAAAACAAAATAGTGAAACAAGAACAAGAACAACACACAACACACTTAAATAACCATTATTAAAACAAAATAGTGAAACAAGAACAAGAACAGCACACATCAAATACACCTGCTTGAAAGAACAAAATAGTGAAACAAGAAGAAGAACAGCACACACCACACTCAGATACACCCTGATTGAAAGAACAAAATGGTGAAACAAGAACAGCACACAAACAGAACTCAGATAAACTCTGATTGAAAGAACAAAATAGTGAAACAAGAACAAAAACAACACACAAAAACCCAGATAAACCAGGTTTCAAAGAACAAAACAGTGAAACAAGAACAAAAACAACACAAATAAAGCTCATATAAACCAGGTTTCAAAGAACAAAACAGTGAAACAAGAACAAAAACAACACACAAAAAAACCAGATAAACCAGGTTTCAAAGAACAAAACAGTGAAACAAGAACAGCACATAACACACAGATAAACCCCGATTCAAAGAACAATATAGTGAGATAAGAACAAGAACAACACACAACACAACTCGCATACACTCTGAACAACAACACTCAAACATACCCTGATTGTAATATTTAAGGCAATGTTGTCAATGAACACAATAAATGACCACGTCGAAGCACGTCTGTACAACCGTAAAACGAAAACATCTAACATTGAAGTCGGTTAAGCAGATTTTTACAAATATGTTCCTCACCTTTAGACCTTTCCTTCTCTGGAGTACAGACCACGCATTGAACAACTACTTCCAAAACACCATCACTCTCTTTCAAAATATGAATAAAAATAGCCTCCTGTTGTAATCCACTGTCTCCTGTGTGCCTAGATCAGTGCTCATAAAGTGAAGGTCCTTTGCTAGAATAAAGGCTGTTAGCTTCTAAATCACAATAATTAAGACTAGAAATATATTGTCACTTTTAATTCACAGTAATTAGAACTGGAAGTCTGTTTGTTGTCATGCAGTCACTCAATATTTAAAATAAATAGAACCGACATTTTTATTTAAAGCTCACTCCTGATTTACATGCACTAGAGTAGATATTTCTCGAAATATATCGTTGATAAATTACAGCGCATAAGTATTTAAAGGAAGTTGAAGCTAATTCAAACTGTCACTCATAATTCACAAAAATTATTTCCATGATGTCAGTCTTATTCATAATAATGAGAACTGGAAATCTCTTTGTTCCACACGGTCATTCCCAATTATTATGATCGGAGATTTATAGTTGTTCAAACACATCAATCTAAATCACAAGGAGATTTATAGTTGTTCAAACACATCAATCTAAATCACAAGGAGATTTATAGTTGTTCAAACACATCAATCTAAATCACAAGGAGATTTATAGTTGTTCAAACACATCAATCTAAATCACAATGAAAGGATCTTTTTGGTGAAATCCATTATTCATTAATCCACTCTATAATCAGAAGAATTACCCGGTCATCTCTGTCCCAACCAGTTCAGAGGATTTTGAATTAGACGTTTGTTAATGTAACTATCAGATCCAACTCACAACATAAACGTCAGGCATATCCAGTCAAAATTTCTTTTCCTATTGCACAAGCAAATTCGACCATAAGCAAAGTTTAACATGTCAGGCATATCCAGTCAAAATTTCTTTTCCTATTGCACAAGCAAATTCGACCATAAGCAAAGTTTAACATGTCAGGCATATCCAGTCAAAATTTCTTTTCCTATTGCACAAGCAAATTCGACCATAAGCAAAGTTTAACATGTCAGGCATATCCAGTCAAAATTTCTTTTCCTATTGCACAAGCAAATTCGACCATAAGCAAAGTTTAACATGTCAGGCATATCCAGTCAAAATTTCTTTTCCTATTGCACAAGCAAATTCGACCATAAGCAAAGTTTAACATGTCAGGCATATCCAGTCAAAATTTCTTTTCCTATTGCAGAAGCAAATTCGACCATAAGCAAAGTTTAAATGCACGTTCATAATGTAGTGTAGAAAGACTTGACTTTAGGAAGTACAACGTTCTGCTGCCAATAGTACTTTGAATTTTTTTACTTTCTTATTTCTTTTTTGTTAAAGCACTTCTTACACAAATATATTTATTATTACAGTCCTTCCTTCAAGATATGTACTTGATGTCCAGCCCAAGACTGTCACCTTCATTGTGATGGGGGTTTGAGCAAGAAAATGTGGCGGCCAACTGGCATAAATCCACTGAAGTCCAAAACATCTGTATACAAAGTAAGGGAGGCAATCGGTCACTGCGGTCATCTGGAGGCGAATAAGGACAGCAGTGAAGGGTTTCGTCATGTGGCTTGCCAAAACAAACGCTGGGAAACACTCCAAGTGTTCGAGAAGTGTTTGTCCAAGAAGGGGTAGCGCTTCCATCGATTGCACGTCTTACTGTTCTTTTTTCTTGTCGCAAGCATTCATTTGGAGCACGTTCGGGCAAAATCTACCTACCTACCTACCTACCTATCTATCTATCTATCTATCTATCTATCTATCTATCTATCTATCTATCTATCTATCTATCTATCTATCTATCTATCTATCTATCTATCTATCTATCTATCTATCTGTCTGTCTGTCTATCTGTCTGTCTGTCTGTTTGTCTATCTATCTATCTATCTGTCTGTCTGTTTGTCCGTCCTTCCATCCATCCATCCATCCATCCATCCATCAATCAAACAATCAATCCATCTATCTATCTATGTATCTGATTTTTTAAATCTCTGTTTAGCGTGCACTCTACAAGTACCGTTTTAAAAGTCTGCCCTTTTAATCATAATCGTACTAAATTTGCGGTTTCATCTTGGTTTTAGCAAATTTCTATCGTGATGGTTCAATATTATTTTCATTGTGTGCCTTTCTTAATTTTTTCTTCTCAATTTCATCCAGAGTTAAATCTCTTTTTATCTCTCTCTCTGATTCAGAAATAATTTCGTATTCTGATTGAAATTTTTTTTCATTTATCAGCACTAAAATTTATTTATCTGCATTTATTTATATGTTCATTTATCGGTTGCCAGAAATATGATATGCTATTTGCAAATCACTAAATCGCACGCACAGTACATGCAATGTCAAATACATTATTTTTTTATTATTGAGCACACATATCTTATTAATATTATTATTATCATTAATTATGCATACACATAATAAAATATCTGTTCTAAAGCAAAATGTACAATTTAATTACACAAGATTTATCCAGTCATGTAATAAAAGAGAGCAAAAGTAAAAGCACAGCAATCACCCTTAAACTAAGTGTATGTGAATTTGAATAATGTCTCCTGAGATGCGTGCATGAAAGAACAATATATGTGTTTGTATATGTGTGGGGGTGCGCGTGTGTGTGTGTGTGTGTGTGAGAGAGAGAAAGAGAGGGAGAGAAGGGGGGTGAAAGAAAATGAAAGAAAGAACAGAAAAAGGAAAAAGAAAGACAAAGAGAGAAGAAAGGAAGGAAAGAAAAATGCCAACGTGAATTTGTGCTTTCGCTGTGCCAGATCTGGCACTGACAGTGTGTGTGAACGCACTCGTAAACCACGGGTTCACGCCTCTCTTGTCATGGCTTGCGTCCTCACAAACCCAGCAACCGCACTGGTACACAATCCATGACGTCACAAACGCTGCCACGGGCCAGCCAGGTAGTGTTTGCTTTTGGAGTGTTTGATGGGCATTGATGCACTTTATCCCATCAGGACCCGTGACACAAGCCTTTCTTCCATCTACCCTCCCCACGAAAAAAAAAATCACAAAAAAAAAATCCAAACAATCTACAAAAATAAATAAAAATGTAAAGTACTCTTTATTTTGCCCGGCCAAAGGAGATATAGATGTTGTGACGTCACTGATTTTAATTTCTAGTTTACTACAATTAGTAGAGAGTTATTATTAGTAGACAGATAATAGTATGAAGATCAGTTATGTAATTTGCGAAAGTACTATTTTTTGAGACAACGAAAGGCCGACTTCGTAAATCTGTTTCACCAGCAAATAAAAGCAAAGAAAGATAAACAAATTGCTTTCACAGATTTTAAGCATAGAACAAGAAAGATAATCAAACAAATTGCTTTCACAGATTGTAAACATAGAACAAAAAAGATAATCAAACAAATTGCTTTCACAGATTGTAAACATAGAACAAGAAAGATAATCAAACAAATTGCTTTCACAGATTTTAAACATAGAACAAGAAAGATAAACAAATTGCTTTCACAGATTTTAAACAATGAACAAGAAAGATAATCAAACAAATTGCTTTCACAGATTTTAAACATAGAACAAGAAAGATAAACAAATTGCTTTCACAGATTTTAAACATAGAATAAGAAAGATAATCAAACAAATTGCTTTCACAGATTTTAAACATAGAACAAGAAAGATAATCAAACAAATTGCTCTCACAGATTTTAAACATAGAACAAGAAAGATAATCAAACAAATTGCTCTCACAGATTTTAAACATAGAACAAGAAAGATAATCAAACAAATTGCTCTCACAGATTTTAAACATAGAACAAGAAAGATAATCAAACAAATTGCTTTAAGAATTTAAACATAGAACAAGAAAGATAATCAAACAAATTGCTTTAAGAATTTAAACATAGTGAAATGGAACAAGAAAGATAAAAAAAAGATTGCTTGAATAGATTTAAAACAAAGAACAAAAAAACGATCTAACAAACTGCTTTCACTAGTGAAAGAGAACAAGAAGATCTAGCAAATTGTTTTCATTAGTGACAATAAAACAAGAAAGAGCTATAAATTGCATTCACTAGTAAAAATAATAACTGAAAGAACTAACAAATTGCTTTTATTGTTGGCAACTAAACAAGAAAAGCTAAAAAATTGTTTTCACTAGTGACAATTAAACAAGAAAAAACTGTTTTCACTAGAATATAATGAAGCAATAAAGAACTATCAATTGCTTTCACTAGTGACAATTAAACAAGAAAAAACTGTTTTCACTAGAATATAATGAAGCAATAAAGAACTATCAATTGCTTTCACTAGTGACAATTAAACAAGAACTAACAAATTACTTTCTCTGTTAAAATAGAACAAGTAAGATCTAACAAAGTGTTTCTTTAATATTTATAGAACTAGAAGAGCTAACAACATTTATAAACAGAACCAGATGGATATCACAATATACTTGGAACAAGAAATATCGCAAACTTTTTCATCAGCAAAAGCAAATAGGAAAGATCTCACTTCCTATATTCAAGAACAAGAACTTTTCAAAATCGATGATATGAAACATTCATTTTCAGACGTGGGAAAACAACACTTTGCACTTCCAAGCAACATTTATAGTCTGTTCCTGGATTTAGACACAGGAAATCGACGTTCACAAACTGTTTTTAAAGTCAAGAATAACCATAACGAATTCGCATTGCTGTTAAAGACAAGAACTTAAAAACTAAATGTACTAAAGCCAATAATGCTGTAGAATGAATTCTCGTTGTTAAAGACTAAAAACTTGAAAACTAACTGAAATAAATTTTTTTGAAGGTAGAGGAAAAGTTCGGACAGATATTCACAAACTGCTGGAAAAATAAAAAGACCTACGCCATTTGAGCTTAACAAATCTTTTATTTTTCAGAACGATTCACGACTGTTTATAGAAACAACAACCAAACAAAAAGAACTTTAACTAAAAATCACCACTAACCGTTAACTGAAGCGAAAGAAAAAAAAAGTTATTTTGCAATATGCTTTCAGACTCTTGAACTTGCTTTTGAAGTGTCTTTATTCCAAATATACATCATATTAACTTTACACACTCAACAGAACCCCCCCCCCCCCGAATTCACACACACAATATGCATAGACCTGAAAACACGCATAGGCAAACACACATAAGCACACATATACACCAACACACACAAACGCACACTCATGTATAAGCATGCACACATACAAAAATATCACAAAAATCAAACATATATAAACACAAACATAAACGCACTCACAAGCATTAGCACATGCGCACACAACACAACCCATACACACTTTCCAACGAAAAACAGACACTGGTACGAGAGCTCAGACTGAGCTAGAATTTAGGCGATTACCTCCCTTGACTGTGAGTGAGACATTCTAAACAATTGCTTCATTGTTGCGTAAATACATGGTTCCAGTTTATCGGAATTTTTTACGCGAACGGTGAAAGAAATGGATTCATATTTCGCCTTCTGTTTGACTCGAAAATGGTCCACTGTTTCGGCTGAAAATCTCGTGGCAAGTCGTGTGTACAAGGCATCACCTGTAGAGATAATTTTATTCACACCGGGAGCCTCTATCACTGACAACTCAGATTTATATCTAAAGCCCAGCGCAGAAACCACAGTACAGGAAATGATGGAAAAATAAATCTGTAAAAAATAACTCACATAATACCCAAGTAATGAAACTATTGTTAAAACAACACACACACCCCAGCCCCGGGATAACCAACCAACCAACAACTGCACAAAGAAACCGAACACTATTCAACAAGCCAAGCCATCAGATCGGATATGCACCAATTAAAAGAAAATGGAGACTTAAATACTTTGAAAACTGTAAAAAAAAATAATTAAAAATTGAAAAGAATCGCTATATTATGAACATGTGCCTAAGTTGCTCAATTCTATCTTTGAATAAGCAGGAAGATAAATAAAAGGTAATTATTAATAGAAAACGGAATAATTTGGTTTTTTTTTCTGAGCAGCCGTACTCAAACGGAAAGCAGCGAACAAGTGAAGGAAAATTAAATTAAGGGAAGAGCTAGTAAGAGTCAGTCAGATAGATTGATTATTAAAAACCAGCAGAAGTGGTTTTATTTTACTGTTATATGGCAACAGTTTCAACCAAGAACAAGAAACTCCAGTCGGATTCCTGAGGCAACCACAGACACTAAAGACATACTTACAAAAGACAACAAACAGTCAACAGGACGACGGCCACCCTCCAACCCACGGGACATCAGACAGGGGAGGCAAATCCTACTAGAGCAATTCAAGGCGAAATGTCCAACGTAAGCTCCAGTGGGCACTCTAAATTTGCAAGCGAAACCACCACCACCACCACCATTAAAGAGACACATTCTGGTCAGTTTCATTCATGCGATTGTTTATTTCACTTAGTGACTTATTTCATTTCTACATCCTCGTGCAACAATTATCGATTTCGCGAACGGAAGTGGGCTTTTGTCAGCCAGCAACAAAGAAATGGCATTGATCTGCGGCGTTATCATGCATTGTGTCTGCCAGCCCGTGAGGTAAAGATCACGTGTTCTGTGACGTGGGGAAGCAGTATCCTCGTATAACTTTTCGTAATTAGGTGCGCGAAACATGTGCGCAGTCGGTTAAGAAGAAAGTGAACTCCTTGTATCGCCATCAGTGTGACTTTACATTAATGGATGAAGCACTTCAATTGTTTTATCGGTACAAATCTACAATGTGTGACTTTACGTTTGAACAGCCTTAGGCTTCATACCGAAGTATTCTATAACTGATATGAAAAATGTGGAACGTGTGTACAACTAGGGGCCGTCAGCTAATAAGAATTTTAAAAAAAAACAACAAGTGGACAGCTTGAAACGCGAACTGTTGTGGAGCGACCATTTGAAGACAATAGACCATACATATACTAAAAATAAACATGACACAAATTTAAAGCGGAGCTCTGAGTAGAGGCTACATTTCTTCACAGAGAACTTCATAAGAATAAAAAAAGTTCCAGACAAACTAAATCCAACAACAAAGCTTCTGATGGTCTTCACTGTAGAAATGAACTGAGGAACCAACTTAAAAAAACCCGACATACAATTACCCCAACCCCCATCCCCACCCGCCCCCGAGTTGCAAGAAGCAGTCAAATCGCTGCACATCTAGAAAGGGAAATAATGATACACAACACTAATGTATTTGACGTACCATGCATTTAATACATAAAACAAAACTGTTTAAAGCGACCAATCATAAAACAAAAATGTTTAAAGTGACCAATCATAAAACAAAACTTTTTAAAGTGACCAATCATAAAACAAAAATGTTTAAAGCGACCGGTAATAAAACTAACTGTTTAAAGCGACCAGCCTGGCCTGTACAGGAGGAATTGGTACCTTGCAAAGCAAAGAACCTCATAAACAACCCTCTGGTGGACAGAGACAAGATACTTTTCCCACCGCTGCACATTAAGCTTGGCTTAATCAAACAGTTCACCAAAGCTCTGGACAAGGATGATTGCTGTTTCGCTTACTTGTGCCATGCCTTTCCAGGGTTGACCATTGAGAAGTTGAAAGCTGGCATTTTTTATGGTCCACAACTCCGTAAGCCAATCAGAGATCCAGAGGTTGAAAACTCAATGAACGAAGTGGAACTGGAAGCTGGAAGGCTGTTGTTCTGGTCGTGAAAAACTTTCTTGGCAACAGTAAGGCCAGGAACTATGCAGAGCTTGTCGCTAATATGCTGACATATGCTAATATGCTTCCAGAAACCTTGGATGCAACTTGAGCATCAAAATGCATTACTTATTCTCACATATGGATCGGTTTCCTAAAAAACTAGGATCAATGAGCGACGAGCAAGGGGAGATGAAAGAGATGGAAACCAGGTATCAGGGACGCTGGGATGCAGTCATGATGGCTGATTACTGTTGGACTCTAAAGAGAGACATTCCTACTGCTGAGCATTCTAGAAGTTGGAAGAGACGGAAGTACATGCCCTGAATTTTGAACAATGGTGACCTAATATTGAATTTATATGTACTTACCTTTATCAATGTCTACATTCAATGTACACTAGTCAACGTTTGTAACCTTTAATAAATGAATTGTGTTAGAAAACGATTTAAAAAAATTAATTTAATTTTTTTAATTTAAACCCTATTTTGGAAGAGAAAAATTAACAAAAATCGCCTAATAATGTTACTAAAATGTAATGAATTTAGTTATAAGATCGGATTTTTAAAAATCGAAATAGCACAAAACATGACCTGATAAAAAAGAAACGGACATTATTTTCGAATTTAGCAGTGTAAAAGTATTCTAAAATCAGATGAAAAAACTTAGACAACTTACACACATTTTTGTGTGTGATGCAGTGGGGTAACACTCGAAATGCAAATAGCATAAGTGATAATTAATTATTATATTTTTTTCTTAAATTTATTTCATTTTGAAAATTTTATTAAACATTCACTACTCTCGCTTGGCCACTTTTCCTTGTAGGAGTACAAAATATCCATTAGAGTATCGATAACAGGTTAATGACCCAGACTAGTGGCATCTAGGCGATTGTGTAACTGAATTCTTTTCGCAAGTCACTAGATGTGTGCCTTGGTCATGCATGAGCGCACACAGAGCGCATGCAGTCATGTCACTCAGCTTTCCTAAATAGAGTTAAACTCTCATAACTAACTAACTTTTAGAACACATGCCAGTGCAAAATGACTTTGTTACGAGAACTCCTAAATAGAGTTAAACTCTCATAACTAACTAACTTTTAACACATGCCAGTGCTAACTGACCTTGTTACGAGAACTCCTAAAATGGTTAATTTGAAAGATTATACCTTTACAAGAACCGATACTTCCCGACTTGTGAATTCAAAAGAATAGAAATATAATTTGAGGCTCTTATGTCAGCCAGTCAGGCCCATTCACTTGTTTTTCTTTTATGCTAATTTATAAACAGTCCTAAAATTGTGAACAAGACACTTGTCTGTATACTTGTTTTTCTTTTATGCCAATTTATAAACAGTCCAAAAATTGTGAACAAGACAATTGTCTGTATACTTGTTTTTCTTTTATACCAATTTATAAACAGTTCAAAAATTGTGAACAAGACACTTGTCTGTATACTTGTCCCGAATTTGTGGTTTGAATCGGTTAAAGGCACATTTTGGGTATGTTTGGAACAGTTAATATTTTATACTTAGAATTTTAGAGAACTAAACTTTTTCTTGATGCTCTAAAAATTTTTTGATTATATATTTCTAACTATCTGTTGTGGCCCAAAATTATTGGTTTCAAATGTTTGATATAGCAAAACATCCTTTCTGCTGTTTGTTCTAAACCTTGTAGTTGTTTGTTCAGTACATTGAAGTGTAGTGTAAAATCTGTAAAAAGAAACCATAAGGTTGTTTAGCCAGGCCATATCAGTGAACTGTGGATAATCCTTCCCTTTTTCATTCATAAGTAGCCTAATTTCAGCCAAGCAGCCTGCAAATCTCTCCCAAACCCGTCCTCTGCTTAGCCACCGGACATTATACTTTTTGTACATAAGCAAAGTATTATACTGTGCTTGAACCTCATCAAGAAGTGCTTGAAACTGTTGAAAATGAAGAGCACGAGCCATGATGTAATTCACCATTTTTGTGACATCTTTGAGGATATCATCTATTTTTTTTTTGTAGCTGTCCCTGGCACAAAGAGCTTCTTGATGAATAATACAATGAAACTGAATGACTGGATGTTTTGCTTCTTTAACAAAGAACTGTATGAAACCAGATGTTGCTTCCACCATGCAATGTGCACCATCACTAATAATTGAAACTATTTTTCTGGTCTTATGTCTTGTTGCAAAAAAGTTTCCATCACAGCATTGTAGATATCTATTCCTTGTGTTCTTTCAGGCAAAGACACCAGTTTAACCAGCTCTTTTCGCATGATATCACCAACAGCATAACGCAAAATTATTGCTAGCCTTGCATGGTTATTTATATCTGTGATTTCATCCAAGTATATGGAGTAACAGGCTGCCTTTTGTAAGTCAGTGGCTATTTATATCTGTGATTTCATCCAAGTATATGGAGTAACAGGCTGCCTTTTGTAAGTCACTGGTGATCTGCTGACAAATATCACTTGCTATCCACAGGACTCGATCTTTAACAGTATTTATGCTAAGTGGCATCTCAAAGATGGGTTGTACAATTTTATCCTTATTTGGAAAATCATGAAAAAGGGAATTACTCCCAGACAACATGGCCTCTGATAAAATCACCATCGAAGAGCGGTTTACCATGTTTTGCCAGACACAGTGAAATTTGAAATCTGGTAAGTGACAGATGATTTGTTTTAGAAAGATAGTTGCAAAAGCTATCCTTCTGGTAGTTCCTCAATTTCCCTTCAAGAAACACTTTCCTTTCAGCTTCATCAAGTTCGGCAACAATCTTGTGGTTGGTGTCAAAGTGCTTTCGGACACTTGATGTACGACACACAGTTCTTTCACTGAACAGAATACATAATGCTTTCCCATTGCGTTCAGTAACACCAAATGACTGTTCGGGTCTCTTGGAATGATCTTCTGTTTTCAGTTTTGCTTTTTTTTTGCTGTATTCATTTGTGAGGGTTCAAAACGTTTTTCATTACATTACGTCTTAGATATTAAATTTCAATTATTCATGAGGAACATCAATGCTAAAATCTGGAAACTGAAAGCTAAAATTGTATTTATAAATGAAGGTATTAAAAATCACAGGCAGTCTGCATAAAATTTGAACTCGCTTAGCGTAGCCTGGCCAAGTAACAAGGAATCTGATTGGCCCAAACTTTTGGAATTTGGAACGTCATAAATTGGATAAATAAATATGTATACTACATCTGTTCTATGGCGATATTTTAAAATCTTAGGAGATAAGTAAGGGATACATACACATATAGATGAAAAGACTTATTTAAATGACATAGTGTCGTGTTCACTGTGATTATTGATAAGGGAAACCACTCTTTAATACATTTTAGTCGCATGCCGGCGGAGGAGGCTCCATCCACCCTAATGCCTGCTCACCTGTCCACCCGACCGCCCATCCGTCCACTCATCTATCTGTCTGCCCATCTGTCATTCTATCTATCTATCTATCTATCTATCTATCTATCTATCTATCTATCTATCTATCTATCTATCTATCTATCTATCTATCTATCTATCTATCTATCTATCGATCGATCATTTTAACTCTTTACTAGATCTTCATCTCTCAACATCTCAGAATAAATTGTGCTTTTTAAAAAACTTCTGTCATAGTAAGTAATTAGTTCTAATAGTTTGCCAGAATCTGTCCTTACAGTTTTATTTCTTTTGAAATGAATGTCACTGAGAGTGGTAAGACGACAAATGAGTGAAATGCAAGCTCAGTGTGTTTTCACGCTCACTGGAGAGTGGTAAGACGACAAATGAGTGAAATGCGAGCTCAGTGTGTTTTCATGCTCACTGGAGAGTGGTAAGACGACAAATGAATGAAATGCGAGCGCTGTGTGTTTTCATGCCCACTGATGAGTGTCTGATGTGGGCTGAGTGGTATGTTTTGCATCAGGTGGGGAGCTGTGTCCAGTCTGGATCTGTGTAGAATAATGTTATGATTCAGAGCCACAACCTATAACCTTGATCTTTAAAATGTTGGTTACGACTTTGGGAATTTTCAATTTTCATTGTTTGGTCTGTAACTTTACTTCGTTGATACTGCCTAACTGCATCTGGAAAATGTAATGTAATCTTAATTCGTTGATACTGCATACATTATCAGGAAAAATAAATGTTACTTTGCCTTGTTGATACTGCATATCTTGAAAATATAAATGTAACTTTACTTCAATGGTACTGCATAACGGTATCTGGAAAATGTAAATGTAACTTTAGTTTGTTAATACTGTAATTGTATCTGGAAAAGCATGTAATTTGTGAAAGGACAAATAGCTGAATTCATTGTTCAGTTATGGTGAACTATATGATTGTATTCAGTAATTGTAAATAAATTCTAAAGGATAATTAAGGAAAGAGATAGCCATGCCTGCCTATCTGAAATTCTACAGAAGAGTTATTATTGTGTTTCTGTAGCCATTGGTAAACTCCCTTTGGTACTTGGTACCTGTACTTCCTTTGGTTTCCTTTGGAACCATTACTTCTACCTTGGTGCATCTGATTAACTGGACACATCATGTTGTCTTGCAAATTCATGAAACCAGCCAGAGGGCATTGTTGTGAGCCTAATGAAGGCCAGTGCAGGACGTAGTGACGTCACCTACCACATGAGGAAGGGGGACAGAACTCCATTTGGTCATGTTGACCTTTTTCACGCAATTATTTGAATTCTCTCTTGATGTATTTTGTTGGTGTTGTCTGAAAATAATCGATTGAACTAACTTTGTTAACAGTTACTGTTGTTGATTCCAAGAACACTGTCATAACAGTTAATAAGGGAGCCTTTTCAGGCCTCACACCATAAATATTACTTACAAGTAAAGGTTTGTGCATTGTTATGTATGTCTTCAATGTACATGTCATTATTAGTATTTGATCAGTGTTGAATTGCTGTGTAGTGTGTAGTTAATTGTTTGTTAATAAATTCTATTTCTTTATTTATCCACTCCCTCAACATTGTGTTATAACTGGGTTAAAAGGTTAATGTGAGAGCTTAGAAATTAACATCCAAAAGTCCTCCTGGGGCCATATAGAGCCCTGTCTCGGGCCGCAGTTTGTGCACCCCTGCCTTAGATGATTACTAGATCTAGCCTAGAAGTCTAAGAATCTTCTTAGCTGGACTGTGATAGAGTTCATGACGTAATCATGGCAAAGAGCAGATGACATATCGCGACATAAGCCAACATTCTATCTACCATAAAGTCTTATAAAAAAACAACAAGAATTGAGTGAAAAGAGAAAGATTGAAGGGAAAAACTGTAGAAGAGATTTAAACTTTCATTGGGGAGAAAACTAGGAGACAGAAAGACAAACTTTAGGGCAAGCTAGATCTCTCTGAGATAGATATATTAGGAATTGAAATTGTAATTGTGAATCATAATTTGATTGTTTGTATTTTTTTATTTATACAAATTCTTTTTAATTTTTCACTCATCATTGTGTCATTCCTTATCATATTCACTTTATGTAAATTCCATATTGTAATGTTTGTACTGCCTAAGTCCCGTTTTATATTTAGCAAGGCATCACCAGAGGACTTTTCATATACGCTTGTCAGACAAATTAGAGTTACCTATATGGTAAAACAATATATGGTAAAACTGTAAGGTCAATCTATAAAGTAAAGCAAGATTAGTGAAACATAAGCTATCCATTTTTAATGTTCAACGCCATGGTGGCCCGGTACTGGCTCTTTGCAGGAAAAGTTGATAACATGTATCGATGATGGGGAGTCAAACAACCTTGTGTGAGAGGCTGATGCTGTCACTATCATAGCACTTCATGGATCTGGTTTTCTAACTGCCAACAGCAGGCCACCGTAAAGTGATACATTAACCACAAACTTGATCGCCATCATTCTGTCATAACAGATTTTAAGCCAGCGTACAAGGAAACATCTGTTGTAATTATTACTGAAACATTCTGTCCACTAGTAGAGAATCTGGACATTTTCATGAAATTGTCTAATTTTGTCTAATAACAGTTGACATATTTTGGGTATAACTTTGCCTTCGTGAAGATATTATATTACTAGCGTCACTGCATCTGTTGAAATATACAGCAGTCCATCATAAACTGTATTCAGTAATATACCGAGGGGAAAGTAATTCTTTCAAATGGCTAGTGAACTGCCATCAGAGGATAACTCAAACAAATTGGGGGGGGGGGGGACGATAACAGTTTTATGTCACCACTGAAGCTTGGTCATTGGTCATTTCATCCTCAGACTTTCACTGACCTGGAGTGCCCCAGTGTGACCCCATACTCTCACACTTGTGTTCAAGGTGGAGGGCAAGGGGGCTGGCAGAAGGGGGGTGAAAAAGGTCGCACCAGTTTGGCGCACCTCCACTCTCCAAATGTAGGAAATGGATGAAAGTAAACAAACGTTAGTTTATGATGTAGCCACTGAATTAATAAATTTGGTGTATCACTTTACACCACTTTACTTTGCTGTTGGCATTGTGATTTTTTAAAACCTTAATGCTGGATCATGTGTAAAAAACAGATGGTGGTGTATTAAAGAATAGTGCTTAGAAGATATAATTCCTGTTAATTTAATCTTTTGCACAACATACAGGTTTTGTCTAATGAAACAATGCAAAGTGAATTTTTTTTTTTGTAAAATAGAGGAATGGAGGAGAGGGAGCACATATCCATATATCCACACATACCCCCTTTGTAGAACAGAATTTATCCATGGTGACTGTGTTCCTGATATGATCTCTATTCCTGCTTCCTGTTTGGCCCAGACTAGCAACAAGTTGCAAGGTACTAACACCTGATCTCTTTTATAAATTGACTATCATTCTACTCACTTTGACTAAGCAGTCAATCATCCACTCTTAGTGAGCAATTGTACATGGAAAACCATTCTCTGCTTGATGATGGCTCTTCATCTAAAAATCTACTCAATGCATTTACATAATACAATTTGCAAAAGTGGACTCCAGAGGGACCTTCTCTCGCCACTATCTCTAATCACATAATTCCTACAAACTGTTTTGACTACTGTACAATTAACTATAGTATTTTATTTACACACACTAAGTGCTTGTCTATTATGTCTTTTAAGTTTAACTCTCTGTTGCAGACAGGTGACTCTATTAAAGTCACCAATTCATTCGCCAGAATCTCTATTTCACTCTAACGCCTGTTTATACCTGATTTTGCAGGAATGAGTGAAACATGGGGGCGAGCCGTATTCATGTCGTTCAGTTCGTCTTGTATGTAAGCAACTATGTCAATGTGATGCTTAGTTTGTACCCGAACTGCAGGACGTAAAGTGTGAAGGCACATGACACGTATGTGTAAGATCGTGTTTCAGTCCCTCTGACAAAGGGAAGCAATTTTACTATGCTTCTCAGCTGTCTAACGGGAATCTGATATCCAGAAGAAAGAAAGGGGTATGAATTATTGTCCTTTTATCAAGTAGATTTTTCATAAAGGTCAGAGGCGGACAAACTTGTAAAAGTGTTAGATTTATAATGGCTCTACATCCATGTTGAAATATGATACTGTGTAACACTTGATTGTCTTTCACAGAGCATGACAGGAAGTACTAAATTTAATTTATTTGCTTATCCATAACAAAATGTGACAAAAGGGGTTAAGTTAAAGTTAGTTGTTTATTCATAATGAAGAAAAGGTTAGACTGTTAGAATAGTTGCATACCCATAATGGAAGAACGATGATGGCATTCAGTGGTCGGGACTTCAACTGTGTACGCATAACAGGAGACTGAAAAAGAGCTGTTAAGAACAAAGGTAATATTTCAGCCCTTTGTGAGACCACGACATCAATTCATTTCCACTTCATAGCTAATGGTAGTATAAAAGTCTACATATCCCCTTTCAGCCAAGAGTTACAGTGACCTGGTAACGTCGAAATGGATCCCATAAGCACACATGATTGACACGGAGTTTCTTTCATTGACCTTGACATAGGCCCGAAAATTTGTCGGCAGCAGTTGTGTCCTATTTTGAGTAACTTGTCTTATTTTATTGAATCATAGTGTGGGTATCTTAGTCATAGTAACCAACCGCCTATTCTCGAAGCACCTTTCATATATTGGCTTAGCAGATGTTCGTTGCATTCTTTCGGTCTTAATGCATCGGTGATCTCAAATGCAAACTTTTGCGATTTCAATTTTGTTTGTCGTGCAAACGATACGTTGCTGTACTGGACAAAAGGTGGTGATGGGAGGGAGGGAGGAGGAGATGAAACGTAAGTGTGAAACAATTCTTTCTTAGTATGTTGCACTCTGTGATCGTAATGTCAGTGTGTTGCACTCTGTGATCGTAATGTCAGTGTGTTGCACTCTGTGATCGTAATGTCAGTGTGTTGCACTCTGTGATCGTAATGTCAGTGTGTTGCACTCTGTGATCGTAATGTCAGTGTGTTGCACTCTGTGATCGTAATCTGTACAAGTACGCCGCACATTTACAATAGCTGTGCGTATACTCATTTCTGGAAAATGAAAACTGCCAAAAAGGAAGATTAGATAAACGTAAAGAAAACTGACATCTTAAACACTGGGTGCTTTCAAGGAAAAAGAAGGAAGGGAACGAGAACTGTGGGGTAGGGTGGGGGAAGTGAAAGTGGGGTAGAGTGGGGAAAGTGATAGTGGGGTAGAGTGGGGGAAGTGAAAGTGGAGTTTCATACTACACAGTGCAGCTAAAATAGACAAAACAGACATTTTATTAAGTAACTCTATTCCGCTATAGTTAGCAAGTAAATTGATTTTTTTTACTTCTGACTCCATAATAGAAAGTACTAAGTACAGTCAAATGTCCTTGTGTTTACAAAATAAATTTTATAAATTACTATAAAACGATAGTTCTTACCAAAGAACAAAAACACGAAGACAATACTTAAAAAAGAACTGGACTAAGGACACAAAGATAATAAGTACAAAAGAACATGGGACCATATGATTATAAATAAGAACTAAAGACACCGAGAGAGCCCAGTCACTAAGATAACACTTACATATAAGACCTAGAGACACTGAGAGAGCCCAGTCACTAAAATAACACTTACATACTCGAGCTGAAGAAAGGAGAGCCCAGTCAATAAGATATCACTTACATATAAGACCTAAAGACACCGAGAGAGCCCAGTCACTAAAATAACACTTACATACTCGAGCTGAAGAAAGGAGAGAGCCCAGTCAATAAGATATCACTTACATATAAGACCTAAAGACACCGAGAGAGCCCAGTCACTAAGATAACACTTATAAGACCTAAAGACACCGAGAGAGCCCAGTCACTAAGATAACACTTACATATAAGACCTAAAGACACCGAGAGAGCCCAGTCACTAAGATAACACTTACATATAAGACCTAAAGACACCGAGAGAGCCCAGTCATTAAGATAACACTTATAAGACCTAAAGACACCGAGAGAGCCCAGTCACTAAGATAACACTTACATATAAGACCTAAAGACACCGAGAGAGCCCAGGACACAGTACTTAAAATTAGCAAAGGACACACTAGGATAATCATTTAAAAACTAGCTGATTGATTTATAAAAGAAGAAACAATAACAAAATCCCTTCCTATAAAAAACACCATGCCGAGTGAATCCAATGGATAACTGGTCTTCTATAAAAACATGCCGAGTGAATCCAAGGGATAACCCGTCTTCTATAAAAACATGTCGAGTGAATCCAATGTATGGCATTACGAGGTGTTTTGTGTTGACCATCCTTAATTTGTAATTACAACTTATTGGAGACAAAATGGGGACAATTTCGCATGTAATTAATTTCCAATTACTGCATTCTTTCGATGTTAATTACTATAATTTGCTGATGTGCCACACTAGGCTAACATTCAGCTCTTTTAATTTCCCAACCTTTAAATAATTCTGTAGCAAATATTCTAACAATAAAATACATATGACTATGGATGAGTGAATGTAACTATAGATGTGTGTCACACTCCTCTCGTATCGCGGAACAAAGTGGGAAAGTAGCGTGACTGGTCACACGGACAGATAGATGACTCACCCAGACAGGTTAGAGTTTGAAAAACAAAATCGACTTTAATAGACTTTAATAGAAAAGATAGAATGAGGCCACAGACTGCCTTAGAGCATTAAATGACGACAGACGAAAGAACATCAACACTTTACACAGAAGGCACGCACTAAATCTATGTCAAATGATAATGTACAGGGTGGCTCAAAAGTAGGTTTACAGTTATTAAACTACCTTTTATATGGTTGAAGTTGCTTGCTTAGTAATACCAATATAAAACATGTTGAAGGAGGACATTTTGAGCATCTGAGAGATTAAATTGTTTATGTTTATGTTTATGTTAACAGGTATAACGAATTTTCCGCTGTTCTAGTGTCGAATTTTCAAATAAATAGTTTACGTGATAACTGTAAACCTACTTTTGGGCCACCCTGTAATTTACGCTACAGTCATTAAATGACGTCATACGAAAGAACATCAACACCTGACACAGAAGCCAAGTACTAAGTCTGTTAAAATAATGTGGTTTATGCTACAGTCACCAAGACTGTTTAGCTCTTATTTGAGCACATATTGTGACGAGAGCATGTCCATTTAGAGATTTCACTTTCCTAAAGTTTATTGCAGCTATCTCTCTATGAGAGAGCTCAGTAGAGGCCACACTTTCCTACAGTTTATTGCAGCTATCTCTCTATGAGAGAGGTCAGTAGAGGCCACACCTACCTACAGTTTATTGCAGCTATCTCTCTATGAGAGAGGTCAGTAGAGGCCACACTTTCTTACTGTTTATTGCAGCTATCTCTCTATGAGAGAGGTCAGTAGAGGCCACACTTTCTTACTGTTTATTGCAGCTAAAAACAATTCTTTCTGTGAGAGAGGTCCAGTTAGAGGCCACACTTTTCCTATTGTTTATTGCAGCTATAAACAACACTCCCTCTTAACCAAGGCTGTTAAGCACACAACTATAATTTTGTAGAGGAATATATTCAAAGTCAGAATTGCTAACGGACAATGAGCAGTTAACCACTGAATCTAAGATAAATAGAATGGTAGCTAATCTAACTAAGGGTAGCTAATCTAACTAAGGGTAGCTAATCTAACTAAGGGTAGCTAATTTAACTAAGGGTAGCTAATCTAACTAAGGGTAGCTAATCTAAAAGCAAAGATAGGATGCTGGTAGCCTGTAGTCGTCAGCAGAAACGGGCCAGGAGTTACGGATCGTTACCCATTCAGAGATACACACTACGGGCCAGGAGTTACGGATCGTTACCCATTCTGAGATACACACTACGGGCCAGGAGTTACGGATCGTTACCCATTCTGAGATACACACTACGGGCCAGGAGTTACGGATCGTTATCCATTCTGAGATACACACTTGGTCTAGCAATCCAGTTAAGTAAGTTGTAGTGTGAATGTCTGATGAATTTGTCGCAGCGTTCTTGTTTGTTCCTGAATTAAGCAATGACAAACTCTATTTAAAGCCTTTTTATAGATTTGAGTCTGCATTTTAACCCAGGTACACTTGTAATATTTGTTAGAATTAATTAGAAATAAATTCCAGTAGGCCTATAGTGTAAAGATACTCAAGCAGACATTTTCTGTTGTTTTTCATTTCGGCAAATAATCTTGTTTACAATAATTCAGGTTTTGAAAAAAATTGATTGAATCAGTGGAAATATAATTTAGTTTATGTAATGACTCTATACATATAGTTTTTATAGTATATCACCTAAGGTTGATTGTAATAATTTTCTTTTGATTAATGACTCTTGTTTTGTTTCTGCCTATGTGTTTCTGTAACAGACAGCAAAGCTTGGCTTGTAATATATTAGTTTTTATATACTGTGTTGTAACAGACAACATGCTTGACTTGTAATATACTAGTTCCTATATAGTGTGCTAAACGGTGAAATGTGTGCATTCAAAATTTGGAGTTATTTTGTTCAAACTATATAGTTAAGCATAATTTATAAGTGCAGGTACAAGCAGAGACAATATTCACAGTTGTGAAACTATTCGATAGATTTTATAATTTTTCTTGTATACAATAAAAAAAAGTTCATTAAGATACAGCAAGAATAGCTGTCGTGCAGTTAAAAATAATTTAGGCTTGTTAATGTATATGCATAAACCCACCCATGCCTCAAAATACTGTTATGTTCTTCGGGGGAAAATTCCAGTACAACAAGTATCAACGAGAGTTGTCTTTGGGGGAAAATTCCAGTACAACAAGTATCAATGAGAGTTGTCTAAACCGAAACGCAGCACGGTCAAACCACTCGTGCTATAAAACTATAGGAAACAACAGTGTATAGAAACACAAGGAAAACACAATACTGCACATACTACCATTGAAGTATCTGGTGCCACAATTCACAAAGTCTACAAAATGCCAAAATCCAACAGGAAAACACAATACTACACATACTACCATTGAAGTATCTGGTGCCACAATTCAAAGTCTACTAAACGCCAAAATCCAGCAAGAAAAACAATGACGCACTCTACTACAAATAAACTACATGAATGTATTACACATGCATAGAAACAAAGGGTAAAGCATGCTACCAGAACCCTTACCTTTGACCTTTATATCATCCACATTAGTTGATATAAATCAACATTACATCCTACAGGAGA
The DNA here is from genome assembly GCA_028829895.1 of Sinotaia quadrata. NCBI lineage: Eukaryota > Metazoa > Mollusca > Gastropoda > Architaenioglossa > Viviparidae > Sinotaia > Sinotaia quadrata. Next base: position 100,134,901 of record CM054180.1, read on the forward strand.
AGTTAAATACAGTAAAGATTTTCGATAGAGTTAAGAGCCGCACTTAATAGCCAAGGCCCAACTTGCTAACAAAAATATAAACACCAATGCAAGAAATCTCAAATTGCTCCGGTACAATATACACGATACATGACGTCATCTATGATGCATTACAAGAAGCATTAAATTGCTAGCACAATGAAATACACTACACATGACATCATCTTATTTAATTTGTGGGGCGCTTTCGGCCGGGGCTGATTTTACCTTGGGAATTGGGGGTAGGGGCGGGTTTTAAGGGGCGTTTGGGAGATAGATGGAGGGTTTATGTATACTCTATACTTGTAGTTGTTTATGGTGTTATTTCTTTGTTTCTATTATTTTATTTTCTATGTACTTATTATGTACTTATTCATTTTGGTTCTTGGATTTTGATGAAGTTAATACAGTAGCTGGATGGTTTATTTATCTATAAATGTGTCTGTGTTATTTAATTGTTAAAGTTTTGATATTAGGTGGTCGTTACTTTAGGTGTCTAGTCCTCGAACTTTGGCCAGTCCTGGACTGGGGTGGTGTGGTCCAGTCAGTTCACTTCCCTCCAAATTACTTTTAGGCCCTTATCTTCTGTCAGTCGCTTTTTAGCCAGTTTATCTACTTTCTCATTGCCTGGTATGTTAATGTGGGCAGGGATCCGTATGAGCTTAATTTCATTCCCTCTTTCAGTTAGTTTTCGCACTTGGTCTAGTATGAGGTAAATAATGTTTAGTCTGCTCCCCCACCCTCCGTGAGTTTTTCTTGAGCTTTCACAGCCGAGAGGGAGGGGAGTTTGTAGCTATAAGATATTTAGTAATCTATGATGCATTACAAGTAGCCTGATATTGCTCCTGTAATTAGGACAACGACGTACACTACCCGTGACGTCATCCTTCAGCAACACTTCACAGGACTATCTGTGCTAAAAACAGTCCTGGATAGTCTGAATAAAACAACATACATTCCTAAACAGTCTGAAACAACAATGCATTTACGCACTTTGCAAAAAGATAAGAAATTTTATGTACCAATACCTGAATGTTCCAGACACTAACTCTAAACTAATCAATATAAGCGCAGCTCCACCCCGGGAAACGAATGTACTAGAAATTCACCTGTAAATTATAATTATTAGTTGAATTCAACTGACCACCAAGGCAACACGTATTTTAGCTCCTGGGATTAATAAATTAGAATCGTATTACTAACTCTTATCGCTGGTTATTAACGCAGCAGGAAACCATCCTCTGTACATATTACTACTGAAGGGATATGATTTTGCTTGCCTAATATTACATTCATATTTATCTATTGACATTAATTAATTATAATTTAAATTGTTATATTTCGCTTATGATATTAAAATGCACGGTGGCCGTGTAAGTAAGAGTGTTCTGTGAGAGAACACATGAGGACGAATTCTTAGTCCATATGTATTTTATAGGCAGATAAGCACCTTATCTGAGATGTAATTCAACAATCACTGAGCAGCAAAACAATGACAAAATGGAACCACATTATCTTGGATGTTGACTTTGACGAGTATTGCACTGCATAGCAACTCCAGAGCAGAATGACCCACGTGCCAAAGACCAGTTTAATGGACCATGCGTTCGTCTGCTAACAACATTCACTTGGACCCTAGACGACACGTCATACTAAAGTGATATTTTTATAGAATCAACATCTGCAAAGATGCAGTCAAGATTCCATCAATTCAATCAAACTTTAATAAATTACTTTTAGGTTTCGCTCATAAACATTCATGTTCTCTTAGAGATAAATTTATAGTTTGCTGATACAAATGAACCAAATAACTACTTCAGTGTCAGAGTACTCAAAACGAACATTCTCTAACAACACTATATGGTCATGATTATGAAATATAATATTTATAAACTCTAATTGTAACTGTTGAACTATTCGCTATATGTAACCATTCTGTCTTATGCTATTTCTTGTTGAATACATTTATTGTTGATACTTAGACCACTCGTGTTAGCGTGACTCACATGTTATATGTTGTAATCTGTTACCTGTATTTACTTACTATCCTGGCTGTATGTATCAGGGGGCTCGAGCTATCTTCTAGAACTATCACTCTTCTATTTAACTTATCTATCATTCATCTTTCTAACATGTGTGGCCAGCCAGAAGGTGTTTTGGGGATTAGCCTAAGGTTACTGGTCGCACAGTGTGGTAGAGAATTCACATCTTGCCCATCTCCCATCAAAACGTCATAGTGGTAGGTCCTTCAACAAAGGGAGGGAATCACCACTTGATAATTGTAATGATCTGAGAACTATTTCTTATACAATACCACAAACGTGTCATTCACTTACTGGAGTGAAAGGTTAGACCTTGATAATTTGATCTTAAAAATGTAGAACACGTGTTGTTGCTATGTTACCTGTTCTAAGATACTGTGTCGGCCTGGAAATGCTTACCTTAGTACTCATGTAACTTGGTCAAGTCACTGGCGGTCAAGTGAAAATGGTTGCTTGATATTTTCTCCAAATAATCATGAGTCTGACTGACTAACTTAACTGAACCGTGCATTTAAACAAATGTATGCTGAAATGGCCAAAACATTAACATTTTCGTTATCAACGGTGCATGTGAAGCAGTCTTGGACCTGGTAAAGGGCCATAACTATTTGATGGGTGAATGTGAAGCAGTCTTGGACCTGGCAAAGGGCCATAACTATTTGATAGGTGCATGTGAAACAGACCGGGACATGGTAAAGGGCCATAACTATTTGATGGGTGAATGTGAAGCAGTCTTGGACCTGGTAAAGGGCCATAACTATTTGATGGGTGAATGTGAAGCAGTCTTGGACCTGGCAAAGGGCCATAACTATTTGATAGGTGCATGTGAAACAGACCGGGACATGGTTTAGGTGGACCGAAACTCTGTCTCTAATTTATGCCGAGGCCAGTCAATCTTAATGAATTAAACACAATATAATATCTCATTCTTACAATTGTCATGACATTGTATGTAAAAATATTATTATATGACCTTTATAAAAATATGTAAAAATATTATTATATGACCTTTATAAAAATATGTAAAAATATTATTATATGACCTTTATTTTTTTCTTTCTCGAGTTATGTAAATTTGGACACTATATTTACTGATACCAAGACTCAGGAAAAAAGAAATATATTTCCTTTTGCAGCCTAAACCTCAACCATACAATACAACAGCGCAGCTATCAAGTTTGTATTAGTGAAAGTAAAAACCAAAAGTACTCAAAAATATTTATGATGGAAACTCTCCATTGACACACTTCTACAACACTTTTATACCCTCTCGGTCGTAATAATGATTGAATACTAAAACGCCTAGCAAGAGGAATTATTATAAAATCCACACCTTTCATAAAATTATATTATGATTTATTATGCTGTATGCGTATATGGGGCTAATAAATATTTTGCAGGAAACTGTGAGATGAAACTTGAATGTGAGAAAGCATGGAGTTAGAGATGAATAAACTGGAAACTTAGCATTTGTTTCCTGAGGTGGCCAGACAGGTGGGTGGGCAACAAGAGGTTTGAGACAACTGGCTAGACACAACCGGCTAGCGACAACTGGCTTACACATAACTTACATATGTAGACTAAATCAGTTAATTAATTACTTACGCTTTTTCTGTTGTTTAGCAAACTGTCGCATTATGCACAAGACACTTGCCGTTCGCCAGTTGTTGCTAGGCAGGTGTCAGTAGCTAGTTGACGTTAGCCACTTGTCGCCCACTAAGTGTCGTTTGTAAAATGTCGCCCGCCCAGATGTCATAAAACCGTTCCCTGATTATATTTCACAGTTAAGAGGCAGTCTTTTTCTTTCATACTAGATCTCCTGGTTTACTGATTTACAAACTGCTAAGAACATGGTAGATATGAGAAGTCACCCCCCCCCCCAGTGTGTAAGTGCAATGATGCACTGCACTCCACTGATGTGTGGTGGCAAAGTATGCTCCACTGCATCATGGAATTTCTGGTACAAGGAAGTTACTGGAAATTTCTACATTGTTGTTCTGCTTGAGGGAACTAATATGGTAAAGTAGCACCCAGTTAGTCTCAAGAGAAAAGCGGCTCATCAGTGTTCTACAGCATGCAAGAGAAACACGTGAAGAAGTGACAATTCTATTGTAAACAATAAGCTTGTGACTTTGTTTTGAAAGCATCCAAAAGATTATTGCTGGCATCTCCTAGTTGAGATTATGGACAAACTATTATCACTATAACCTCTATAACTCCATTTCTGTTGTCTGATAACAACTATCGTGTGATTCATATTTGCACTTATCAATTGTGTGTTAGGAAATAAGACTGAGTAAACAGTGAAACTATTTGAATGTGGTTCATAGAAATATCTATGTCAAATAATCTTTGCATTGTCTTTGCTATATGTATATTTGATTGTTGATTTAAATACATTTATTGTGAAATTTATTGACCCTTACACATATTGATAACCATATGTTAGTGCGATAGTGGGTGGATAGGGGCTCGCTAAATATAAATTAATGATGGATTTATCTTCTCCTTTGGTAAGAAGTTTCCAAGCTATGGAAATATTGTGACAGTGAATGTTTGTCTTTAATGTTGTGGAAGAGAGAAAACGTTTACAGTGCCCACATATACGCCAAGTGAGAGTGACGAGTGGTGTCTTCTGGAGAATTAAAAATATCATAAATTAAGATTCTCATCACTTGTAATTAGTTATGGATGTTTAATAATAATAATAATCACAAGCATTAACTAGGGTGGCCTTGCGTCACAGATTCTGTAGAATTCTATAGGTAGAAATCTATATTTCATTCTACAGAATACTGTATACATTCTACAGAATTCTACTTTCTCTCTACAGAAATCTACATTTATTCTATATAACTTTACATTTCATTCTACAGAATTCTGCATTTATTCTACAAAAATCTACATTTATTCTACAGAATTCTACATTTATTCTACAGAAGTCTGCATTTATTCTACAGAATTGTACATTTCACTCTCCAGAAATCTACATTTATTAAACAGAATTTTACATTTCATTGTACATAATTCTGCATTTATTCTGCAGAATTCTATATTTATTCTACAGATTTCTATATTTCATTCTAAAGAAATCTGCATTGATTCTACAGAATTCTAAATTTATTCTTCAGAATTTTATATTTAATTTGAAAGAATTCTACATGTATTCTACAGAATTTTACATTTCATTCTACATAATTCTACATCTATTCTTTAGAATTTTACTTTTCATTCTACAGAATTCTACATTTATTCTCTCTAGAATTCTGCGTTTCATTTTAGCTTCTGCTAAATTAGTCAAAATTCTTATTCTGAAAGGGATTTCTTATTCCTGTTCTGTTGTTCGAAACTCATCAAATCTGCTAATCTCTTTAACAGCTTACTCAAAACTACCAGGACTAGTAAAATATTTGACAATAACAACAGTGACGTATGACATCAACCGTCATTGCTCACTGTCTATTCACACAAATCAACCACTTGAGTGTTGTGTCACCTTGACAAAAGTCATATTGCTTGATAGTAATTATTTTATGACAGGGTTTAAGTTTACTTGTAAGAAGTGATCCTTTTCTAGCAGTTTGGAGTGTTCTGGCTCTTGATAGTAATTATTTTATGACAGGGTTTAAGTTTGCTTGTAGGAAATGATCCCTTCCTTGCAGTTTGGAGTGTTCTGGCTCTAATCTACCCCTCTCACACACTTTTACAAAAATAGAACCTAATTCAGCTGGTCCTGTTTGGCTAAGGAAAACTTGACTGACCACTCACAATGACGTAATCTGTAACGTTATTTCTACTAGCTGCACGAACATGTTACAGATTACGTCACTGACAGTGTGCTGTTAATCTTGCGGCTTCAAATTACTGGCTCGACTGTGCTTCATCTGTCAGACGACAATGTATGTCAGTATTAATAGAAAACTTCTTGAAACCTTCTGTTCTTCTTTTGTTTTATTTTCTGTTTGAAATGATACTGACAACTTAGCTCTCATGACATTTATTTGATTTTGTGAGTTTCTTTAAAGAAGTCCTTCTAAAGTCTAAATATTAGCATTTCTAACCTTTATTTGATATACGACTTTCTGTTTTACCTCAAAACGTAGTGTTTGTAACATTTATCGCATTCACGATTTCATAATTAAAATTAATTAGTAATGCATTAAGAAACTTTAGCTCAGAATTTATATAAACCTGAGAGAATATATAGTTTAGAACAAAACAAGAATTATTTTGAAAGATTATGCTAATTCAAAATGAAGTCTGAACAGATATAAAATTGACTAAATTTGTTTTAGAGTTTAAAAAAAAGAGTTTTTGGAATGATCATGATAATAATCCAAACTGAGGTAAGAAAAAATACAGAACTTACAAAATTTACATTTGCAGGAAACTAAAACTAAAAGTGTTTAAACTTTAAGTTCAGAAAAGAATTCTTCAAAATATAAAGTTGAAAGTTCATGCGCAATTTATTCCGGCAAAGCTGACCACAATTTTCATAGATCAATGTATACTTCACTCGATTGCTTCCCTTTGTTCTAACTAACATGACGTTACACAGAGGTGTACAAAGGTGTAGCAAAGTACAAAATCAAGACCCGAGACCTTTGAAGTGACAGGCTGTCGCCATTTTTATAGAGAACATGCTGATGTACAATTGGCCCGAGCTGTTCATTTTCGCAGTAAGGGCAAATGCTCTATATTTTTCAATAGAATTTTAAACTATTTTCTCAGTTGTGAGTGAGAATTCCTTTTCTATTTAGCTTCGGCATGTATTTATTTTTGCAAACATTTTCTACAATCTCAAACAATATTTTAACGAATAATCTTTTACTGAACTACAGTTCTCTGTTGGCGCGAGGTATGTTGAAGGGAATTCGAATTGATGTGACGTATTTTCGTTGTATTTGAGCGCCAGACCTGGAAATGACGTAATCTTATCAACATAATGCTAATACTCGTGTTTTCAATCTGCTCCGTGCCTGGAACCGCGTGCGCCTGCGTTTCAACATTGTGATGGTATACTTACCCATACATATGTATTTCAATGGGCAAATCCTGTTCTACTTACCCATATATATGTATTTCAATGGGCAAATCCTGTTATACTTACCCATACATATGTATTTCAATGGGCAAATCCTGTTATACTTACACGATTTTTATTTATGTGTATGGATCTGAAATTATATCGCGCTTACAGAGTTTACTCTGTCTTTTTGTTTCGTCTTTTTTTAAAACTCACCATTGCTGCTTTATGTTCTGGTATTATAACTGGTGATATTTTCTTGTATTAATTTGTCTACATTTAGAGACAAGTTCTAATAATATCTGTGTGCTATACAGCATAGATTTATGTGACTATATATATCTTGTTAAAGGAAATACTATAATTGACTGTTTGGTGTACTGATTGTTGAAACGTAGTTATTTACCGTGAGACAACTTAGCTCAAGTTATAAGATATCCGCATGTCAGCTCCTGCAGTGCAATGATGGCAGAACTCTGTAATGGCCTGTCATAGCGGCTTGCACACAGTAATATTTATACACAGCACTGCAAACTACTATTCGCTACCATTCAACCTCAGATCATGCACATATTATGATTATTCATTAGCAATGATATATTTTGCAATAATACTAATCAGTAATAAAATGAAAACTAAAAATTTCAGAGATAATAAGGTATGCATGATACGCCGATCTATAATTAAGCACTGCCCTTTGCACGATGATTGCCGATCTATAATTATGCACTGCCCTTTGCCCGATGATTGCCGAGCTGTAATTATACAATGCCTCTTGCTCGATGATTGCTGATCGAGATTTCTCAAGTAAAAGGAAAATCTTGTACCTCATTTGTTTATGATGTCATGGCCACACTAGTCATACAGGCAAGAGAAAGAGTGGCAACAGTTTAATTTCCAATTAGTATATTTCTGACAGTTTTAAGACAGCAGTTAAAACAATGATAACAGCCCAAATTGCAAGTTAAATATTAATGACATTTGAAAGACCACAAACACCAACAGCAACCTTTAGTATTAATGACATCATTAAGACAGTTGGCAGTAGCATAGTGACCATATTAGTTTTACACTATACATTTATGACTTCATGAGACATTCAGTAACAAAACAAATTATGTTCTACAAGATACGTTTATGATGTCATGAGACATCTAGAGGAAAGAAACAATATCTACTATCATGTTATTAGACAGTCTTCACTAACAAAACAAATTATGTTCTACAAGATACGTTTATGATGTCATGAGACATCTAGAGGAAAGAAACAATGTCTACTATCATGTTATTAGACAGTCTTCACTAACAAACAAATTATGTTTTACAGGATACGTTTATGATGTCATGAGACATCTAGAGGAAAGAAACAATGTCTACTATCATGTTATTAGACAGTCTTCACTAACAAACAAATTATGTTCTTGCGATACATTTATGAATAAGTTAGAAATTGACCTGACCATCACTAACTACCGAACCTAAATCAGAATACAATCAGTTAGAATACGGAAGAAACTGTTAGAAATTGACCGGACTGTCACTAATTATCGATCTTAAATCAGAATACAGTTAGAACCTGGAAAAATCTGTTTGAATGGTTTGGTGTGTCACATTACACATTCTGTACACATTTTACAAAGCGTCTCAAAAATACGCAATTTCAAAGTCAAAGAAACTAATGACAAATTAAAACTTGAAACAAAGTCATTATTCTTTACTGTCCCCGATTCACAAAATATTGAAAATTTCATAAAGTAAAAGAAGCTTTAGCTCCTACATAATAACGGATTACTGTCGGCTATCGTCAACTTTCATCGTCTCAGTGAAAGATAACGTTGGCTGATAACTAGTTGCGCCCAGCGGCCACAGGTATAGTAAGGACACTAGTGGGTCAGATAAAATTCATACATTTATTATGAAAGTTTCGTCTACACTAGTGTGTCAGATAAAATTCATACAATTATTATAAACTTTTTGTCTACACTAGCCAATGGATATTGTATTCCGTTGTCTAGTATTTTTGAAAAATCTTATAACAGTAAGGATTTTACGCAATGGGATTTGGTGCAACAGACTTTAGAAACTTTAAAAATAGGATTATGTTTCTAAACAAATTTTTGTTGTTATTGGGAACGAAACCCGAACCAACTCAGAACGACAGGACTCAGTGCAGTGAACCTACTGTTGAGGGAGAGAAAGAGAGAGGGGATAGAGATAGGAAGAGAGAATGAACAAACAAACGATTATATATATATACTATGGCTGATAGGTCTTGCTGTCTTCTTATGCAGAAAGCCATAGGTACAAGTCCCTTCCTAATCAGTGATAACTATTAATAGACTCACACGTCCTCACTTGTCACTGAGTAGATTAGCATTTAGAGATGTATGGGTGTAAAGTACTAATCATCATCATCGTCGTCATCATTTTCATTATTATTTGTCATCTTGAAATGTTAATCGCAACAGCGAACTGCTAGCGAGGGTATATACATGCATGAAAGATTAACACTAATCTGATGAGTGCTAGGGTGATCTGGGTGGTAGTGCTATTTGATTGGGATAGGTCTATTTGGATGGGTACTAAGTTCACCGAGTGAGAGGGTTCCTGATTTACGGTTGCTAGTCTGATTGTAAGGCCTTTCAGTATTACTATAGAGAATACTATTTAATAAAAATATTTAAAGATTTTAATTTCCATTTCTATGCACTCGCTGCTTTCACTCCAACATTGACCAGGGGCTTGTACGATTCTGCTCTAAGGATTATCATTACGCGAGAGAGAGAGAGAGAGAGAGAGAGAGAGAGAGAGAGAGAGAGAGAGAGAGAGAGAGAGAGTTATGTAGATTTCAGATTAAAATTGCCTTGATTTTTAAACTTTTATAATACATATAATACTTGTTTAGCATTACTGTCAGGCTTATATAATATTATATTTTAAAGAAGACTTTTAGTGCTTTTTAATTTATTTTTTCTTGGTGCTAGTTTATTGTTGTAAACACCTGACAGCGTAAATGATGTGTCTGTCTCTCTTATACAGAGAATTTGTGCACTTTGCCAGATGCTTATGGAGACAAGCGATTGGACGCCAAGAGGGGTAAACGATTGGATGGCACTGAAGCCTGCGTTGACAACAAAGCGTTATTCTCCACTTGGCCTTCAACCAGATATGCATAAGGCATCTGCAGTTGAGGGTCAATGCGATAAATGATCATGCATCTGCCTTGATTGTGTGAAATGTCTGGAAATTCACCAAGGTTAAAAACATTCGATAAATACCTTGACGACAAAGTTGCAGAAAGCAGGTGCCCACATCCGATTTAGTAATGGTCGTGTAAATTAAATGGGATATTTTTGTGGGCTTAGGTATCTAAAGTAACAAAATAAATGACACAAAAAGTCACACAAACAAAGCAAAAAACCCCACGTACCACTACGTAAACCAAACAATGGAAACACACTATCAACAAAACATTCGAAACCTCAGCATGATCGTTTTAACTCTGAAATTTAAGATGGACACGAAATTGAAATTCGTAAATATGGAGCGATGAACTATCTCGCTACTTAAGATAAAATGGAAGAAAGGAACGCAACTCTCAGTTCGTCAGTTCTTACTTCTACTTCCGTTATTTATTATTATTTCTTTTTTAATTTTAATATATGCTTCCAGTACTCATAGCTAATTTAGAGAGATAATATCATGGCAACTCTCCCAGGTTTATGATTGCTTGAAAATATAAGTGTTATATTGATGGTCATAAAGACAGAACGCAGAACATTACTTTGGCGCGCAATAGAAGAGAAATCTGTACACACGCTTTCTTCGAGTCCGCGAGAGGCCTGTATTGTCTGGAAGTGAGACTTCGTCATCATCTTTCCACTCCTTAGGAAGGCGGTAAAAAGACCCTCAGGGACAAATGTACACTCAGAACACTTAGGAACAACTATACACTAAGAACACTTAGGAACAACAGTACACTAAGAACACTCAGGAACAACTGTACACTAAGAACACTCAGGAACAACTATACACTAAGAACACTTAGGAACAACTGTACACTAAGAATACTCAGGAACAAATGTACAATACCCTCAGGAACAACTGTACACTAAGAATACTCAGGAACAACTGTACACTAAGAAAACTCAGGAACAACTGTACACTAAGAACACTTAGGAACAACTATACACTAAGAGCACTTAGGAGCAATTGTACACTAAGAACACTCAGGAACAACTATACACTAAGAACACTTAGGAACAACTATACACTAAGTACACTAAGAACACTTAGGAACAACTATACACTAAGTACACTAAGAACACTTAGGAACAACAAGTATACACTAAGTACACTTAGGTGAAACTCTCTAGTGCTGCGTTTATGGAAGTAGCAGACTTTGAAACTCTATACAGAATAAGAAAGATAATTATTTAATTATTAATTAATAATTAATTATAATTAATTTGTCGGCCTCCCCACATCGTAAGAACTTTGACCATTGAACTAACCACCTTTATCTAGAGAATGTCAGCTAACACAATTACAATCTCTCTGTTTCAGTTTCAGTTTCACTATCTATCTATCTATCTATCTATCTATCTATCTATCTATCTATCTATCTATCTATCTATCTATCTATCTATCTATCTATCTATCTATCTATCTATCTATCTATCTATCTATCTATCTATCTATCTGTCTGTCTGTCTATCTATCTATCTATCTATCTATCTATCCGTTCGTCCGTCCGTCCATCCATCCATCCATCTATCTGTATATCTGTCTTGGGAAAAAGATGGAGCCAGAATTAAATTTTTTATTTAACAGTATACACAAGACCACTAACCAATAAAGGGAGTAACTGAATTCGCTCTAACGCACATGTAACTTTTAAATTGTGTTCACCAAATTTTACTTAGCCTAGACAGATCTATGTAGACATAGTACGTGTATCATTTCAGGTATAAACATATGTATACATTTAAGGAGAATTATATACATTGGATGAATGCAGTATATTCATAGGCATATATGCAGAGATGACGCTTGTTTACGAGCCAAATAGGAAATATTAGTTAGTGCGCAGTAGAGTTTTGCCGTAGCTAGTGAAATGCATGCAAATAAAACGTGTGTATCAGTAAATTAAAATCACAAGGAGTAAAGCTTCTAGAGGCTTCTTAAATTCTTAGGATAAGGATATAAGGAAGGAGGAGATATTAGAATTTTCATGATGATAACAGGAATTGTACATAAGGAATTAACTTCATTTTGTGGTGAAACTTCGTATATGGAAATTATGTTGTGCTTACTAAGGAGAGTTGGGAGTATCTCTCTCTGCCCATTTCTTCATCCATCGATCACCAAGTATTAAACATCGAGGCAACTTGTTTGAATGCATCATGGTGAAGTGAAAAGTTCAAACTTCAGGACAGCTTATGTATGCAACATAAGTTGCATGCAGTTAATGACAGTTGCATCATTCCATCTCTCTGTCTAAGCTTTGTTTCAAAAGTTCTATGCCACAGTTGGAAGGCTGGTAATTTTGGAGTCTCATGGAACCAAGAGGTACTGAATCCATATTTGCGAGGACACATTTCACCATCTGGTAATGACGGACATCCTGAGGTCCCCTCTCTTCACAGTGACCAGAGAAATCAGTGATAATTATCAAGGTTGGCAACAGCCAAAATGCAGATCTATCCATACATGGGAAATCTGAAATATGGCACCTTGAACTGCAGGTCATCCATGGATGAGACAACAGAACACATACTATCTGGATGTCAGGTTCTGGCTGGAAGAGAATACACCAAACGACACAATGAAGTGGCAAAACACATACATAGAAATCTATGTGAGAACTATGGCATAAAAACCCCAGAAAGAGCATGGATGCATCAACCAGAAGCAGTCACCGAAACAGAAGAAGTCAAAATACTGTGGGACTTCGAGATAAGAACAGATAGGGTGTTCCCTGCACGAAGACCAGACATTTTAGTTCTCAATAAGTCCAACAGAACAGTAGCAATCATTGATGTCGCTGTTCCAAGTGATAGAAACATAAAAACAAAAGAAAGAGAAAAAAATAGAAAAATACCAAGTCCTCAGATTAGAAATCCAGAGACTGTGGAATGTAAAAGCAGAAGTGATACCAATAGTGATAGGAGCCTTGGGGAACATAACATCTGAATTGGAAGGCTACCTGAATAAACTCCCTGGAAACCACAGAATCGCTCCACTACTCAAAGCAACGCTCCTCGGAAGTGCCCACATCCTCCGTAAAACCTTGGATCTCCCAGAATCTTGGTAAGATTCCGAGACCTTGGATCACAACCGACAGTCAAACAGAAGTCGTGGAAAGAGGCTGGATAATAATAATAACCATTAACCAGAGTGGCGTATATCACAAGGTATATATTACATTTTCTGTGGATATTTACTACTATTAGTGATAGTATTAACGACCTATACTAACATTTAGAGAATAGCAGTATAGTCATGTTTTCAAAAAGTAATTATCATTCTGTATACAATTTAAAAATTACTTTATTTTCTATTGTTGAACAAAATAGAGAATAGGAATATAGTCTTCTTTTTATTATTCATATTATGTAGCTATAAATAACATTTGTAATTACTTTACCTACTAGTATTATTTTTATATTTCTCTCTATATATATATTTCCATGTTTGTGCATGAATGTCTCTATAAGTATTAAGTGTGTTTATTTTTTCTTTAGTGTACTGTGTTTTATTTATTTAGTATTGTAAATTAAAAGCTTTAAAATTTAAGAATTGATTACCAATGTTATATTAATTTAATAGTTGTATAGTCTTATAAAGCTTAAATATATGCATTTCTTCTTATTAATATTACAATGGTGTATATTGAGTATACATGTCTAAAGTAACAATAAGTACAGTTACAATCCCCCCCCCAAAAAAAAAAAAAAAAGAACAGAAACAAATGGTTAGAATTCTACTGGAAAATATTCCAGTGTTTGCTACTTTACTAGTTCTGGTATAATTAGTGCACCAAAATTCTATAATTTTGCTAATATGCAGTATTATGAAACCATAAACTGTAAAGTAAAATATTTAATTATGATCAAGTTACTCCAACTATTTATTTGCACACAAGTAGTTTTGGCAGTTGCATTATAATAATGATCACATTCTAATGCATTTACCAACTAAAGTTGGTGATTCTTTCTAGAGTAATAAAATTATTTACTTAAGAAAAATGTTCATATACATTTATGTTATGAATAGTATTAAAAGTAATGCTACAGTATATAATGTAAAATATTGTGAAGCAATTAACACACAAGTAACCACTTTCCTTGGAATAAAATATAGAAATAAATATTTTACAAGATTACTTGTGCAAAAATTTGTTTGTAAATTCTGGACCCAATATTTACGCATATAGTTACGTAGTCCCTACAATGCTTATTTCATAGAGAGATCATGTCACGAATGACGAAGTAAGAAACAGAATTAGACAAGACATTGGACCCTATGAAGAACTATTGGCCATTTTGAAAAAACGCAAAAAAGGAAATGGTATGGGTATATCAAACGATCAGCAGAGCTTGCCAAGACAATCATGCAAGGTACTGTACAGGGAGGGAGAAGGAGAGGAAGACAGAGAAAAAGATGGGAGGATAACATCTCAGAGTGAACAGGACTGAAATTGAGCGACACAGTAAGATTATCAGAGAACAGAAAGAACGGAGGAAGCTGGCTGTCAGTTCATCAATGGTGCCCCAACGGTCGGCAAGACTAAGGGATGGATAGATAGATAGTTAGATAGATAGATAGTTAGATAGATAGATAGATAGATAGATAGATCTTTAATGATCCAACTGTAATTTCTGTGATTAATAATAAGATACAATTAATGTTTTTGTGGGCAGCCACACTTTATATGTACTGCTGCTGCACAATCATTGGACACTTGGACACTTGATATGCAAAAGACGTCTTAAAAGCACTCTTGAAAATGCCCATTGTGTCAGCTAAAACAAAGTCCATTGTGTCAGCTAAAACAAAGTCCATTGTGTCAGCTAAAACAAAGTCCAGGCAGATGGACCCTGAGAAGCAAAGCAACGTAGATGAGACTTTGCTTGTGATAAATTTGAAAATGCTTGTCTGATGAGGAGCGCAGGCTTCAAGTAACAGTGCAAATGAGTGCGGGATTAGACGTTGAGTCGGAACAAAGCAAAGAAATTTTGTGCTGCATATTGCTGTGGGCCTGGTAGACAGTGAAGTCTACAGATGTAGTGACAGGATCACATCTGAGAGTAATCCTGCAGTGTTGTAAGCAGTTTGAAGATTCTTCACGAGTCACAGTGGTAAGCCAGAGAGATGAGGGTTACAACATTTAAGTTTGAGGAATACCTACTGAGCCAGCAAAGACTGCTCCTACCACCAGCATTGAGAAATACAAGAGGTGCTGATCTGTGTAGGCTCTAGATAGCTTGGTCTACTATTGTTGAGAGAGAGAAAGAAAGAAAAAAAAAGAGAGAGAGAGAGAGAGAGAGAGAGAGAGAGAGAGATACACCCATATTTTTGACTGACTGACTAAATGTAATAGGAGTGTCCCCAATATTCATTGACCCAGGCAAAAGTACAGATACCAGAAACCATATTAGGAACAAGAAACGTGTCGTAATTTTCTTTTTGAAAGATACAGAATGGTGACAAATGACGCAGGAGAGGGCCATATCAACGTAATAAAAATAACTGGTTCCAGTTCAGTGCCCTAATGGACACCATACCAAAGAATATCTGGATTGGAATATTCACTGTATACTTGTTTAAAATTAGACAAATATGATTTAAAACGATAATGCAGTACGAAAGATATAAACACACACATACACATGTCCACGATCAACAAAACATGCTGGAGACAGTGGTACAATATATCATAGCCAGGAGTATCAAAGGCTGCAGAACATTCAAGGAGTGTGAGAACCGATACCTTCCCATCCTTCAAAGCAGACAGGAAGTCATTTGCAACTTTAAAACGTCATTCAGTTTTGCGAAAGCTACATTTATAAAAGGTTAGTCGCCAGCCGAGACAAAACTTTCACGAGACTTTTGAAATAAAGGATAATATCCAGAGGAAAAAGAGATGGCAAGATTTGCGATATATATAAATATGGATACTATTTTAATTTCTTTTTTGTCTATCAGAAAAGTACTGAAATTCGAGCACATTAACTATACAGGAGTTTATGTTGCACACGTAAACATTTTCCCCATATTTACACAAACATTTAGCGGTCTCTGGTCACCATGCAATACTAACGTACGGAAATGAACAGAGTTGCAATACGATACGAAATAGTATCTCAAATGTAGGTGTTGCTTCCCTTTGAACTAAAGGGGATGTGCTCTATTTTTTTTAGGGGGAGAGGGGGACAAGTATCATATTCAAGGTTAAACATTTAGAAAACGTGTTACTGGAACGCTTCGGTTGAATAGACGTGAAGAGCGTGGATGGTATGTTCAGTTAGTTACGACTGGAACGCAATGGTTGATTTGATACAGTGCAAATATTAATCCGATCGAGTTTAAATATCAAAGGCTACTCCTATGAAGGCCACTGCGCATGTGTGGAGTATCCTCTTTCAAATCAGGAAACAATTCACAATATTTCACCATTTTGTGACAGTATTTGCTACTTGAATTTTTTTTAAAAGGTGTATGTGGGGGGAGATATTAAAAATTAATTTCCCACTTATTCTTGGAAAGATGACCTTGATGAAAAATATAAACTTTTTATATGCGATATAAACTGATTCTCTATAGAGAAAATGTTTGTCGTTACTTTTCAGTCCTTTACATCCAGCTCGCATCAAGTTAACAAATCGGTCAAATTAATTTTACATTCTCTATTATGTAACTCACCTTGACGCGCCCTGACTCAGACACTGCTCAAGGCCAACTTAAGTTCAAGCCACTAACCCCTCTGATCAAGTAACTGTGTCCCTTTGTTTTTCTTTTTACTAGATCAATAGTTTCTTTATCAGGCCTGTACTTTCCACCTTTAGCATTCGTGCTTTAGTATCTTAGAATTACCTTAGTTTAGAAAGATATTGGAAGTACTCATTAATGTTATTACTTATCTAAAGTTAATTAAAGTTAAGTAAACCCATATTATTTCTTTTTAATTATCTATTATAATAGATAAATGGGCACTATCAAATTTGCTAAGATTTTTTTGACGGATTTATGATAGTTTTATTGTGCTCTATCCAAATATGACACGGGTTTTGTTTGATCAGGTCAACGTTTAGATATATTTTCGATCAACGTTTTGATCTATTGCGACATTATTTTTTTTTATTTTTTAATTTTTTTTTTACATATAAAGGTATTTATATAATGTAAAATTATTTCTTATTTCTTTAAATAAACAAACTATAATTTGTTTTACATAACTATGAAGAGGTTACATAAGCTATTTTTTGAAAAATTTATATACATGATATATTTCTTCTTTAGGTAATGAAATGGAATTGGCCATAAGATATAGCAAAATTAAACCCGATGTATTTTGCTACATCTACGGCGAATACACCATTGTTGCTAACAGGAATACAGCAACAGGTTTTACCATGCTTATCATGCTTACTATGCTTTATGTATTAGTTTGGTACTAAACTTGGTGATCAGGATAAAGTTTGGGCGCCACACATGGTATGCAAGACATTAACCGAGAATCTTCGTCGTTGGACCAAGGGTAAGAAGAGTTGTATGAAGTTTGGAATTCCTATGGTTTGGAGGGAACCGACAAACCATGTCACTGACTGCTACTTCTGCGCTATTGATGTGACTGGCATTAACAGAAAAATCCGGAACAGCCTTAAGTATCCTGATCTTGCATCAGCACGTCATCCAGTAGTTCATTGTGATGAAATTCCAGTACCTGTCCCTGGAGAACTTACCGACATTAGTGAAGAAGATTTCTCTAAGTTGAAGAATATGAAGAAGAAGAAGAATTAGTGGTTCTTGATGATGATTTTCTAAATCCTTTCTCGCAAAAGGAGCTAAATGATCTAGTTCGTGATCTCAGCTTGTCAAAGTCATCTGCTGAACAGTTGGCATCCAGATTGAGGGAAAAAACGTCCTTTCTGACAGTGTTCGCATCACCTGCTACCGCAACAGACATCAAGAGTACCTCAGTTTTATTCTCTACAGAGAAGGACCTGGTGTACTGTACAGATATTGCGCAGTTTCTGAACAAGCTTGGAGTGCCACAGTATAAACCTGAAGATTGGAGATTGTTCATTGACAGCAGCAAGTGATCACTGAAATGTGTTCTACTACACAATGGTAACCAGTTTGCCTCTGTACCTCTAGCTCACTCGACTACACTGAAAGAGAAGTACGAAACGGTGAAGTATTTGCTGGAGAAAATTCGTTATGATCAGCATGGATGGTTACTTTGTGTTGACCTGTAGATGGTAAACTTTTTGTTGGGACAACAGTCTGGATTCACCAAGTACCCGTGCTTTCTGTGCATGTGGGATAGTAGGGACAAAGCACAGCATTACACGAAGCAGGATTGGCCTGTACGGGAGGTATTGGTACCGTGCAAAGCAAGGTGGACAGGGACAAGATACTTTTCCCACCGCTGCACATTAAGCTTGGCTTAATTAATCAAACAGGTCACCAAAGCTCTGGACAAGGATGGTTGCTGTTTCGCTTACTTGTACCATGCTTTTCCAGGGTTGACCATTGAGAAGTTGAAAGCTGGCATTTTTGATAGTCCACAACTCCGTAAGCTAATCAGAGATCCAGAGTTTGAAAACTCAATGAATGAAGTGGAACTGGAAGCGAGGAAGGCTTTTGCTTTGGTCGTGAAAAACTTTCTTGGCAACAATAAGGCCAGGAACTACGCAGAGCTTGTTGCCAATATGCTGACTGCTGTCAAAAACCTTGGATGCAACATGAACATCAAAATACATTACTTATTCTCACATATGGATCAGTTTCCTGAAAATCTGGGATCAATGAGCGACGAGCAAGAGGAGAGATTTCATCAGGATATGAAAGAGATGGAAACCAGGTATCAGGGACGCTGGGATGCAGTCATGATGGCTGATTACTGTTGGACTCTAAAGAGAGACATTCCTACTGCTGAGTATTCTAGAAGTTGAAAGAGACGGAAGTTCATGCCCTGAATTTTGAACAATGGTGACCTAATATTGAATTTATATGTACTTACCGTTATCAATGTCTACTATTCAATGTACACTAATTGACTTTTGTAACATTTAATAAATAAATTGTGTTAGAAAACGATTTTTAAAAATTTAATTTAATTTTTTTTTAATTTGAAAACCTATTTTGGAAGAGAAATATTAACAAAAAATGCCTAATAATGGAACAAAAATGTAATCGATTTAGCAATAAGATCGGATTTTTTAAAATCGAATTAGCACAAAAACCTGACCTGATAAAAAAACCACTGATGTCATTTTCGAATTTAGCAGTGCAAAATTGTTCTAAATCAGTTAAAAAAACTTAGACAACTTAAAATTTTTCTTTGTGACGCAGTCAATAAGTATTGACTGCGTATTGTTAATTACAATTTTTAATTATCACTTTTAAGCTATCGTTCTATATATTGTGAATTGTTATTATTACAAATAACATTTGCTCGTAAATTTTATTAATTATCTTTTCTTCATTATCCATCCTTTACTTAACATTGTTATTCTGTGATCATTATTTTTCTTCATACAATATAATATATTATCCACCCTTTCCGTTACGAAAAGATTGTAAATTTCGTAAAGTTTTCAATCGAATGAATATTTATTATTTAATTGTTGTTAACTCTTCTATATGGTTCTTTTTGCGGGAGGGGGGACTTATTGTGTGTAGTTTATGTTTATTGTTTATTATCCTATCTATATGTTATTATTCTTAATACTCTTGTAACTTATTATTTACATATTAGATTGTATTATTATCTATTATATTAATACAATAATAATAATATAAACATAACACCAGCATAATAACAATATTAAATAGAAGTAGTAGCAATAGTATTACAAGTAATAATTTTGGGAGGGAGAGATTTTAAATTAGACTTTCAGATTTGAGTGTGTGTATGTGTGCGAGTGTGTGAGAGAGTATGTGTGAGTGTTTGTATATGTGTGTGTGTGTGAGTGTATATGTGAGTGTGTGTGTGTGTGCTTTGTGTGTGTGTACGTGTGTGTGTGTGTGTGAGTGAGTCTGTATGCGTATGTGTGTGTGTGTACGTGTGTGTTTGTGTGTGTGTTTGTGTGTGTGTGTGTGTGTACACGTGTGTGTGTGTGCGTGCGTGCGTGCGTGCGTGTGTGTGTACGTGTGTACGTGTGTGTGTGTGTACGTGTGTGTGTGCGTGTGTGTGTGTGTGTGTGTGTGTGTGTGTGTGTGTGTGTGTGCGTGTGGTCCGTGAGCATGCAATCAGTGGAAACAGTGGCGGCAAATTAACTGACGATCGCGAAACACAACACTGAATAAATGAACTGTGCTTGTCAAATTTACACCTGATCGATAACACAAAGCAGACGTTGGACACAGCACCTGTTCATTTTAACCTTGGTTAAATGTAATTGAAAACCTTTTAAATACGACATTAAATACAGCATGTAATCGTGAAATTATGTTACCCGCAAGAAATAAGAGTGGTGATCTCCCTTTCTCCGCATTTCGTCCTGTTGTTTCCAAATTAAAGAGAAAAAAAAATCGTTTTTCTGTTTGCTTATTGACCAAGCATTGTTAGTGCAGTACGATAGCGTGCACTTAAAGTGTTAGTGCAGTACCATGGCGTGCACTTAAAGTGTTAGATAAAGATGAGACCAAATGTCAATATACCAGCCGAGAAACAGTCAGACCAGAATAGACGAAGTAGACAAAAATAAAAGGCGGGTACTCTCGGATGTGGGTAGGGTGTCTGGGTAGATAGCCATTAAAGCAGTGTGAAAATTATAAGTAGTGTGTCAGAATGTTATTATATAACATAAGTAGTGTGTCCGAATGTTATTATATAAAATACGTAGTGTAGTGTGTCCGAATATTATTATATAAAATACGCAGTGTGTCCGAATGTTATTATAAAATATGTAGTGTAGTGTGTCCGAATATTATAATATAATATAAAATAAGTTGTGTGTACGAATGTTACCGTGTAAAATAAGTAATGTGTCCGAATATTGCTGTGTACAATAAGTAGTGTGTCCGAATGTTGCTGTGTACAATAAGTAGTGTGTCCGAATGTTGCTGTGTACAATAAGTAGTGTGTCCGAATGTTGCTGTGTACAATAAGTAGTGTGTCCGAATGTTGCTGTGTACAATAAGTAGTGTGTCGGAATGTTGCTGTGTACAATAAGTAGTGTGTCCGAATGTTGCTGTGTACAATAAGTAGTGTGACCTAATCTTACTGTACAAAATAAGAAATGTCCGAATGTTACTGTGTACAATAAGTAGTGTGACCTAATCTTACTGTATAAAATAAGAAATGTCCGAATGTTACTGTACAAAATAAGAAATGTGTCCGAGTATTACTGTATGAAATAAGTAGTGTGTCTGAATGTTACAGTAGTAACAGGCATGTCAGGTTAAATGAAAAATCACACATCTGTATTACAAATTGACAATACATGAACAAGACATTCACTTATAAACAGAGTATCTCTAATTTATATTCTTATAATATGTGTGTATGTTTTCAGTCTTACTTCCATCAATCAAACTTTCCATATTTAACTATTGATTTGTGCCTTTATTTCTTTTTACTTGATTATCATTCATTTTCGTTATATTATTTACCTTCCATCTTCTTTACGTCAAGTCTATAGTTAACTGTCTTCCACTTCAATTCATTCCTCATCCCCCCTCCCATCCATCCATCCATCCATCCACCCATTCATCCGTCCGTCCGTCATTCCATCCATTTCTTTATTAATATATTTGTCATTGCTTGATTATACTTTTTCTTTTCACGAACGTCAGTAACTTACGTCAGTAACTAAGAGCTCTCAGTTTCACTGCATTCATCATTCCGTTTGGGCTTATATTTCTTGGACAATAAATTTCACTAATGTATATCACAATAAATACTTTCCCCTATATCTTACAATATTCTATAGTTATATTCTCTATTGCCAAGCATTGTTGTATATCACAATAAATACTTTCCACTAACGATATCTTACAGTATTCTATAGTTATATTCTCTATTGCCAAGCATGCATTCAGCCAGCCATCCTTTCATACTGTGACGCCAAAGCCATTTAGTTAATGATCATGATTGTTATTAGTTAATTAATCATTCATAACTAATTACAAGTGATGAGAATCTTAATTTATATTATTAATAATTTTCCAGCAGATACTACTCATCTCTCTCACTTGGCGGATATGCGGGCGCTGTAAACGTTTTCTCTCTCCCACAACATTAAGACAACAATTACCGTCACACACTATTCTGTAGGTTGTAAACTTCTTACTAAAGGAGAAGACAAATCTGTCTTTAATCGATATTTAGTGAGCCCCATCCACCCACTTTCTTCTTAAACATAAAAGTATCAATATGTTTAAAAAGGTTAATAAATTTAACAATACATTTATGAAATAAAAAATCAAATATACACACAATAAATACAGTGAAAATATTATTTGACATCAATATTTCCATGAAACCACATTCAATTAATTTCTATATTTCACAGTCTCATATCTTAAAATACAATTCAACAATAGTGTCAATACAAATCACAGGGTAGTTCTTATCAGAGAACATGAATGAAGTTATTAGAGATAAGCAATAATAATTTTTACATAAACTGATTTAAGCGTGGTCTCAATAGTTTTTTGCATGTTTTGCAACAGTGTCACAATAGCAAAAATGCAAGAAATATTTCTAAATCCATTCTCTCTCAACGTGGTCTCAACAGCATTTTCAGTACAAGAAAAGCACTTGATAATAAGAATTGCATACAAATCCCGGACATTACTCACAAAGCTATGTTTTTCATCAAGTCGGCGTTGATTTCCCAGGCAGTAAATTAGAACTTTCTCTTTGTTCGCATTGTAATTTAATTCAATTGAAAACCAATCCTGTATTTATTGGTTTTTCATTGCCAATAAAGTATTAATATATGTGCTGTTTAATTCATCTAATTAAATTTTATTATTTTTTTCAAAAAACACTAAAGCCCAGCATTCTTTTATTTCCATGGCAATATAACACGAACACTCACTTCATTCACGTTTTAATTTTGTTTGGTTTGTTTAATTTAAGTTAACCTAATTCTAATCGAATTCGTTAATTCAAGCAAGTTCAGCATTCATTTACTTTCATGACTGTAAAACGGGATATTCATATTATTTATGTTTCTTTATTATATTTTTTAAGTTTAAGGCATCTTTGCTTTACCCAAACTTTACGGCATATATTACTGATGTGCCTAACTACTGATTTCAAAATGGTGACGATGTGGACAACGCAGACAACGTTTGGACTGACAAAGCCTCAGGACGGACTCAGACAACGTTCGGACTGACAAAGCCTCAGGACGGACTCTGACAATGTTCAGGTTGACAAAACCTCAGGACGGACACAGACAACGTTCGGGCTGACAAAACCTCAGGACGAAGTCAAGAGTTTCGATGTAATCCATGTTTCAGTTGATTCAGCCAAAGTTTTACTTTAAATTATTCTAATGATGTTTCAATTTATTCTGTAATTGTTCAAATTATTCTGTAATTGCTTCATTTTATTCTGTAATTGTTTCAATTTATTCTATAATTGTTTCAATTTATTCTATAATTGTTTCAATTTATTCTATAAATTCTTCAATTTATTCTATAAGTGTTTCAATTTATTCTATAAATTCTTCAATGTATTTTATAATTGTTTCAATTTATTCTATAAATTCTTCAATTTATTCTATAAGTGTTTCAATTTATTCTATAAATCCTTCAATGTATTTTATAATTGTTTCAATTTATTTTATAATTGTTTCAATTTATTCTATAATTGTTTCAATTTATTTTATAAATTCTTCAATATATTCTCTAATTTTCTCACATATCCACAATTGTTTCAATTTATTCTGTTAATGCTTCAATTTATTTTGCAATTGTTTCTATTTATTCTGTTACTGATTCGATTTTGTTCTGAAATTTTTCAAATTTATTTTGCAGTTGTTTCAATTTATTCTCTTAATATTTCAATTTATTTTATGAATCTTTTATGTATTTCGCGCAGTGTTTGTTAGCGATTGAAATAATTATTTTAGAGATGTTTGATCGTTTTCTGCTCGCAAGTTTGACATCACGTCTTGTTTCACAAAGACGTAAACATATTTATCTTGTTTCACAAATACGTAAAGCATATTTATCTTGTTTCACAAATCCGTAAAGCATATTTATCTTGTTTCACAAAGACGTAAACATATTTATCTTGTTTCATAAAGACTAAAGCATATTTATCTTGTTTCATAAAGACGTAAATATATTTATCTTGTTTCACAAAGACGTAAAGCATATTCACATTGTTTCACAAAGACGTAAAGCATATTCACATTGTTTCACAAATACGTAAAGCATATTTATCTTGTTTCACAAATACGTAAAGCATATTTATCTTGTTTCACAAATACGTAAAGCATATTTATCTTTTTTTTTTTACAAAGACGTAAAGCATATTCACATTGTTTCACAAAGACGTAAAGCATATTTATCTTTTATTTTTCACAAAGACATAAAGCATATTTTTGTCTTTGCATAGTTGTGCAAACATTTGCCAACTATATTTATCTTCTTTAACCGGGTGCATTTCTCTCTCTCTGCACTTCTATATACATATACCTATATACATTAACTAGGACCTGCTCGCCGTTCTAAGTTATCAAACGGTGTAGTTGTAGATAAATAAGATTATAATTATGTTGTTTTGTGTATTTATACTTGTAGTTGTAGATAAATAAGAATACAGTTATGTTGTTTTGTGTATTTATACTTGTAGTTGTAGATAAATAAGATTATAATTATGTTGTTTTGTGTATTTATACTTGTAGTTGTAGATAAATAAGAATACAGTTATGTTGTTTTGTGTATTTATACTTGTAGTTGTAGATAAATAAGATTATAATTATGTTGTTTTGTGTATTTATACTTGTAGTTGTAGATAAATAAGATTATAATTATGTTGTTTTGTGTATTTATACTTGTAGTTGTAGATAAATAAGAATATAATTATGTTGTTTTGTGTATTTATACTTGTAGTTGTAGATAAATAAGAATATAATTATGTTGTTTTGTGTATTTATACGTGTAGTTGTAGATAAATAAGAATATAATTATGTTGTTTTGTGTATTTATACGTGTAGTTGTAGATAAATAAGAATATAATTATGGTGTTTTGTGTATTTATACTTGTAGATAAATAAGAATATAATTATGTTGTTTTGTGTATTTATACTTGTAGTTGTAGATAAATAAGAATATAATTATGTTGTTTTGTGTATTTATACTTGTAGTTGTAGATAAATAAGAATATACTTATGTTGTTTTGTGTATTTATACTTGTATATGAAAAATATTTTTTAATTGTGTGTGTGTACAGATGTTTACGTGAAAGAAATATTTATAACTGTATTTGACTTATATACATTATGCAAAATAACTTGTTAATATAAAACTGTGCTATACTATATCTTACATTTTTTTGTATATTGCATGTGTTACGTTACGTTGCTTTGTATTGTATTGTAACTGTGCCATATATCGTATATAATCATATTATATGTGATGTGATGTGATGTTCCACCATTCGTCTTTGTTATTTTATATATATTTCAGTTTTACACTGAGACGAAAATATTTAAGAAAACAGCAGATCTCTTTTAATGTGCTAATACATGGAATAGTTACTTAAATCCAAATACACCAAGTTAAATGAAAGAAGTGAAATATGAATAAAGTTAATAAGTTGTGCAGAGGAAACGTAAAGGATTTAATCAGAGACTAGAAAAGTGCATATGTATTGGAGATATATTGGATCCTTTAAACAGTTATTTGCATTGACATTTCCAAAGATTGATAATTATTCAAAAAGTAGATTTTCAAACTTGTAGCGTTGTAATTGTTCATTGTAGAAAACTAGTACACTCATCTCTAATGCAAAGTTCACTAACTATATAATCTTAGTATTCTTGTTTATTATTTTATTTCTGATCAGATGTGTCATTTACTCAGATCTTGAGCGAATGAATCCCATAGTGTTAATATCTTAAATCGGTCCCAATATGCAAAACATTAAAATTAAAAATAATGCTTCCAATCAAATGAATTATTACGATAGTACAGTATTATACGTTGCCACAAATCTAGAGAAACATAAAAAGTTACAGCACGGTTGGAAACATCTCAATTTGGTACTGAAACGTATAAAATTATATGATGACTTTTACAGTCAATCAATTATCGCTTTCAAATAGGGTTTGCTTTACCTTGCTTCAAATCCCACTTTACTCGAAATTTATAGCACATTTAAACTGTTCGCTGTCTACATAAACATATAATGATAAACTGGAATGTATTCATTTTACGACAAATTGATAGATTTGGCAACCGAGAAGAATCAATGACAGCAATAGCTGTCCAAACGACGTAAGCCAGTTGTGGCGGAGTAAATTTGCCTATCCGAATTTCTAAACTTAATTGTATAAAAATTGTCAAATTGTTGAAGCTACCCGACCTCGGGCACTCTTTATGATAGCATTTTTGGTAAGTGTCAGAGTTGGAAGTAAGCAACTCAAGTTGAGAATATGCTTGAAATAAATGATAATGCAATGCAAACCAGTTCCAACTGGACGAGTAGTTTTTATTCCAATGGTTAATGTTTACGAGAAAGAGACCAGCCAATGGGCTGAGATTAAAAGTTTACCTCCTGTAGAGAATTTTATTGTCTAATCACTTGAATTTGGTGTGGCAAGAAATCAGGTCATGAAAAGCGGCCGTTATCTGAATGGTGAGTTAATGCCTGATTGAGAGAGAATGGACTTAGAAATATTTCGTGCATTTTGCTATTGATATGTTTATGCTTGTATTTTATTTAGAGATACATTTTGTGAGTAGACTATTATTTCAACAAATTGTGAACTATGATGCTTATATGTGGTATGCCTAGCACTTAACATTGTTTCTAGTGAACCCACTCATAAAACTATTACGCTGTATTTATTATGCTGTATGCATGTATCAGGCTAAAAATACTGTTGCAGGAATCTGTAAGTTGAAACTTGAATGTAAGAAAGAATGGAATTAAAATGGAATAAACTGTAAACTTAGCATGTGTTCCCTGATTGTAGTTTTTCAGTGAAAAAGCAGCCTTTCCTTTTCTAATCAGAACTCCTGATTCACTGATTATAGACTGCTACAACCATAGTATACGCGAGAAGTGTCTCTCACTGTGTGTAAGTGTTAGAAATGTATTGCACTCCATTGATTTGTGGTGGCAAAGTGTGCTGACCACATCAAACAATTTCTGGGACAAGAAAGTTACTGGAAATTGCTATAATTGCTATTCTGCTTGAGGGAACTTTTACGGCAGAGTGCCAGATTATTATCATTGAGAGAATAGCAGCGAATCAATGTTCTACAACATGAAGAGGGAAACACATGGAATTGATGTGAGCAATAACTTATGACTTTGTTACAAAAGCACGTGAAAGACTATTGAACAGTGCCTAAATTAGGTTAAGTAGAAACTATTATCACTTATCTCTAATAACTCTGATAAGAACTATCCTGTGATTTGTATTGACACTAATCTATTGAACTGTGTATTAGGATATAAGATGCATACACATTACAATTATTTGAATGTGGTTTCATGGAAATACTGATATGTAATCTTTTTCATTGTATTTGTTATATGTATATATGATTGTTGATTTAATAAATTTATTGACCTTCTTACACATATTGATAACCGTATGCTGGAGAAGAAAGTGGGTGGATGGGGTCTCACTAAATATAGATTAAAACGGATTGTCTTCTCCTTTAGTAAGAAGTTTTCCACCTTATAGGCTTCATTTATCGTCCCATTATGTCTTGTGTGTAATAGTTATAGGCTTCATTCACCATGGGAGTCTGGGGTGGTGGTGGATTAGAGCTAGATATTAATTATGTGTTTATCCTAAGGCTAGACGCGTGACATGCCAACTTCGTTGTGCGTCCTTGCACCTGTTTATTATTTGACGCATGACTGAGAAATGAGGTTAGTTTCCAGAAAGCAGGCTGGTAATTAATCAACACTTTAATTTTCTCGTCTTTCTCTCCTTCTGCACTCACACGTAACAATACATGTACGAAGTTACTCATAAATATACATACAAGTACTAAGTTACTTATAAATATACACACACGTACCAAGTTATTTATAAATATACACACACGTGTCAAGTTACTTATAAATATACACACAAGTACCAAGTTACTTATAAATATACACACAAGTACCAAGTTACTTATAAATATACACACACGTACCAAGTTACACATAAATATACATACAAGTACTAAGTTACTCGTAAATATATACACTAGTACCCTATTATTCATAAACATACACAAAATATTAAGATACTCTTAAACATATTATTTCAAAATACTAAAATACTTATAAACATCCATACAAATACTGAAATACTCATAAACATACACACAAATACTAAATTACTCATAAACATTCACACAAATACTAAGATACTCATAAACATACACACAAATACTAAATTACTCATAAACATTCACACAAATACTAAATTACTCATAAACATTCACACAAATACTAAGATACTCATAAACATACTCACAAGTACTGAGATGCTCATAAACATACAAACAAGCATTAAGTTACTCATAAGTATATACACAAATATTGAGATAATGATAAACATACCCAAGTATTGAGATACTCATAAACAAGAATATCGGCTGCTGTATTGTTAATATTGCAGTGAAATATTAAATTTATATCTTTAATCTAGAGCTATTACTGAATGTTTAAATAATAAATAAATTATTTAGAATTGTAAACATCACAACACGCACACAAAACTCTCAAACGCACAAAAAGTATACATACACACAAAAACACATCAACGACACTGGCAAGGCTAAGGTAAGTAAACAAATGTATGTTCATCCGACTGCAATACAAAGGTGTGATGAAAGTACACCCTCCTTTGCCAACTTTCTTAAGTGACTTCCTTACCCGTCGCTCGGTAGACTTTGACTTCTCATACTTCTACATGTCAAGGTAACAGGCGACGGCGACTGCTTTAGGATTGTCACTTGCGTCATTAAATCTGACAAGACACTCCAGGCTAATTGTAAAACATGAAATTCCCTCCCCCCCTCCCCCCGTTTACATCCATCTGTCCAAGTGAAATTATGTACAAGCAGTACACGAATACATTAAAATACTTGCAGTTTCACTAGTAATAAGCATACAAAAGGACTCACTCCATACACACGATTTCAGGAGACTGGTTGTAGTTGTAGACATCTGCAGGCACTGATTGCACCAATTGCACACTTCCATTCACGCGTCACGTGAAGACCGGGTCGCGACTATTGTCTGGCCGACTAACAAACCCTCTTCACAAGCGTTACTAATTTTGCGCACAAAACCGTTTCCATTAGGTCTTCACTATATTTAAAAAATATTTTTTAATGATCTATGCTCTAAGTCGTCCTACAAAATAAAATTACTTTGAATCTTGGCGGCAACGTCAGAGGTCGTTAATCAATAGGGTAATATTTTCTTAAGGCTTAAATGAATTGCTTTATCAAATTAGATTACCGAAAGGAATGTTCATTAAATCTAAGTAAGCAATCTTCTGAAATCAGATGATGGTAACTAGTTTTTTCCGATAACGATTTCAACTACATAAACTAAGAGTGTGTGCAATGCTATTTTAAGTGGTCTCTCTCGCAACCCCCGCCACGAAAAAAGAAAAAAGAAGTGGGGGGGGGAGGGGATGGCAGACTGAGCAGTTCACATGATGGTCAAAATAGAGTAAGGGTAACAAAGTCCCTACAGAGTTATCCAGGACCGAGTACGTCCAAAGACAGAAAACCCCACGTAAGTAAGCTCTGGACAAGAATGAAGCTAACGCATATATCACGTTGAAGGAGTCTATATAATACCATTTCAACAAAGGATCTACGTAATACCATTTAAACAAAGGATCTATGTAATACCATTTAAAGGGTATATGTAATACAATTTAAAGGGTTTATGCAATACCATTTAAAGGATCTATGTAATACAATTTAAAGGGTATACGTAATAATATTTAAAGGATCTATGTAATACTATTTAAAAGGTATACGTAATAATATTTAAAGGGTCTATGTAATACCATTTAAAGGGTATACGTAATACCATTTGGTGTATTATGTCTGCACACTTACACACCACTCCATGCCTTTACCACAGTCAGTTGTAGCAGTTTACAAACAGGAACCAGGATTCAAATCACAAAAGGAAAGAATGTAGAAAATACTGCTTGCCCTAAAAAATATAATCAAGGAGCAATGCCTAAGCTTCCAATTTATTGCTTTATAACTCCATTCTTCTTACATGATACATGCACCCAGCATAATAAATACAATGTATCAAAACACACCATATATGAGCAGCTTAGTTCAAACATTGAGGAAATAATAGTCTACTCACATAATACATCTCTATGTGAAACACATGTATAACGTATTGATAGCAAAAAGCATGAAATATTTTTAAGTCCATTCTCTCTCAACCAGTCACTTAATTCACTATCAAGCTAATGGTCGCCTTTCAAGACCAGACTTCTTTGCCACTTCAAATTCAAGTGAACAGACAACAGATTTCTCGAAAGCAGGTAAACTTTTAAATCTCAGCCCACTGGCTGGTCTCATTCTCGTAAATCATAACCATTGGTTAATAAAAACTACTCACTCAGTTGGAATGGTCTCCATTACATCAGCAATTTCTTGCATATTCTCAAATTAGGTTGTTTCCTTCCAACTTTGACACAAAAATATCACCATAAGGAGTGTCCAAGGTCAGGTTACTCTAACAATTCAACACTTTATATAACAATTAAATTTTAAATAGGGATAGGCAAATTTACTCCACCACAATACCTTTTAAGGGTCAATGTAACACATTTATGCAATGACGTTTAAGGGGTCTACAGAGTACCAGTTAATGGGGTTTACGTAATACCATTTGAAGGGTCTACGTAATACCATTACAGTTGTTTACGTAATACCATTCAAGGGTCTACATATTACTATTTAAAGAATCTATATAGTACCATTTAAGAGGTCTACTAATGCCATTGAAGGTGTCTACATCATACTATTTACTGGCTCTATGTAATACCATTTAAAAGATCTGCGTAATGCCATGTAAGATGTCTACGTAATGCCATTTAAAAAGCTTACACAATATCATATAAGTGGTCTACGTGATACCATTTCAGGGATATACATAATATCATTTAATGCATCTACTTCGATTCTACATAAGACCATTTCAGAGCTGATATCAATCATTCAATAAAGATACGAAAACTAGAGATTTATAAACGTGTTCACACATAGGAGATTTTGTTTTCAATGTTCAGACAGTTGACTAAAATTTTATTAGCCCCCAAATTGTAAATGGCAAAAACAACAACCGTATGCATTCGTGGATCCTAGCCCTAGTCTGGTAGGTTCGTGGCAAGTGCACTCCTTAATATGAAAAAATAATAAAAATTTTCCTAACAATATTTCTTGGAGAGAGAGGAAGTGTAAACATCCATATCTCGTACCATAAAACATTTTCTGTTCGAACTTGTCATAGTTTTCTATTTCCCCCCTCCCACTTTATAACGACAATCGGCGGTTAATTTTTCTTCATTCGCACCTTTATGCAAATATTTGCCATACACATCAAGATAGTTGCAAAAGTGTGATGCATGTTGTATCATCATCATCATCATCACGATCATCATCACCACCACCACCACTATCATCACCAGCAACATCATAGTTGTCATCGTTATCATCATCATCATCATCATCATCATTTGTTGTTAAGATATAGGAGTTTTCTAAATAATTATTAATTTTTACAGCGCCTGCAAAGTAATATCCAGTCGGGCTATTTTTACCTTTTGTAGTTTCAGCCATTATCCTTCGTGATAATTAAATTATCCGGTGGAGATGGAAGGGGCAGGGGCTACAACGGGTGATAAGTCTTGTGGAGTTAGGAAAACAAAGAGATACTTACTCATGAATGCATTTTGGATTCCATAACCGAGGCATTCTTGCATTTGCATACTTTAATTACAGAGAATTCTAGATACCACAACCCACATCTAAGTAAAACAAAAAATATTAATTTCGAGGGCTTCTCTTGCGGTTGTGTACGTGCGTTTTGTCTCTACCAGCTATGCCAGCCTGAGTGGGCTGAAATTGGTTTATGTCCCTTGAAGTGACGTCACATTGACGCCAGACAGCTCACTTTAAGCACAGTGCCCAAACAATCGACTAATATGCATCTGGAAAGTGCAGCCACTTTACGTTCACACAAAAAATTACGGAATGATTTTATTTACGTTTTATGGACTAGACTTTTTTCTTCTTTCTTTTAAAAGCCAACATGCAAATCCACCAGAATTTAGAGACATCCATCTTTATTCAGTTTCATTTGCATTTTGGCGTGATGTCAATGAATTTTAGCATAATAAGTGCTCGTCTCTCCGTCAATGAGTCTTTTGGCTTTGATTGTCGCGGCGACAGTCTAACGCCATGTTTAGTGTCGATTGTCATACAGTGCGTTTCAGACACATGGCATTGGTTGGGTTGTTAAATGAAAATCGTTGAATGACATATTTCTTCAATAAATGCTCTTAATAAAAATGTAAGAATTTTAGGAGCCTACTGAAAACATATAATCCATGTACTTTTATTCTAAAAGTGCAGAGATAAATACCGAAATATACGTCAGATTTGATGAAATTATGTTTTTTAACAAAATATGTTGAAACACGCGTCACACTTTATTGGATTTCTTAACTGAAAACACAGTAAATTGTAATTTTTATATATTTTTTAACAGAATACTTTTTAAGCTAATGGATTTTTGCATATAATGGCAATGAATGTAGTATATCTGAAACGTTCATAACAACACATAACACCCGAGAAAATGCCACTAGTAGACTTGTCAACATATCAGAACACACTATCATTAACAGTATTCCTATAAACACCCACAGACAATGTTTAGTTCACAATATTTTTGTAAGGTATAAACAGACTCAGTAAGGTAAATACCCACAGACATGGTTTAGTTCACAATATTTTTGTAAAGTATAAACAGACTCAGTAAGGTAAACACCCACAGACATGGTTTGGTTCACAATATTTTTGTAAAGTATAAACAGACTCAGTAAGGTAAACACCCACAGACATGGTTTAGTTCACAATATTTTTGTAAGGTATAAACAGACTCAGTAAAGTTGATAATATTTCTGTAATGGATCCCCATACAAGCTATAGTTAGCAATATTTCTCTACTGTATCCCAAATAATCTATAGCTGAATATATTTCTGTAATGTATCTCCTGACAAGCTATAATTAACAATATTTCTATAATGTACACCAAACCAAACTATAGTGGACAATATTTCTGTAATGTATAACAAATCAAACTAAAATAGACAATATTTCTGCAAAATGTATCCTCCCAAAACTATAATTGACAAAGTTTCTTTAATGTATTTCCCAAACAAACTATAGCTGACAATTTCTGTAATGTATCCTCAAACTAACTATAGCTGGCAATATTTCTGTATTGTATCACGAAACAAACTATAGTTGACAATATTTCTACAATTCATTCCAAACAAACTATAGTTGACAATATTTCTACAGTTCATTCCAAATAAACTATAGTTGACACTATTTCTACAGTTCATTCCAAACAAACTATAGTTGACACTGTTTCTACAGTTCATTCCAAACAAACTATAGTTGACTATATTTATGCAATAAAGCACCAAAACAAGCTATAATTGACAATATTTCAGTAATGTATCTCCTAACAAGCTATAATTGACACTATTTCAGTAATGTATGGCCATATTCTACATTTAACATAATAGTTACGTAATTTATTTCTCATACACGCTACATTTCACTTTGAATTTCTGTAATTTATCCCCCAAACATATGACAATGTATTTGTCCAATTATTGTCCCAAGCATCAATACGAGACATTGTACTTCACATATTTATTATCCAAAGGACGCTATACGAGTCATTGTACTTCAAATATTTATTATCCAAAGGACGCTATACGAGTCATTGTACTTCAAATATTTATTATCCAAAGGACGCTATGCGAGTCATTGTACTTCAATATTTATTATCCAAAGGACGCTATACGAGGCATCTTATTTCAGAACTTATTACCCAAAACACCATATGCGAGACATTAAAGTTCAGCAGATGTTACAGAATATTGATACAAAACATTACGTTTCAGTATTTATTCCCCCCCCCCAAAAAAAAAAAAAAAAAAAAGTAAAAAACGCTATACGAGTCATTGTATTTCAGTACTTATTACCCCTCAATAAAACGCTATACGAGTCATTGTATTTCAGTACTTATTACCCCTCAATAAAACGCTATACGAGTCATTGTATTTCAGTACTTATTACCCCTCAATAAAACGCTATACGAGTCATTGTATTTCAGTACTTATTACCCCTCAATAAAACGCTATACGAGTCATTGTATTTCAGCACTTATTACCCCTCAATAAAACGCTACACGAGTCATTGTATTTTAGTACTCATACCCCCAAAAACTAATACAGCAAAGTAGCCCCCCAGAGTAGTCTCCAGAGAACAGCAGATGATGGAACATTCTACAGTGTACTACAGTGGACAGGTGAAGCTGACCTTCAAATGTGACAAAGAATTTGTGAGTTTATTATGAAAGCTCCTGAAAGACTATTGCAGCAATCATCTAGACATAATTATGTAGAAACTATTATCATTATAATCTCTATAACTCCATTTCTCTTCTCTAATAAGAACTCTCCTGTGATTTATATTGACACAAATTGTTGAATTATGCTTTATGATATAAGACTGTATAGACACTGAAACTATTTGAACATGGTTCAGGGAAATATTGATGTCAAGTAATCATTTCATTGTATTTGATACATGCATTTGATTGTCGATTTAATAAATTTATTGTTAAATTTGTTGACATTCTTATACATATTGATACAATATTTTGGAAAAGAAAGTGGGTAGATGTGGGCTCACTAAATATAGATTAAAGACGGATTTGTCTTATTTTTTGGTAAGAAATTTTCCACCTATGGAAATATTTTGTGACGGTAAATGTTTGTCTTTAATGTTGTGGAAGAAAAAAATCTTTTACAGCGCCCGCATATCCGACAAGTGAAAGAGACAAGTGGTGTCTTCTGGAGAATTATTAATAAAATAAATTAAGATTCCCATCACTTGTAATTAGTTATGGGTGATTAATTAATCACTGTATCACAAAAACACGAATACTTGACGTATTTATGTACATTATCTAACACAACATTCACGAATACATGACGTATCTATGTACATTATCTAACACAACATTCACGAATACTTGACGTATTTATTTACAATACAAACATGTGCATCAATATAGAGCGCATATTTGTACTAGATTCAAGAGTTACAATTAACATTTATCTTATTTAACTTCATAATCACTAATACATTCAAGAGTTACAATTAACATTTATCTTATTTAACTTCATAATCACTAATACATTCAAGAGTTACAATTAACATTTATCCTATTTAACTTCATAATCACGACCATGTGATATATGAGAATGCTGTTTGAGTCCTATGGCACTATTGTAGTTATTTGGTTCATTGAAATAAGCAAACTATAAATGAATTTATAAGATAACACTGACTGAATGTTTGAGTGAACTCCAGATAAAGTCTCAGACAGTCTCAAAACAAAGTGATGATCTGCCAATAAAATACACGTGTGCTAAGACATCATCTTCATGTGTTTTCTGACAGAACACTCTTAATTACATGGTCATCATACATTTAAATATCCTAAGCAAAATATAACAATATATAAAATAAACTTAATGTCAAGAGATAAACATGAAGATACTATTAGTTAGGCAAGCAAAAACATATCTTCGGCAGTAATATAATAATACAGAGGCTGATTTCTTTCTGTGTTGATAACCAATGATAAGATTAGTAGTATGATTATACTTTGTTAACAGTGGGAGCCAAAATACATCCTGCCTCAATGTTAAGCTGCATTTGCCTAACAATTTACAGGTGAGTTTCTGGTAACATTCATTCATGTGGCTGAGCTGCACTTTGATTGGCTAGTTTAGTGAGTTGTCTGGAATATTCAGGTATATTTTCAGCTTGGGGATAAAGGTCAGTCTTACTAGAAAGTAATTTTATGTGTAGTCTATTTTTAGAGGAGGGTGAGTGTGGGCTACACAAGTCATTATGTGACACCCCTTGACTGAGAATAAAAATAGCTATTTCAACAAGTAAGCAATAACATTAAGTTCATTAATTCAATGAAAGAGATACAAAAATAAATATTCACGAGAATTTCAATTTGACAATTTAATACGAAGATGCAATAGAATTAATATATGTTTTTCAAGTGCAAAATAATAATAACGATAAACTCAGATAGGAAATATCATTATAACATCATACAATTCTCTTGTACATTCCTCTTACATGTGTGATGAGTTAAATTATTCTTTAGAATATGACGTACTTACACAAATACAGTTTCTTTATATAGTGTAGTCTGGAAAGCATCCAGCTTCAAGTCAAATAATCACAAGATATCAATTGAGTTATGAACAGTTAACATTTGGCGACAATATGATCACAAGGCAAAATGAAAGTTAACTGGGTCAATGGTATGAAGTCTGGGTTCAGCTGTGTAACTGGGTGGGGTGCACATGCAGGACTGCGTGCATCTGTGTTTCCTTCAACAGCCAGATGGCAGCTAAAAAAATCGGCATCATTGCTTCAAACTCTTTGCAGAACGAATATTGTTTCATTAAGAGTGACCAACGCATAATATGTGCATTTGAGTGTTTAGCTCTGATAAATAAATGAGCGATTTGTGGTCAGTTTGCAGTACGAACTCATCACCAAACAAATACGTTTGAAATTTCTCTATGGTTCATACCACTGCCAAACATTCGATTTCTAATGTGTACAGTGTGCTTCAGCATCAGCAAATTTACGGCTGGCATACACGATAGTTGCCGGATTAATTTCACTGCTGCTCCTGCAGCAAAACTGCATGTCATCTCGTGTGCATCTGTGTGGACGATATATGGTAGGGTGATGTCTGGAAGATATAGGACTGCTGATGTCCGGAAGATGTAGGACTGGTGATGAAGTGAGTGCATCATTGAGTATTTTGACTGTAGATTCACACTTGCCCGTCCGTACTACTTTTTCAGAGGTGGCCTTATGAGTCAAACTAGATAGTGAGGTCGCAACCAGATTAAAGCCTGGAATAAACTTCTGACAATATATCCAGCCATATCTAAGAAGGGCCATACTTCTTTCTTGAGCACAGGGTGTGATGCATTTAGCAAACATATTATTTTGTCTTCCTCTGGCAGAAGTTGGCCTTGGTCTACTATGTGGCCTAGGTAACTGAGTGCTTTACTTCCCCATCTGCCATTTTGAAGGATGAGCTGTCAAATCACGTAACCTGCAAAGCAAAGCTCAAAGCAATTCGATATGCTCAGTCCAGGTAAGAGTAGCAATAAACAACATGACCTGTTTCCTTTATCAGGTTCCAAAACTCAGTCTGGACAATGAGCTGCGCGTACAGGTCCTTGTTGACCTCCGTGTTACGAAAGAGAATGCCATTTTTTATATGAGTACAAATGTCTCTTTTGATCTTTTGTGTCGCTTACGGCACATGCGTGACAGCAGCCAACTGTCATCATTTACTAGTGCAGCAGAGAATTTGGCTGAAAAAGCATTAGTCAAGATTGGTTCGTGAGTGGCCTCCATAATGTTTTTTGTCATACTACGCGTGTGTATGACATTAGCCAAACAGATTGTTTAGGTTCTGCGAGTGTGATCTATTTACACCCTAGAAAGAGACCTTGCACTGATTTGTCTAACACCATGGCCTGTGTGGGTTGCGTTTGGCAGGTGGCTGATGGGCTGAGTTGCCAGGGGATTTATTAGGTGGGGCCCTTGTCACGTGGCTGGCCTGCTACCAGATTACGAACTCCTGTGTGCTGGTCAGCAATGGAAGCTAACCGATATAGATCAGTTTTACCTCCCTTGCGCAGATGTGTGCTTAATTCAAGAGTACACATGTTGTATAACTGTTCGACCACAAACTTCTTAAGTATCCATTCAGTGGTCCAGTTGGTTCCTGATAACTTTATCCATTTCTCCACGAAAACTTCTAACCGGGCTATGTATGTCGCCCGTACGTTTAATATTTTTTTCTCTCCGTACAGCGCGGAATTTTTGTAAGTACGCACCCAGCATCCGTTGAAAACACATTAAAAGTGCTCATTTGTTGTCGTCATGACCTTGGTCTTTTGACAGCTGCATGTAAAACGGATATTTGCGTGGGCACTGTAAATGTACAGAGGGGGGGGGGGGGAAGGGGGACAGTAAGAATGGATGAATGCTGACAGGATATGGGATGCCCTTATATGGACAATTGCATTTTGTTCAATGACGCGAGAGAACCTGTACGTTGACCCAGAGTCATTCCTATATATGTGCCAATAGACCCACGCTTTTATAGACGCACTGCTCCCATGCCATATAGACAGGAATGAATCTGCCTGGTAAATGAAAGGAATGTTTTGCACGTTCCTGAAATAAATATATTGACTTCTCAGAAATTATTTTTATATATTATTTATAAAATGTTGTGTAGAATGTTCATGTATTTTTACCACTAATTGTTGTATGAAACTAATGCATTTCTCTTACAGAGAAGGTTATGTGGCTCTAGTAATGATTCATGCCGTAAGAACATGTTGTGCACTATGCTTTATATACTGTAAAACCATTTGTAGCAAGTAAAGCTAAATGGGAGATTGAGTCAATCATTCAATTCGAATTTAATGTGAACCATTCTTTGATCGTGCTTGTGTCTACTGAGATTCATGAAACTGTAGAAATGGAAATATTATTTCTCATTTGTAAATATTCCTACATGATGAGATTTTATAATGTGTAAGTTAACGTGTAGCTAACGTTTAATGATGTGAAATTGTAAGAGTGGTCTATTGCTTTTGCCACAAAATCTTAATGTTAAGATACATTGTCTATTTTAGCTGGCCTTCTTTCATCTTATCGCATTGACCTGTTGAGATACATTGCCTATTTCAGCTGGCCTATTCCATCTTATCACATTGACTTATTGCTTTTAAGAACTTTGTAATTTACATTAGGTAGAAGAATATCAAATCATTTAAGAATGAACTTTGTAACATATACCAGATAGACTGTCGTAAAATGATGAAACACTTCTTTGTTCATGGTTGGAGCCATTACTTCTCGTCAATAGATACAAAATAAATATGAATGTTATGGACACGTGCATGAATATGTCTGTGAGATGTGCATTTCATATATGTGTGTTGTATATATATATATGTCTAAACTATATGTACATTTGTGCGTACTTATCTATATGGATATAGGCATACATTGTACTGGAACCTTAGGAGACAATAGCAAACGCTATCTCTGATTACTTGGAGAGAGAGAGACCTGCAGAAGTGTCAATGATAAATTATTTTAAATGCATGATTCTGAATATTCACAAATGCTTTTCCTTCCTTTTCAAAGTCTGTTATTTTTATTTTCTCTTGTATTCTTTTCTACTTCTAACTAGTTTGATTTCTAATATCAATTTTTTTCTTAAAAACGAAAAGTAAACGGAGATATATTACAAATTGTAAACAAACGTAACCACGTGATTAAACTGATCTGTACAACTACCTGTTATGTGCATCGTAATTATTTTGTGCTTTTAATGCAATATAATAATTTTTAAATGATATAATGTTATGACTACTCAGAGGAAATATAAATAATTTTTAAAAATAATATAATGTTATGACTACTCAGAGGCAATAAATAAAATGTCGGACGTATTCATAGCAAAACGAAAATCAGTGCTTTTAACAATATTACGACATCGACTGGTAAAAGATGCAAGAGTTTATTTGATAAGTATTTATAAGTATAGATAGTGATAAATGTATGACATCGAAATTGCTATCTATCTATCTATCTATCTATCTATCTATCTATCTATCTATCTATCTATCTATCTATCTATCTATCTATCTATCTATCTATCTATC
Source organism: Sinotaia quadrata (assembly GCA_028829895.1). NCBI lineage: Eukaryota > Metazoa > Mollusca > Gastropoda > Architaenioglossa > Viviparidae > Sinotaia > Sinotaia quadrata. The sequence goes on from CM054180.1 coordinate 100,175,518, forward strand.
TATCTATCTATCTATCTATCTATCTGTCTGTCTATCTATCTGTCTGTCTATCTGTCTGTCTGTCTATCTGTCGGTCTGTCTATCTATCTATCTATCTATCTATCTATCCATGTGACTTTGTCTGAGACTTTATCTTGGATGTCACTTTATCTTGGATGTCACTTTATCTTGGATGTCACTTTATATTGGATGTCACTTTATCTTGGATGTCACTTTATATTGGATGTCACTTTATATTGGATGTCACTTTATCTTGGATGTCACTTTATATTGGATGTCACTTTATCTTGGATGTTGATTTGACGAGCACTGAGCCGCAAGCAACACCAGAGCTGAGCGACCCACCAGAGCTGAGCGACCCACAGGCCAAAGACCTGTTCAATGGACCACGTACATATCTGCCAATGACATTCACTGGGACCCTAGGCTACACGTCAGGTGCTCTAAAGCTATGTATTTATAAGTCACATCTACACAGCTTCAGTCAAGTTGTAGACAAACTCTACCGAAATACTTTTAGAGTTCAAGCAGAAACATTCATTGTTCTCTTATAATCTCATTTATAGTTAGCTCATAAGAACGAACCAAATAACTATTACAGTACCTTAGTACCCAAAATGATCATTCTCTTATGATACCAAATACACCAAATGGTTGTGATTAGGCACTCTCTCTCTCTGTATATATATATATATATGAACTCTAATTGTAATTGTTGAACTATTTGCTATATGTAACCAAACTGTCTTTTATGTTATTTCTTGTTGAATACAATTATTGTGATACATAGACTACATACATAGCTTTAGATCACCTGACATGAAGCCTAGGATCTCAGTGAATGTTGTTCACAGTTATTTTGCAGGTAGATGAGCAAGTTGCTAATTCTCAGCCATTCTGGGCCGCCAGTAACCTTAGGCTATTCTTCCCTCAAAAAAAAAAATTAAAAAAAATCACCTTCTGGCTGGTCACACATGTTAGAAAGGTGAATGATAGATAAAGTAGAATAGAAGAGTATAGCTAGCTACCTTCGTGAACAACACTCACTTTAAACTTCAAAAAGGTGCAATAAAGTTTTAAGGGAGATAATTCAGTTGAATGGTGTTGCAATTATTATTGACGTAATTTCTAATGGATACAAGAAAGATAAGCTTGAACAATTAATTTGTTAAACGAAATGTTAATAATATACCGAAGGTATTTCATTGTTTTTAATACTCTCAAATGGTATTTGTCCGAACTATCCAATAAAACTTTAAGAACGTTTTTAATATTTGCATGAACTATTTAGTAAAGCCATAATTCAAAATCTGTCTGAATACCTAGTAAAACTATAAACGTGCTTTCAGTGTGCCGGGAGTTCTTTCATGACATACCTTTGTGACGGTCGTGTAATGTGCGTTTCACATTATTTTGCACCGAGTTGACTTTTACTGCTTTTGCACTGCTGCTCTATGTGTTGCACTATCTGTAAATAGTTTCACCATTCAAAGCAACAATGATCTGATTGGATCTGGGTTAAGTCATAATTATTCGCGAATTTCCCGAGTAATAATACACTGGCATACAGAAACTTTATCCTCGAGACAGAAAGAGAGAGAGAGAGAGAGAGAGAGAGAGAGAGAGAGAGAGAGAGAGAGAGAGAGAGAGAGAGAGAGAGAGAGACAAAGAGGTAGACACAGACGGGAAAAGAGGGAGAAACAGAGAGAAACGGTGGGACATGCAAAGAAAAAGAGAGTACAAGAAAAACAATGGAGACAGAGAGGCGGAAAGACAGAGTGCAAGAAAAAGACCAGAGATAAAAATGGGGAAAGACAAACAAAGAGACAGAGTGAGGTACAAGAGAAAGAGACGGAAAGAGGGACAAGGACATAGAGTGAGGTACAAGAGACGGAAAGAGAGACAAGGACATAGAGTGAGGTACAAGAGAAAGAGACGGAAAGAGAGACAAAGAGTGAGGTACAAGAGAAAGAGACGGAAAGAGAGACAAAGAGTGAGGTACAAGAGAAAGAGACGGAAAGAGAGACAAAGACAACATAGTTAACTAACTATAACTCTACTGACTGTATTGTAAACAACATAGTTAACTAAGCATAGCGCATAACGCTGTCATGGTGAGCGAATTGTAAACAGAAAGACTGAGAAACAGACTATTGCTTGTAATCGTTTGAACTCTGAGCAGATAGAAAAGTAATTTTTCTTTCCTTCTCCTATTTAAGATGCTAATATCTGTAATCAACAATCCACTTCTAAAATACAGCGAAACGTCCTTTCTTCAAACAGTTGACCTTGTGGGATTCAGGTCCATCAAGTAGCAAGAAATGATGTAAGTGATAACTGCAGTGCGCATGCGCGAAAAATCAAAGGCCATTAAATGTAAATTGCGTACGGTACTAGTAAAGACAGCAATTAATATTAATAGTTTTCGTTTGTTTGTTTGTTTTTATAAGTGACTGCAAATGATCCCGGCCAGAATACCTTGAAGACAAAGAAAGGAATCGATCTTACAGTCGCGCGAGACTTCCGGTCATTGTCTCGCTTTGCTGCCCTCCCCACTGTACTCGGTGACTACGCCTACGTAACCAGTGAACGAGGTTTAGTGTGCACACAAAAGAAGTGTTCATCTCATTAGCAATGCATTCTTTGCGGGAAGTCGATACCTATTAGACCTATTGGACCATGATTACCTAAATATATCTCAGAGATATCTGCAGTTAACAGAATCTAGTTCAGAGTAGATCATATGGAGTCTTACGATATCCAGTTACCCTTGCAGATGGTAACGAGGCTTTGGCAACAACAACACAACAACAGAAAATTATAGTCCGAGAAGGACTTGGACATTGCACCTTTAAAACGGCACAATAAAATGGCCTCCCTTAGAATGTCAAACACAGGAGACCCAAGCAAGCATTAAAAGGTAGTATGCAATCGACTTGCGTATAACTGTCAACGGCTTGTGCACAATCGCCAGTAATGTCTCGAGGTGGGGTGTGAGTGTGGGGGGGTTCCTCTTGCGAGCTTGGTCTCAGTAAATCGCGAGAAAGCGATTTACACTGTCAAAAGACAATTACCAATGCAGCACCATCTAGTGGTTAACTTTAATGCTCTCTCCATTACTAGGGTCATGTGGTACACATATGTATATTTCTGTTGGGTTGTTTTTTTTAAACAGACAAAGAAAAGAGATAGAGTGAAAGAAAGAGCGAGTGATATGTTTCACAATCGAATACATAATATCTATAAATATTTCTGTACTAATGATAAGATTGCAAAACAAAAATAGTTTTATACTAGCATTAACAACACTAAAATAATATTAATAACCGAGTAAAATGATAGTGCTTATAGCTGATGAGGTTTTAAAGCAAATAACTTCATTAGTGACTTCCGAAAATTGATTGTGTAACATGTTACATGTAACCATATAACAATTGGCTACTCGTACAACAATATTTTCTTATAGAAAGGTTACAAAAGGAGATTTTAAATGCATTAGTTAATTTTTAAATCACAGTCGCACTGTCGCTCTATAGTATAGAAGTAATTTGTGACACAACGCCACCCTAGTTAGTGGTTATGATTATTATTATTAATAATCATCCATAACTACTTAGAAAGTGATGAGAATATTAATTATTATTATTAATAGTCATCCATAACTACTTAGAAAGTGATGGGAATCTTAATTATTATTATTAATAATCATCCATAACTACTTAGAAAGTGATGAGAATCTTAATTTATGTTATTAATAATTCTCAGAAGAAACCATTCGTCTCTGGCAGATATGTGGGTGCTGTAAACGTTTCTTCTCTTCCAAAACATTGAAGACAAACATTCACTTCACACAATATAAGATAAATCCATCTTTAATCTATTATCTTTTCAACATATGATTATCAATATGTATAAGAAGGTCAATAAATCTAACAATCTGTTTATTAAATCAACAATCAAAAATAAACATGTAGCAAATAACAATGAAAATATTCCCATGAATAAGGTTCAAATAATGTCACTGCTATAAAGTCTTAGATTCTAACACACAATTTAACACAATAGTGTCATCATAAATCACTGGATAGTTCTTTTCAGAGAACCGAAATGGAGTTATTAGAGATAAACGACAATAATTTGTACATAACCTTGTCTAAATACCATGACATGATGCACATAGGGACAAGTATGAAGCATTACTGCCTAAGTACTGACGAGATTGAAGATAAAATGTCGTCTAGATACGTATTTGGCACAGTGACATGATTTAAAGATGTAATATCTAGATGAGTGTATAACTTACAAAAAAGATTGAAAGATGTAATATCTAGATACGTGTACAGACTACGGAAAAGATTGAAAGCAGTTATATCTATTGAGTGTATAGTTTACTGAAAAGATTGAAAAATGAAATATATTAGATATATGTACAGCTTACAGAAAAGAATGAGAGATGTAATATCTAGATGAGTGTATAGTTACTGACAAGATTGAAAGATGTAATATCTAGATACGTGTATAGCTTACTGACAAGATTGAAAGATGTAATATCTAGATACGTGTATAGCTTACTGACAAGATGGAAAGATGTAATATTTAGATACGTGTATAGCTTACTGACAAGATTGGAAGATGTAAATATCTAGATACGTGTATAGCTTACTGACAAGATGGAAAGATGTAAATATTTAGATACGTGTATAGCTTACTGACAAGATGGAAAGATGTAATATTTAGATACGTGTATAGCTTACTGACAAGAAATTGACATGCACATGAAAAGAAGACGCGATACATTTCAGGCGAATGTCCACAAAGTGTGTTATGCGTTTACGAGTTTCCAGATCAGCACTTTACACAATGCGGAAAAATTCATAATTTTATAATTTTTAAGTGTGACATCTTCGATGATTACATACAAACACACACACACACACACACACATATATATATATATATATATATATATATATATATATATATATATGTGTGTGTGTGTGTGTGTGTGTGTGTGTGTATAAACATACATCCACAAGTACATATATACACAAAACAAATGTGCACATATATATATATACAAAACACTCACACATTCTCACATACACACACAGATATACCCGCATAAACACTATTACTCATATATTTTTTTCTTTTCTGCATAAAATCAATACTACCCATATCACAACATCATTCTCTTAATTAAACGTTTAGCTTTTCGACATAAAGACAGTTGAATTGATTACGGTTATTGATTTATTCAAACTGTTTGGTAAATATGATGAACGTGTATTAACTTGAATTTCATATGTGGTGTGTGTGTGTGTGCGTGTTTGTGCGTGCGAGCTTATTATATATATGTGTGTGTGTGTGTGTGTGTGTGTGTGTGTGTGTGAGTGTGTGTGTGTGTGTGTGTGTGTGTGTGTGTGTGTGTGTGTGTGTGTGTGTGTGTGTGTGTAAATGAAGCTCACACAGACAGATAATTGAAAGAAACATTTACACAGACCGACATATAAGAGAAATTTATACTGATAGATCTTAAATAGAAAGAAAGTTATACTGATAGATCTTAAGTAAAAATACATATACACCGAAAGATCTGACATGAGAAGAAATTTGTACTAATAGATATGATAAAAAAATTAATACGGATAGATATGACAAAAAAGAAATTTACACTGATAGACATGCTATAAACATTACACTGATAGATATAAAAAATACACTGATAGATATGATATAAACAGAAAATTATACTGAAAGATATAATATTAAAAAAATACACTGATAAATATAAAATAATTACACTAATAGATATGACATAAGCAGAAATTTACACTGATAGATATAACATAAAAAAAGAAATTTACACTGATAGATATAACATAAAAAGAAATTTACACTGATAGATATAACATAAAAAGAAATTTACACTGATAGGATGATGTGTAAGAAGAATTCATACTGAAAGATATTGTATATGTGAAACAACCACACGGACTGGCCTGACATAAAGACGACTTTACACAAATATGAAATATAAATAAAAGTCATATTCTCAGATAGGATATACAGGAAACAATCACACTGATTCATAAGTATGAAATATCATATAAATTCATATTCATTGATAAACATGAGATACAAAGAAAATTTCATTGACGGATAGGTCTCATATTATACACATACAATGTCTGGAAATATTCAGAATGATTGAAATATACTGGAACTGAATATCCAACGTATTAGGTCATATATATCCCACTTGTCACCTATTGTCACACCTAATATTCCACTACGTATTACATCTCGTAATATCCAAAGTATGATATCACGATGTATCCGATTTATTTGCAACCTAATGTCCAACATTTTAAGTCACGTAAGACCCTATTCATTACATCTCGTAATATTCAAAAGTATTATGTCACGCTGTATTCGATTTATTTGCGACTTAGTGTCCTAGTGGTTAGGTCACTTAAGACCCTATTTATAACATCTCGTAATAAGCTAAGTATGACGTCATGAATGCTTTGTGTTTGATGAATGCTCTGCGTGTTTCTTTGCCTTGCATTTGTCTTTGTTTTGTGCTTGACTTTTATATTTGTATGCACTATACATTGCTTGTCTTTGTTTTGTGCTTGACTTTTATATTTGTATGTACTATACATTGCTTGTCTTTGTTTTGTGCTTGACTTTTATATTTGTATGCACTATACATTGCTTGTCTTTGTTTTGTGATTGGCTTTTATAATTTGTATGCACTATACATTGCTTGTCTTTGTTTTGTGATTGGCTTTTAGGCCTATATTTGTATGCACTATACATTGCTTGTCTTTGTTTTGTGATTGACTTTCGAATGTTTGATGTGTATATTTGCATGCACTATATTTGTATTTGTATATATTGTTTGTCTTTGCATACATTGTTGGTCTTTGCATATATTGTCTTTTCATACATTGTTTGTCTTTGTATGCATTGCTTGTCTTTGTATACATTGTCTTTGCATACATTGTCTTTGTGTACATTGTCTTTGTATACATTGTTGGTCTTTGCATACATTGTCTTTGTATACATTGTTTGTATACATTGTCTTTGTATGCATTGTTTGTCTTTATATACAGTGTTTATATACATTGTTTGTCTTTATATACATTGTTTGTCTTTGTATATATTGTTTGTCTTTGCATACATTGTTGGTCTTTGCATACATTGTTTGTCTTTATATACATTGTTTGTCTTTGCATACATTGTTGGTCTTTGCATACATTGTCTTTGTAAACATTGTTTGTATTTAGATACATTGTTTGTCTTTGAATACATTGTTTGTCTTTGTATACATTGTCTTTGCATATATTGTTGGTCTTGGCATACATAGTTTGATTGCATACATTGTTGGTCTTTGCATACATTGGTCTTTGTATGATTTGTGCTTGTATATTTTGTGATTATCTGTGTATACTTTGTGTTTGTCATTGTATGTTTTGTGCTCGGATTTTAGAATTTTATTATATTTTGTGTTTGTATGTGTTTCGTTTTTATCTTTGCATGTATTTGTCTTTGATGCTCTGTATTTGTATTTAAGATTTTTGCATACCTTTGTATATTGTGTGTAAGTATTTGTATTTTTATGATTGTGTTTGTATGTTTGTGTATTTTTCTTTGTATGTTTGGTGATTGTCTTTGCAATGATGTCTTTTGAGTTACGTCTGTTCTTGTATGATCTCTTTGTAAGTATTGAACTTCCCTAATATACAATTGCATGCTTTCTAGGTATCTTTATATATTTTATATTTGTATGGAATTTTGTGGGGTTTGTATGTTTTGTTGGTCTTTGCGTATATTGTTTTTGTGTGCTTTCTGTTTGAATTTGAATATTTTAAGTTTGTCTTTGTTTTGTATTTGTCTTTGTATATTTTTATTTGTCATGGTATGTTATTGTGTTTATCTCTGTATGTTGTGTTCTTGTCTATTATATTTGAGTTGGTGTGTTAATATTTGTCTTTGAGTATTTGTTTTTGTCATGGTATATTATTGTGTTTATCTCTGTATGTTGTGAGCTTTTTATTATAAATGAGTATTAATGTTTGTCTTTGTATGGCTTTATAATTTGTGTTTGTCCATTACATTTGTACTGGTGTATTACTGTTATCTTTGTATGTTTTGTGTTTGTCCATTAAAATTTGTACTGATGTATTACTGTTATCTTTGTGTGTTTTGTGTTTGTCCATTACATTTGTACTGGTGTATTACTGTTATCTTTGTGTGTTTTGTGTTTGTCCATTACATTTGTACTGGTGTATTACTGTTATCTTTGTGTGTTTTGTGTTTGTCCTTTACATTTGTACTGGTGTATTACTGTTATCTTTGTGTGTTTTGTGTTTGTCCATTACATTTGTACTGGTGTATTACTGTTATCTTTGTGTGTTTTGTGTTTGTCTATTACATTTGTGCTGGTGTATTAATGTTTGTCTCTGTATTTTGTGCTTGTGTATTACAGTTATTTTGGTGGAATAATATTTGTCTTTGTATATTTTGTGCTTGTTTATTGTTGTGTTGGTGTATTAATGTTTATCTTTGCATGCTTTCAGCTTGTTTATTGTTGTGTTGGTGTATTAATGTTTATCTTTGCATGCTTTCAGCTTGTTTATTGTTGTGTTGGTGTATTAATGTTTATCTTTGCATGCTTTCAGCTTGTTTATTGTTGTGTTGGTGTATTAATGTTTATCTTTGTATACTTTCTGCTTGTTTACTGTTGTGTTGGTGTATTAATGTTTATCTTTGCATGCTTTGTGCTTGTATTTTATGTATATGTATTTATCTTTATTTTTTGTTTTGTTTTGTGTTTGTTTCATTTTTTCTTTGTGCATTAGTTTCGTTGTTTTATTTTGATGTTTTTGTACATTTGATTTTGTGTTTATTTCATTCTCTTTCTTTCTTTTGTTTTTGTGTCTGTCTGTTTTGTGTTTGTCCTGGTATATTTTGTATTCTATTGAATATTTTTCTTATGTTTGTCTTTATATGTTTAGTATTTGTAAGTTTGCGCTTGCATTTTATATTTTAACACTGTATATTTAACGCTTGTCTTTATAAGTTTTGTATTTACATTTGACTGATTAGCATTTATCTTTGTATGTTTTATGTTAATTTCTATGTATTTCGTGACTGTTTATAGGTTAGTATGTTTCTGTACGTATTGTATTTTGTGTATGTTTTGTGTTTATATGATTTTGTATAGTGTTTGTTAATGTTTGCCTTTTTTCGTTTTTCTTCTTCTTTTCTCATCACTTTCAATAATTACATTACACTATTCGTACCTTTTGTTTTTGGTCTCTACTGAACCACCATTTTTGAATATAATTGACAGGACTTGTATGTACACGATGACTGTTTCAAGCAACTATGTCTGTTATGGCGAAATAAAATACTGCTCTTACATTACATTCATATTTGCAGTAAAGTCATATTTTTTGTTGTTCTTTTCAAAAGTCAATTTAAAACAAAAATCGATTCAATTATTCACAAGCATGCAGTCGACAAAGGTATTGATTGTAAACAGAGAAGACACAAGGAACATAGTATTGCAATCAACGAGTCCCATCATGCAACAAACTGGTGAAATCTTCTATTACACACAGACTTGCAACCAAGTCGACCAACTAGTTCGATCAGTGCATCATGCAACAAATTGGTTTAATCCTCTAAACAAAAGAAGTAAAATTAAACTATACAAATATTATTATGACATTTAAAAAATATATTAAACTACTTTGATAAACAGACTTTATAAATTACTTAAAATTTATTTCACAGTTGAATTAGACTAATGAGTGTAATAACGATTGGAAGTCACGGTACGATGTGAAATGAGTGTAATAATGATTGGAAGTCACGGTATGGTGTGAAATGCGTGTAATAACGATTGGAAGTCACGATATGATGTGAACTGAGTGTAATAACGATTGGAAGTCACGATATGATGTGAAGTGAGTGTAATAACGATTGGAAGTCACGGTACGATGTGAACTGAGTGTAATAACGATTGGAAGTCACGGTATGATGTGAAATGAGTGTAATAATGATTGGAAGTCACGGTACGATGTGAAATGAGTGTAATAATGATTGGAAGTCACGGTATGATGTGAAATGAGAAAAATAATAAAGAAAGGAGAAAGTAATAGTGTTTTCAAATTATGAATATTTAAAACTATATATTTATTTTTTAAATGAAGGAAAATAGGAAAGAAAGAAAGAAAGAAAGACAGAAAACCAAATGTATAATCTACAAAGAACAGCCATAGTTTAACACAAAATTAAAAAAAAACTAATATTTAATTTTCCTATTTCTTTTTATTTAAACAATATTGAAAAAAATCAATGAAATTGGAAAATTTTAAATCCTAGAAATAGTAATAACATTATTTCAAGTGAAATGTAATATCAATAAAAAAAAGTAAAGAAATTATATAAGCTGAATGGTGCCAATAGGCCACTCAGAGAGAGAGAGAGAGAGAGAGAGAGAAAGAGAGGGAGAGAGAGAGAAAGAGAGTGAGAGAGAGAGAACAGTAAAGAAAATTCCACATTAATAAAGAACTTTTTAAAATCCACTTTACTTATATTTAAAAATTACTAAAGTGATTTATGTGCCAATAATCACGACTTCGAATACATATCAATAAAGCACAATAGTACGTCATGGAAATAAACTGCAATATAAATGCTTTTCAAGAAAACACAATAGTACGTCAAGGAAATAAACTGCAATATAAATGCTTTTCAAGAAAACACAATAGTACGTCAAGGAAATAAACTGCAATATAAATGCTTTTCAAGAAAACACAATAGTACGTCAAGGAAATAAACTGCAATATAAATGCTTTTCAAGAAAACACAATAGTACGTCAAGGAAATAAACTGCAATATAAATGCTTTTCAAGAAAACACAGTAGTACGTTATGAACGTAGACTGCTATATGAATGTCTTTCAAGATAACACAATACTACATTATGAACGTAAACTGAAATATGAGTGCCTTTTCAAGAAAACATAATAGTACGTTAAGGAAAGATAACTAATTTATTTTTGCAGACAAAAGCACGATTGAATTTTTATATTAGGAGATGTAGTTTGATTCTGTAATTAAGGAAAGCTACATGCAAAATCTGTAAATAGTGCACCATAAGATACTATTTAAATTATACACGATGTTATGTAATGTGCAGATTAAAGGAAATATAACTCTTACATGTATGAACAATTAATTTACTTACATAGTTACATAGTTAAAAATTACCCCTACTTCTCTAATTGGCTCATGTTCTTAATACCTCAAGTTACATGTAAAATGTACCTCTCTTTTTCTAGTTCATGTTCTTAATACCTCAAGTTAATGTAAAATGTACCTCTCTTTTTCTAGTTCATGTTCTTAATACATCAAGTTACATGTAAAATTTACCTCTATTTTTCTAGTTCATGTTCTTAATACAATCAAGTTACATGTAAAATTTACCTCTCTTTTTCTAAATCATGTTCTTAATAAATGAAGATACAATTAATAATTACCCCAACTTTAAAGGTTATTTCATCTTCTTAAAATATCAAGTTACATGTCAACATTACACCTATTTTCTAGTTAGTACATGTTCTTAATACATCAAGTTACATTTAAAAATTACGCATACTTTTGTGGTTAGTTGTTCTTAATACATCAAGTTACGTATATGTATGTGTACGGTAACATTCCAGAACATTTTTTACATGCAAATAATACACCACTATCTTACATGTGAACAATATACCCCTTCATCTTATATATATCTTTTCTTACAAACGGATATAAATAATACACCACTATCTTACATGTGAACAATATACCCCTTCATCTTATATATATCTTTTCTTACAAACGGATACAAATAATACACCACTATCTTACATGTGAACAATATACCCCTTCATCTTATATATATCTTATATCCCTTTTCTTACAAACGGATATAAATAATACACCACTATCTTACATGTGAACAATATACCCCTTCATCCTATATATATCTTTTCTTACAAACGGATATAAATAACACACCCTTTATCTCATATGTAAACAATACACCCATTATCTTATATATAAACAACACATCCTGTATATTACATTTAAAGGCCACAACACTTATTTTGCAGATTAAGAACATGCCATTTGAGTGCACGAATTCATTTACAGTTAAAAAATACTGAACACTCTAATTTGAATGAAAACTTCAATTATTTGTTCCTAAAAACAGACATCCTTTATTAGTTGTTAAATACATCAGTTTATTAACACCCTTTATTAGATGTTTAAATACATCAGTTTATTGACACCCTTTATTATATGTTAAATATATCAGTTTATTGACACCCTTTATTAGATGTTAAATTTATCAGTTTATTGACACCCTTTATTAGATGTTAAATATATCAGTTTATTGACACCTTTTATTAGATGTTAAATATATCAGTTTATTGACACCCTTTATTAGATGTTAAATATATCAGTTTATTGACACCCTTTATTATATGTTAAATATATCAGTTTATTGACACCCTTTATTAGATGTTAAATATATCAGTTTATTGACACCCTTTATTAGATGTTAAATCAATCAATTTATTGACACCCTTTATTAGATGTTAAATATATCAGTTTATTGACACCCTTTATTAGATGTTAAATATATCAGTTTATTGACACCCTTTATTTGATGATAAATACATCAGTTTATTGACACGGGAATAAAAGCACACCACTTTCATTACATGTGTATTTACTTGAATGAAAAATGAAAATATGTACTGGCATGCACAAAATACAGCAGTGAACCTTGACCTTTTTGCAAATAAAGAAAAAGAAAACTCTTATTTATAAAAAAAACACACATGTTAAGCGGATAGAGGTAACTATTTTACACATATATAAATGCAATAATCTCTGATGTATAGAGGAACTCACTATACCATTTTAGTGATGTACATAGGGAAATAATACACATTGGAACAGATTACACCTCTTGTACTTACCTGACTGGAAACCAGGGAAACGCAGGCTAATATTCATCTCCACGTGAGTATCAGTCAACGCCGTTCACTGTCTTTTAATGGCTACTTAATTCCTGAACTTGGAATTACGGGGCACGCTCGACACCGTTTAACCTGCAAGCTTTTCTTTTCGGGTAATGTCTCCAACATAATGCATGTCTACCTACTCACCTACATAATGCATGGTAGAATTTCTCTTATTTTTTCTCTCTCTAAAATCCAAGTTTACTTTGGACAAAGGGTCCAACACGTACACAGCACGCATACCATCCTACGAAGAATCCCAAAGGCTGTTGATCATGTATTTTAATTCTCCGAGTATTTTTCTTGTAGAAGAAAATAAATTCTTCTAGTCTGAATACTGAATATGTTGTTGAATAGGCTTGCATATACTGGAGACCTTCTTCCTTTCCCATCCCCATAAAGCAAGATTTTGCCTCTAGTGTTTAGCATAAACGTCCAATAATTATTTGCATCAAATTATCAAAGATTAAATTCTATAAAATTAAAAATAAGCTTTAGAATGAAACAGTCTGAAAGTGTTTATTTTGCATAAAATAGTAGTGTGCATTTTATTTCAGTATTTTATACGGTGTAGTGCAATTTTTTTAACCGGGGTGTAGGATTAGAATTACCCAGTGCTCTATGTCTCTTCGTCCCCGATTGAGTAACAGACACTAATTTACGGTCGTGCTCGAAGGTTGGACTCTGGACACGTTTACACCCATTTTACACAGTCACGCTGCTGATAAGATCTATTAATTGTTGCGGTCAATGCCCTCGTCAATTACTGTCCACAGTCTTCACCTGTGTGCACACAGAATAATTATTTAATATGTCCGCACTTCCGCTAACAAATGTGCGTTCTTCAAGTCAGCAATATCAATACAAGTCTCTCAATAAAGTTCCAGATGTACAGGAAGACGTTACACTCACATGTCCACCAAACCTACATTCCGTCGGCTTCCAAGAGCAGTGATTGTCGATCAGGGGACAAAACCCAATACTACATAATATGTACTTCGTAGGTCTGTTGCATAATATAGAACCTCAAAGTACCACACAGCACTGCCCTTCAACGCTCAATCACACATCAGGCGAGAGGCCATTGGCTGCTCGGGGTCCGTTCTACTCTATTTTTAGAATACTGATACTCTTCGTTTGCCACATTGTGGAGCTTAGGGTAGAAATTGGGAAATTACATTTTTTATTTTTAAAAAATTCAATATTTTATATTTGAGTTGATTTTTATTTTTATTCGTTTTTACGGTGTGGCTGTTGAAATATTTGCATTTAAAAACAAGCTGTCTCTCAAGCTCTTAGATGTAGAAATAATTATATACAGGCGTAATAAAATTAACATTTGTACCACAGTTTTGTTTGCTTCATAACTATTACACACACACACACACACACACACACACACACACACACACACACACACACACACACACTGAATATCCTGATATTTTCTGACAGCTGTAATAATACTATCAAGCTAATCGATTGGACTTCAGGCTGGCTCGTATGGACATGGTCTAAAAACGAGAATTTTAATAACACGTATCAAAATATAAATGCTGACAATTATTTAAGTTCTCAAATTTAAACCGCCTCTCTTGTACATCAACGCTAAATTGTGAATGTATTGTGCTTGTGGCCATTTCTGATTTGAGTCTGTGGCATTGTTCTATCAGTAAATAATTCAGTGGTCACAACATGTTTGTTATTAGTAATTTAGTGGTCATAGTGTGTATTTTTATTTGAAACTTAGCGATCACAATAGCTTTTTTTAATTTTAGGGAACTCTGTGACTTAATGAGGATTTGTCTTAGGAACTATGTAGTCTGAATGTAGTATACATATCAGTAAACTAGCGCAGTGTTTATAATGTGGCCATGTTCTTAGTAATTAAGTGGTCACATTGAATGGGCGCACTGTTGTTTTGATCTTAGAATTTCAATAGTCATAATGTGGTCTTATCCTCAGTAAATAAACTCAGTATTCATAATGTGACTTTGTTCTCAGCAAATTCACTCGGTATTAGTAATGTGGCTTTGTTCTCGGTAAATAAACTCGGTGGTCAGGATGTGGTTTTGTTCTCGATAAACTAACTCAGTGGCCATGGTGTGGCTTTGTTCTTTATAATCTAACTCAGTGGCCATGATGTGGCTTTGTTCTTTATAAACTAACTTAGTGGCCATGATGTGGCTTTGTTCTAACTAAATTTAGTCAGCTATCACAATGTAACTGTCTTCACAATAACATAACTCAGTGGTCATAATGTGGCTTTGTTCTTTATAAACTAATTCAGTGATCATGATGTAGTTTTATTCTCAATAAATTAACTCAGTGGTTAAGATGCAGCTTTGTTCTCAATAAACTAACTCAGTAGTATGATATGGCTTTGTTCTCTATAAACTAACTCAACAATAATTCTACACGTTTCTCTAGCACATAGTAGAGTATTCCATGAACCGCTGTCCTCCCAAGACTAATCTGGGCACTCCGCCACACTAGTTCCTTCAAGCAGAAGAACAATGTAGCAATTTCCAGTAACTTCCTTATACCAGAAATTATATGATGCAGTTAAGCATTCTTTGCCATCATACATTAACAAAGTGCTGTGTATCCTTATTCTTACACACTGTGTTAGAGATTTCTCAAATCTACCATTGTCGTAGCAGTTTATAAATCAATAAGCCAGGAAATTCCAGAGATTCTAGAATAAAAGGCTGCTTGTTCCCCATAAAATATAATCAGGGAACAAATGCTAAGTTTTCCAGTTTATTCATCTCTAACTCCATTCTTTCTTACGTTCAAATCTCAACACAGTTTCCTGCAAGACTATTTATTAACCCAATACACACATACAACATAATAAATACAACGCAATAGTTTATGAACGTGTTCACTAGAAACAATATCGTGGGTGTAACATGTAACATACAAGCATCGTAATTCGTAATTGTAGAAGTAGTAGTCTACTCACATAATACATCTCTGCATAAACACAAGTATAATATAGCAACAGCAAAAATGCATGAAATATTCAAAGTGATTAGAAAATACAATTATTTTCAACAGGTAAACTTTTATCTCAGCCCACTGTCTGGTCTCATTCTTGTAAATGTTTACCATTGGATAATGAAAACTCCTCATCCATATAAGACATGTTTAGATTACATCAGCAAGTTCTAGCACATTCTTTACCTGAGTTGTTTACTGCAAATCTGATACTTACAAACAAATTCCATCATAATAAATGCCCAAGGTTGGGTCACGCTGATATTTAACAATTTATATAACAATTAAGTTTAGAAATATGAATAGGCAAATTTATCTGCTACATTCAATAACCAAATGCTGGAAAAGAGTATTTGACCAAAGAAAAAGCCTATTGGCTATGTTAATAGAATAATCCTCTCTATCTAAATTATCTAACCCAATGCAGGAGAAACTATTTGATTGATAAACAATCTATTGGTTAAGCTAACAGAAATTACCTTTCAATCAAAATTATCTATCCAATGCAGAAAACAGTATTTGACAAAAAAACAGATTATTGGTTATGCTAACAGAATATACATATGTATCAAAATTCTCTAACCCAATGCAGAGAAAAATATTTTACCAAGAAACAGCCTCTAACCCAATGCAGGAAAATGTATTTGACCAAGAAACAGTCTCTTATGACCGAATTTTCTAAGATGAGTTTGTTGTAATGGGAGGCTAGATACACTACTACATAAATGCAAATGGGTTTCCTATATACTCTGTTCTATCAGCAATTGTTTTCCCCAATGACTTCTTTTCCCACAGGAACTGCAGGAACCTTTCGACTTCAAATGTTCTCGGTTGGGGTGTGTTCCGTACGGTCTTCCTCCTGTAACTTGCTTCTGAGTAGGGTGTCTGTCATGATGTTGTGAGGAGGGTATCTGTCATAATGTTCTGAGTAGGATGTCTGTCATGGTATTGTGAGGAGGGTATCTGTCATAGTGTTCTGAGTAGGGTGTCTGTCATGGTGTTGTGAGGAGGGTATCTGTCATAGTGTTCTGAGTAGGGTGTCTGTCATGGTGTTGTGAGGAGGGTATCTGTCATAGTGTTCTGAGTAGGGTGTCTGTCATGGTGTTGTGAGGAGGGTATCTGTCATAGTGTTCTGAGTAGGGTGTCTGTCATGGTATTGTGAGGAGGGTGTCTGTCATGGTATTGTGAGGAGGGTGTCCGTCATGGTGGTGCAGAGGAAGGCGTTTAATGTCTTGAAAGTATCTTTGTTCTTAGTCCGTTATTTTTTCCCTGGGTGTTACAGGAGGTGTATTGTATTTGTTTGGATGAGGAATGTGATTAGTGCTGAGTGAATGAGTTTGTGATTGTGTTCTTGAGTGAAGAGCAATGTGTGGGTTGTGAATGGGAGTTGTAGAAGTGATATTACCTACTGAAGTGTGTTTCCTTCACCATTGTGTAGGTTAGAAGGGAATGTTGATAGTGTTGTCTGTTCTGCAAATGTGCATGATTTTGGTTCATGATTTAATTTGTGTGGTATCTTGTGGAGTTAAGTCTAAGGTTGGATATAGCTCTGTTGTGGGATTCATGATTTAATTTGTGTGTGTATCTTGTGGAGTTAAGTCTAGGGTTGGATATAGCTCCGTTGTGGGATATGTTCGGAAAGTTGAGGAGAATGCTGGGGTAAGGTGGGTGGTTTTATATATGTTTCTAATTTGTGCTTCTAATACACTTCTATGGATTGGGTATAGTTGTTTTCCATGCATGGAGCCATATTTTGCCCACCCTCGTCTATTGCTGAATTTTCTGTGATTTTAGTACCACTGGGTATCCTTTATATTGTAGTTTGGGTTACTTGGTTTCTTAGTTTATTTATGTGGTGGTTGATTTGTTTTGTTACTTGTGGCTTTGATTGATGGAATAGGTTTGATAGGTTTTTGAAGTTAATGAGTGTGTAAGAATGGGTGTGTTTTGGGTGTGTGTTTGGTTTCTCTAATTCTAGTGCTTTGTCTCTGGCTATTAATTCTGCAATTAATGAGTCTGTAAGAATGGGTGTGTTTTGGGTGTGTGTTTGGTTTCTCTAATTCTAGTGCTTTGTCTCTGGCTATTAATTCTGCAATTAATGAGTCTGTAAGAATGAGTGTTTTGGGTGTGTGTTTGGTTTCTCTAATTCTAGTGCTTTGTCTCTGGCTATTAATTCTGCAATTAATGAGTCTGTAAGAATGAGTGTGTTTTGGGTGTGTGTTTGGTTTCTCTAATTCTAGTGCTTTGTCTCTGGCTATTAATTCTGCAATTAGTAATGAATGCATTGAATTAAGTTTGAAAGTGTGAGTGCCTGAAGGTGAGTGTGCTGTTGATCCAGTTCCTAAGAGGTTTTTAGAGCGATTTGTATATATGTGATAGTGCTGAGCATAGTTGAGGTTTATGTTTTCTAGTGTTGTTTGCTCGGTGAGGAGAGGGATGATTTTCTTAAGGATTTTAGAGCAATGTTGGGTCTTTCTGTGTGTGTGTGTGTATATATATGTGTGTGTGTGTGTGTGCGCGCGCGCGCGCGCGTGTGTAATATTGACCACGGGGGTAGTGTTTTCTTGAGCGGCTCTTCTGGTTTTATAAAGTTAAGTTTGTGTGTATTTAGTAGTTCTTTGTTACTTGGTGTGGTGGGACTCCCTCAATAGTCCATTTGGTTTGAGTTTTTCCCTGCTAGTTTCATTATGAAACCTCTTCTGTCCCACTTTGGCTCTGTAGGCGAGTGTTTGTTGGTAGGTTGTTTCCATGTTGTGTTCTGTTGGTCCAGAGTTATAGTATTTGTTTATCTCGTCTTTCAAATTGGCCTATTTGTTTGTAAAGTTCATTATTTTGAGTATTGTGTAGAGCTTGGGTGCATATTTTAAGAATTTAAGTGCTTTGTTTTGGAAAATTTGTAGTTCTTTATTTGGGGTTCTTAGTGGCTGTATATGTGGTACTGCCATAATCTATTATGGAATATATTATAGATCTTATGGCTGTTAGCAGGATGTGAGTATTCGCCCCTTTTCTTGTACTTTCGTCATTCTAAGTATATTTAATGTTTTACTGGGTTTTATCTCCTCCCCACTCCCCCTCCTTTCCCCCCTTCCCAAGCGCGAAAGCGGCGGAAGCCGGAAACGCCCCCTACATGACCGACCAGAGAGGCTACAAGGCGGCTTCGGCTCCCCGACGGAGTGCGGTTGAGAGTGTGCGCCAAATAGACGCTACCTGTTTCACCCCCTTCCTCCTGCCCTCCACCTCAGACGCACCGCGAAGCTGTGGGGATCCCCCCCCCCCCCGAAGCATCCCTCTGATTTGACAGCAAATTACTATAAGTGGGTCCCTTATATACTCTGTCCAATTACCAAATTAATACAAGTTAGTCTTAATATACTCTGTCCTATTACCAAATTAATACAAGTTAGTCTTTATATACTCTGTCCTATTACCAAATTAATACAAGTTGGTCTTTATATACTATGTCCCATCAGAAAATAATTACACATGAGTATAATTTATTTACTGTCTTATGAGTAAATAAATACATCTATAAAAACAAATATAAGCGAGAAGGGGGGAAAGGGAGAAATAGATGACAAATTGCGAATTTAAAAGTTTGACTTCCTTACAAACCACCTTATCGATGATTTTTCCTCTCCCCTGCTGTTTCAGACTTCTCTTGAAATGGGGAGACTAGCTTACTAACCATCAAAATTCCTCTAATTTTTGTTTTTCTTTTAATAAGACTGACATAAGATTGAAATAAAAAATGTATTAAAATAGGAAAGCAGAATTAAACAAACATACGCGATAAAAATAAAGTTCAACAAACAAAATGCAAAAATAAATCTTTGAAAATAATGAAGAGCAACATGTCAACATAATAAGTAAAACTTAACAAACATACAGGATATAAATAAAATATAATATATTTTAAGTAAAAGAACCCCTTGCCCCGAAAAAAAGTAAACTAAGAAAATAACTACTTAACCGAGACAGAAGGAAGTGGACAGTCTTGGCTGACTGGATGTATTTA